>OX421492.1:61720929-62320929 GCA_949126835.1 Anisus vortex | reverse complement strand
CTATAAATCAACCATTTGAAAAGTTTATAATAAAGGATGCACCTAACCTTCAAAATGTTTTCATTTCCACCCTACCATTAGTTATAGCTTTACAGCACTTTTCTGGGAGGCGGAGCACTGTCTCTATTTAATTTCTGGGAGTGACACTCTAAGAATGCATGAGGCAATCATAAATTAATCTATAAATTAATGTTTATCATCAGTTAAAGGATCAACTTAGAATTCTGCTCAGAATTCAGAAGTAGAAAAGAAACTTAGGTAGCTCCATGCTGTAAAGGCTTATATTTGTTTGTAAAAACGTTATGACAATATGGCAAGTCTTTAATTGGCATTGCCACTATCTAAAAGCTTTTTTTTTAAGTGATGGGAAAAGACACCACTCCTTCAGACTTCAGTGTATATTTTATAAGCCTACTTTCATAGTAGATTTCCACTATTATTATAATTTCCAGATTTTCAAACTTTCCTTTATACGCCTATTTTTTATATTATAATTCAAAAGAATATCAATCATTCAGGACTTTATAGAAATATTTTTTTGCTGTTGTAAAATGCTTTTTTAAATCATTTTATATGATAACAATTATCAAGTGATAAGCATTTAATAAGCATAAAAAAGTAGGCTATTCATGTCAGGATGTTTTATTATTATTTAATAATACCATCAATAAGTTATTATACAAAATGCACAAATATATTTTTAACATAAATTATTTTATAATAAATAAAATATTAGGCTTTAATATAAGGCATGTGATCTTAAAGTTATGAAATGAATTAATGGCTCATATTAAGTGGTAGGGCCTAAACTTAAATTCTATCTTTTATAGTAAAAGCAATTCATTTTTATTCATCTTAAATCTAGTGCTTTTTTGATAAACATGTTGAATGGTTTTCAAAACTTAAAACAAAAAAAAATTAATGTCTTAAAGCAGATGTTTTTGGTGCATACCGCACACAATACATTCAAAAAATTTTTGACTTCTGTGTCCCTCAACAAAGTCTGTACTGGCCAAAAATGACAAAGAAAAGATCAGTAAAAAATGGGCTAACCAAATGTTCCATTATTAAATAACATTTAGAGTATAAACAGTCTTATCATATTTACAGACACACATTCTAAAAATAGATCATTGTGTTATGATTAATGTATAATATGACAAAATGAAGTTTCCCTTATAACATTGATTAATATAAAAATGGTGAAGAATATAATGGAAATCATTAAATTAGCTCAGAGCAAAAGCAACCATCTACCAGCAGTTTAAATCCAGAACCTTAAGATTCTCCAACCCCAGCAAGTGCCCTTAGAAAGGGGTGGGGCATATGCCAGGGGGCGACACTTCTAGGGGGAGGCAAATATAGTCTAAATATAGCACTAAACAAAGCAGTTACAGTATGCAAGGGGGCGTGACTAAAACTTTTGCCCTGAGGCGCTACATGGGATTGTGAAGGCCCTGCCCCCAGCTCATTAAACTATCAAGACCAGCAGGGAAATATTACTTATTTATCTATGGAAAAAAAGTCTTGTTGCTTATTACATAAAAATGATTTTAGGTGATATATATCATGTTATCAGACCATAATGGCAAAGAACAATTCATTAGACCAACATTTAAATAGACACTTAATAAATTGAGCACATTATTAATTTTTGTTAGATATGTAATGACAAATAACATATTATAAATGTAGGCTTCTCCTTTCAATTATAATAGCCTACTAGAAATAAACAGTGTTCTTGGTGTAAACCATTAGCAGATTTACGTTGAAACACATCTTTTTAATAACCCTTTTTTTATTTCAATTTTAATATATCCTTATATAATTCAGGAGCTATTAAAACAAATGCTTTAGTAAAATCATAACATTACTAAAACAAAAGATAATGAATTGTTCTAAGAAGAGTTATCAATAGAAAGAATGTCTTCAATTTGTTTCATATATTCTTTAACAAACTCTTCACTTAAGCCTTGAATTTGAAGAAGAGAACTGACTAATTCTTTTTCCTCTGCTCCTGTCTTCTTTTTCCACTTTTTCCATCTATTAGGCGTTGGTTTCTTTTGCTCAGAAGCATTACCAGAACCTTCTTTAAAATTCTTCTCCAACAACAGAGAAACTGGAACATCTTGAGCTTCAATAATGATATTCTGGAATAAGAGTTTTTAAATTTGTATTACCGGTACTAAAAAATTATGTTTTTTTATAAGTAAAGTACCAGTTGGACCAAATTGATCCATAGGTCCGGTGAAGCAGCGTTCACCAGTTTCTGTGGCCACGGCATACTAGGTGATTGTGGGGCCAGCACAATGCACAGCCGCCTTTACTTTACCCCAGCTAAGGTCAGGTACCCATCAGAGCTGGGTAGACTTAGGGACACCCTCCAGACAAGTCCTAGTCTTCACTAGAATTGGAATCCAGGACCTTCGGTACATCAGTCGAACGCGCTTCCGCTTGGCCATCGTGCCCCCTATTATTTATATGCTGGCAGAGAAATAATCTATGTTCATGTTTATAAAAAGCATTAATTTCAATGCTAAAAAATAATTGATAATACTATTAGATCTAATAGCAGTCAACTTTTTCAAGTTCAGATGAGTTTAGAAAATCAATATATGTAATTACAGTGAGTTTGTTTAAATGTTTGTTTATATATATATATATATTTATTTATTTATATATATATATATATGTTTGGTTGCTATATAGGCACCTAAGTCGTTTGACTAAACGGGACAAAAGTTAAATGTTTAAATTGGAAACATCCTCCGAAAGATAATTTTATTTAATGACTTATATTCATGAATGTGTTGATTAAAAAAATCCAAAATGTTATATCAAACTATGCAAATAAATATAACCGTACAAATCAAATGGCCATTTCCGTTCATTTACTATGTTGAACGCGAGGGTCTTATCGGATTTTCCAATTGTTTTTTTTTTAATGTGGCGAGACCTTTTTTCAAAAGTAAAAAAAAAAAAACGAGCGTATGACGTAATGTCTATCAAATCATTTCTTTTTTCATTAGAGATGTTTGCATTATCTTTTAAGTAAAAGTAACCACATGTTTCAATTATTTAATGGATGCACATCGCTATTGAGAGCATCCTTTAATAGGCAACTTTCTACCCTCTATAAATTAAATTATACTAATTATAAAGGTCTAGTGACAAGTTATACATGATTACTTTTAAATAGCAGAAGCCTGACAGCAACAATTTTTATGAATGTGCCAGGCCTGAAAATCCCGAAAGAAACATTCTCAATACTGTTTTAATGATATAAAAAGCAAGAGCAAAAATTAAATACAGAAAAAAATCTTTATCACTAGGGCCTATAGTTTTTATTGCATTGAAAAATTATTTTCTAATTTTTTTTTTATTATTTACCTTTTTTTATTGTTCTGTATTTGTGTGTTTTTTTTTCTTTTAGATAGTATATTATTGTTAATTTAATATTATTAATAACAAGTCAAGTAAACACAACTGTTCGCTACATTTTAATATGGAATTAAAAAGTATCTTAAAAAAACCCGGACGAGCCTTGTGTCCAGGGCGTATCGCTTAGGATTGAGCAATCTCTGTCCGGGCTCCAGCCACCCCACGACACGAAGAAGGCATGGCGTGCCGGGTAACAGGGAAGGTCTCCGCAGCCCAGTGATCGTTCACTGCGGTTCCCCTAAGGATTATTATTGTGGTGGCTCACCAGTAAACCTGCACTGTCACCCAGTAGCACAAATCCTATACTATAGGTACATGCATCCAGGCAGCGGGTGGTTCTTGGGACGGGATTGCATCGTCCATTGCTTCCTCCCCACCAAGACCAGTGGCCTCTTGGCAGTGGAATGGGTCTCGGACCCGCTGTGGGGGCTGTCCCCATGCGTTCGCCCGCTGGTGTATTCTTAATGGGAATGTATCAGCGGCTTACACACTACGCCAGTCTTAGAGGCCAGAAGCTTGACAGCAACAATTCTTATGCATATGCCAGGGCGACCAGAAACAATTAAAAAGAACAAAAACTAAACACCGAAAAAAAACGTTCTCACTCCAGTTTTTATTGTAATATTGCCTTTTGTCTTTCTCTCTTAACAAAACACATTGTAGCCATTCTTTTCTCCGTCATTTTGACGGGCATCACCACTAGTATTAAAATAACTACACACAAAAAAAAAAAGAAAAAGAGAAAAACTGCTTTAAAAGCAATCCAGATAAATTTGAATATGAGAACACTTGTTTTAGTACAAAGAATATTTTTTTAAATGCTCTAGATTAAAAGGTTTTGTAGCTAATTTATATGAGCATATATAGACCTACCTCAATTTTAAAGGTGGACAGTTTGTCAAAGGAGCGTGAGATTAATGTTTCTGTCATCAAGTTATCCAAATGCTTTACAAAAAATAATTCAGCTTCTTTGAGACTTACTGTTGATGTTCCCCAAAAAGAAACAAGTGTCTTGGGTATTGTGTTTTTAATACAGATCAGAGAAGAACCACTTGCTTTCTTTTCATTTTTCTTGTTCACTGTTAGAAGTAACAAAATTGGAAATAAAATAATAATGAGCATAAGTAAAGTAATCCTGTCAGACCAAATTGATCTATAGGCCAGTGAAGCAGCATTCACCAGTTTCCAAGACATGACATACTACATGTCCAGCCATCTTTACTTTGCCCCAACTAATAATATGTCAGGTACCCACAAGAGCTGAATAGACTCAGGGACACCCTCCAGACCTGAGATGAATCCCAGCCTTCAGCAGTAATTGAACCCAGGACATTTACCCAGCCAAACATGCTTCTGTTTGCCTTTAGGTCTCTAATAAAATGCATGAGTAGTAGCTAAATAATACACTTATACACTTTCATGAAATCAACAACTTACATGTTTTATTTGGTAAGACTTTACTGTCATCTTTGTTTTTAGAATACCGCTTTCTTAGCTCTAGTTCAAAAGCCTGTTGGAAGATTAATTAGCCATTTAATGGAGAATAAATATATTATAGGATAATTAGTAAATATTAATAAATATCTGACCAGGTTAGTATAGAATATATGAGCATGATATGTAATTTAAATGTATCAAATTCAAGATGACATAGCCTATTATCATGAAACCTACTCTATATTTTTCATTAGAGTAACACTCGCCTGCCTATACTCTTTGTCTTCAACAATAAGTAGAATCATTTTCTGCCTGAAAATATATTTATCAACAGGGAGAAGTTTGTCAAATGTCTGAAAGACTTTCCAGGTTAAATAGGCTTTTGGAAATTTAGGCTCAACATGGAAACCAGGTGGGACTATGTGCACATATTCAAACTCAGAAGAATTCAGTAAAATTGACTCTAGAACATCATGAATAGCCTAGAAATAAAAATATAAAACATCACTCATTCCACTTGTCATAAATGTAAAAGCATATATGAACGAACTATTTATATAAATTGAGCAATTATTTAAAAAAAAAAATGCCTTTTAAAACAAAGCATCAGAAAAATAACTTTTTACATATATTAATAAAACATTTGACATACAAAAATAGATTAGTCAATTGTAATCTGCATTTATATTTTAGTTAATATTTCAAACATGGTCTTAGCAATCTCCTTTATTTAAGAAAATAATTTTTTACATCAACAATAAGTTTTAATAAAAGTTCATTTTATAATAATAAAGACTAAAAGTTAAAAAGAAAATTCTAGGAATTTGGCAGAATATAATCTATATAGACTATATTAGTTGGAACAAACCATAGCACTATCAAATCCCCATTCTGGACAACAGTATAGGAGTATGTCAATATCCTCTTCAGTGCTTCTCAGTTGAAGACAATCACCAACATGAAAACCTTTAGGTTGAAATGTTTGAAACTTCTGTATTTCTAGTGCCAGTAATGTATGAGAACAAAATGGCTCATTTAAAACAGAAGAACAAGAAACATCAAGGCTTGGACCGACTGGATAACACATTAATGTTTTCCTACACTGTAAGAGACAAGAAGCATAATTTAATATCAATTAAAATCTCGTTTATGAATTGAAGTATGCAAATTAATTTATCACACTTTAAAGCAAACCTGCATTCAATAGGTTAATTTACTTTTAATTACTGTACTTATGCATGTAAGCAACCAAATGTATTTGTGAAATTCTTGTTCTAGAACAGGGGTCAAACTTTAAATTTTGTGATGCTAATTTGAATTGTAAGCCCTATTATTAATTGTGTTATGAAACAAGATTAACAAATCACAGTATATCTGGACATAAATTAGGGCTGGTTTTTAAACCATGGGACATTTTTAATTCTGATTTTAGCATCATAACAGAATGCTATATACTATATAAATATATATATAAATTTTATTTAATGATAATCATAATGAATAATTGGAGTTATTGAACAAAAAAAGCAAAAAATTACATTATTTTTACAATTCTTGGATGTAACTGTTAATTTAGTTTTCAAAGGTCTATAATCCAAGCATTTGCTGCTATCTGAAATGACAACAATATATTTGCAATAATTTGATTTTTACATAATTTAGTTCTTAAAACAATGATAAAAATAAAAGCAGACAATAAATCTACTACTGAAATGTTTTTTCTCAAAATGTACGTCATTCTATTAAAATTAGCATTTACAAGGAACAATATTAAAACTGTGTGCAATATAAGATTTTCTCCACTTCTCCTGTTTGATGTTTTAATATAATATTTAACTGTCAAGGTTTTAATTTTTTGAGTGACAATTTTGTTTAGAATAAGGAGCTTTGCTTCTTTGCTGAAACTCAAAAGTTAGAAAACAAAATAACCAGGATGAATAAGTTTTTACCTGGAGAACTAATTCTGTCCCATCTGGTTTGATCTGGTGCTTCCAATTCTACTTGAAGATTTTTCAAAACAGTTACAAAGGTATCAAACACTATTTGACTGGAAGGCTCAACAATGTATACATTACACTTAGGTTTTGCAGATTTAAATGCAGTTAAAAGCTCTTGAGGCAAAATTTCAAAAAGATACTCAATATAATTGGTTGAGTCTAACTCTTGCATTTGGGCAGTAGCAATAGCCACACTATGACATTTTAAGTACTGCATTTGATCAATAACCAGATGTATGACCTCTTTAAAGTTGCTCTTGATCTTTTCTGTATTTTGATACAAAATTGGCAGTTTTATTTTAAAATTTTTGCCAGAGTGCTGAGGCTCAATTTCACACTTTTCTACTGAAAAAAAGTAAAGTTTCACAAAAAATTATTAACTAGCAATTTTAGATGAAAGAGTTTGAAGCAATCAAGAAAACATAAGTTTGTCTGAACATGGCATGTAAAAAATATAAATAAGCTGCCTTGTCATGCTGTTAATCATTGTGACAAGGGACTTAATGGTTGTAGTCATGCTCAGGTGTTGGAAATATGGTCATATAGCACTAGACTTTTCAGATAACAGGCTGTGTGGAATGTATATTCTAAGCTTTGTGGAGGCTCAAACCTATCTGAGTTTATATTAGAGCAGTGTGATTTTGGTTTAACTATAAACCTACTCAAAATCTTAAATTCCATAGCTATAATACGCTATTTACCTATAGGAAAAAAACTATACAAAGGGAATTCTTTATATTGAAGTATAAACATTACAAAATGGTGGGGTAAAATAATTATTAATTATTCTGTAATATTCTGTAATAATTATTAATTATTTTAAGATTTATAAAAATATATTAAAAAAACAATCTTGTGTCATTATCATTTAATTGAAAAATATTGACATGATAGACCCACATATATAAAAAGTTAAAAGAAAAATGTGATGCAAAGCCATCAGTTTATGAGTTTTACTGTATCTTAATTATTTAAACTTCCAACACACAGACGTGGCCAGAAAGACTTGCAACTTTTTTTTCTTCTGTTATATATCTTAGCAAAAAACTTTTAAAAGTGGCTAAAGACTGCTTTTGCAATGGCTACAAAGCAAAAATCTTCACCCACAAAAAAACACAATCAGTAATCAAGGTTACTATTCTTAGTAATTTACTTGTGTCAGCTTGTATGTAAGTAGCAAACAGTTATTAGATTACCTTCATTAGTAAGCTTAAACTCAAGTTTCATGTCCACTTTTACATTTCTTTCATGACCTAAAACAAAATGCATGTTGAAACCTTCACAATGAGCTGTACCAAGAACTACCACTTTATATTCTAGGCTATGAAAATCATCATTCATATAAGGCCACTTGAAATCTGGAAGCTCTAACATGCATTTATAAATTGAGGCCAAATTTTTTATCAATTCCTTGCCATTGATTGATTGAATAAAGGGCAGTAATCCTGGATATGATATCAGCCTATCCTTAAATTGTATTTCGTGCAAGAGGGTTTTTAATTCCTCAAATATTTTACCCAAAACTATTTGGGATGCACACTTGATATCAATAACTTGAAAATTTAACTTGATATCTGCAGTATATTTTTTCTCCAATTGATTAAGGTTGTCTTGTAAAAAATTCTCACAATAGGCATGCTCCTGAGAAGAAAGTGGATATACATCAACTACAGCTTCACCTTTGTTATAGCTATATGATCTGTTCAAATTACTTGGTTTTTCAAAGTTTTCTCGTATTATTTTATATGACTTTCGTTCTGTAACCTGCAATGGGCGGTCACTAAATGTTGAATGATGAGTTGTAACAGTGTAAATTTCAGACACCTCATTATCAGTACATTTTTCTGAATGCTTGGGACTTAGTTCACTGATGACAACAGGTGAACTCTTTACTTGCACTATTTGCTTAGAAGATTTCAAATTCTCGTCTGTGCTGGTAGTTTTTCTTGGATTATTTTTAACTTGATCAAATTTAGCTATCATAGATTTGACAGAGGTAGTGTTTTGTTTAACTGAGCTGTCATGCGATTCATCATTCTGAGTTACATTGCTTTCTACTTTCTTTTTGTATGTGTTATCATCAGGAACCAATTCTTTTATGTTGCCAATGTTGTCAATAAATTCATTAACATTAGAGACAAGCACTGCTGAATCAATATCACTGCCAATAGTATAAAGAATGACATTTCTGCCTTTTACAAAAATCTGGCCTGGCGGTGTTGTAGACAGGAAAGATGTACAGAAAATTTTCCATTCTTTGTTGTCTTGGTAATTTATTGTAGGAAGGGGTTTGCACTTTTTTTGGGATATCAAAGGTGATACAAAGTCTCCAAAATCAATCTGCAAAACAAAATTTAACAAATAACATTACCTTTTCATAAACTTGTATATAAGAAAGGGTGATAATTTTGTATATAAAAAATAATTTAAAAAAATCAAAACAATGTTTTGGTACCGTGACTCCATGTTTGTCTTTAAGCAAAATTTCATTTTCATCTTTAAATAGCTCGATATGTAAGCCAGAATTTTTAACAGTGGACTTAACATACATCAATACTTCTTCATTTTCAAGAAACAGTTCCTCTTCATCAGTAAAAGAAATCTACAAAACAAAATAAAAAATTAACTTATATTAAAATTCTACATGTTTAAATAATCTTTTCACGATATCACAAATTTATTTTCAGGAGTTAACTACAAAAACTAGATGTAAATTGTAAATTTGTTATAAATATAAAACATTTAAAACTGAACAGGGTTAAAAAAAAAAGGGTAAGAAAAACTTTTTCCTTTCATGAATTTATATTTGAGAATAAAAACAGCTAATTAAAACATAGAAGGCCTGCAACTGGCCAAAAATCTTGGAAATTATTTTCTCACACATAATCATAGTGAGATTTAACTGCTTTCATGGATCTTAACATTTAGCCTTACAAGGAACTTAACTAAACAAAATCAAAGTGATCAATAATAGAATTCAATTTATTTACAAAACATAGCAAATCTGAGAAATCAGTATTTAATGTAGTATATAGTACTTCTGGATATCCTTAGTGATGAAAGTGATTTTGTAACTAACATGTGTGAACAATTCCCTTCATTACCTGACAGTGAATATTTCACTTTAAAAAATTTAACCCATGTATTTCTGTTCATTAAATGTGAGTTAAAATACATGTTTTCCCTATTTATTTTGTGACAGCCTTGGTTAATATTTAGAGCCCACACTAGAACCTATATCCAATTTTTCTTTAATTTATTTCTATCTAAAAATAGAATTTGGTACATATATTGTAATACACTTTCATATCAACAAAAAAAAGATATTTTTTATCAGCCTACCTTTCCTTCAAGTGTCAATATAAGTGAATTCAGTTTCTGAACATCACTAGCACATCCTTTGATATGCATCTCCTTTTCTAGTGAATCAACTTTCAAAACAAGATCACTGTATTGCATTCTTACAGCTTGCTCTAAGCAAAGTACATCCAAAAGCCACACAAAAAAGTCACATTTACTTACTAAAGTAAGTGATAATATTTTAACCTTTCCTTCTGAAGAACTATTAGAAAGTTGACTATTTTGGTTCTTTTCATTTAACAAAACCATTTGACTGTTATCTTGCACTGCACTGTTCAGCATACTTTCTAGGTGACTGTTGATGTGACAAAGCTTCTGGTCAAGGGTTTCTTCATTGTCTGTTGCTAATGAAAGGATTGTAAAAGATTCACCACTACTGTAAATATGGTAGGTTTTCTCTGTAGCATTAAAGTTGTCCCTGAAAGACACCCATTCTAAACTGTTTTTATAATCAACTTTTGGGAATGATAGACAGTTTTTTCTGACAAGCATTCTTGATGCAAATGCTTGCAAGTCCATCTATAAAAAAGAGAAAGTGAATTTTAATGCTTAAAATTAAAAACTCTTTGGTTATCAAATGAATTTCAATAATAACAATTGTTACCTGGTCATCATTTTCAATTTTAACTATCATAGTGTCACCATCTAAAACAATATGCCAATTTGCCGTCTTTGCTGCCATTTCAATTTTTTGTTTGACCTTTTTATCTGCAAGAAAATGTTCTTCACTCTCTTTGAAAAAAATCTGTAGTGAAAAAAAGCAACACTTTCAACATTTTACAAGCAAACCTAGAGTCAGTAAATTCACAGTTTACATGATTGTGTCAACCACATTCCCTTTTAATTAATACAATTCTTTTATTTGTCACAATCAGGGAGATTGTTTTTTTTTTTACCTTTTAATATGATATAGTATTTTTGTATATTAATAATAATATGCACAATTAGCAGAGGCTAGAGACTCCTTATTTCCAGAGTTTGACCTAAAATATGAAAAGTTTCTATCTAATTTGCATCTTGTATAGAATTTTAACCTAGGGCTATAGTAAAATTTTACTATGATGAAATTGAGGAAAAAAGTTTAACAGAAACTGAAAAGCCCTAGATTACAAATGCCAAGCCAAAAGAGTGTAAAGCAGAGTTTACCAAACTCTTTTTTCTTTTATGACTATGTTATTTATATAATTCTATATTGTCACAAACAGTTTGACAAACACACTAAAAAAAATATGAGTTGCTAAATAATTTTTGAGACAGGCAACATCTAGACTTGATGGGTATAGGTAATATAATTTAAATTAGGTCTTAAAATAACAATGTGTCCACTTGGTGTGAAATATATACTTTGGATATTTTCTTCTTCTCTTGCAGCTTGTTAAAGAATGCCAATATTCTGTCAGCCACTTTGTTGGCCCAGAGCTGGCTTGATATTTGACCATTACATTTTGCTGGTTATTAAACTGTTGACTAAATATTGGAAAAATGGGGTGTTCTGACAGAAGAGTATAACGGAAGACTTCAAGAAAAGAGGCAGGTAATGTATCAGTATGGAACACTGGGTATTATGGATATTGACTAAAGTCCAGACAAAACTGAACAATAAAAAAAACAAAAAAAAACATGCCAAATAAAGACTTTATATATATTCCTACCTTATTTTTGTCTGACAGGATTATATTTTTCACTGAATGTGTTTCTTCTAATGGTGCCTTGATAACAATCTCACATTCATCTTCACTGATAAACATCTGAATCTTATCAAATTTCTTTGATATGGCATCATTAAAATTCAAAATATTCAAAAGCCAAAGGAAAACTTTATTATGGCAGTAAATAGTTGATTTGTTGACATGAGTTACATCCTCCATGGAAGATAAGGCATGATGCATATTTCTTTCTCCCATATAGCTACCAGCATTCATAACTGTTGCCAGTTTATCATTTATCAGATTTACCATTAAATCAAGATCATGATCCAGATAAGATAAGGAAATAATTTTCATTATACTATTGTCAATAATGATTCTGCGATATGGGTAACTTTTTTTAAATAAATCTACAAATGAAATCCAATCTTTGCTGCCTTGGAAATCTTGGTTAGGAATAGCAGAACAAGACTTAACAATCACCAATGATGCAATAAAGTCCACAAAAAAAACCTGAAAAAAATGTTTAAAGCTCACATAAAATATATTGTCTTTAAACTAAGAAATAAACTACATACAAAATTTAAAGCTGAAAATGAAACAATTTATAAGCAATAATGATTTTGTTAATTGTTAAAACTATAATTTTGTAATAATCAATCTTAAATTTTACCTTCTTGCCAGTCATATCAGTTACAACAAATCCTGGTTGGCTCTTATCCATCTTAAGGTGCCAATTTTTATCTTTTACTAGAGCTTTCAAATGTTCTTGAATATTAGTATCTGTCAAAAACTCCATTTCAAGTTCAGTAAAGCAAATCTGTAACATTGAAACAAATTGTGCAAAAATAATAACAAAAACCTTTTGAAACCTTATAATTATAATAAAACAACATATAGTTAAACATAATTTAATTATAATTAAAACTTAAGTTACAGCAATAGCAAATGATATTTTGTTAAAAATATGTTAAAAGAAACTAACTTTGAGTTCTTCACAAGATAATGTTTGATGGATAAATTTAATAAGTTGTTCAGGTCCTTCTATTTCAGCCTCCATTTCTAGAAAATCAATATTTATCACCAATTCACTACAGAAAGTCTGAACTGATGTTTTAAAATCCATGACATTTAATAGTAATGGAAATAATTTATTTCTAAAAAAATATGTTGACTTTTTTTTTACTGTCTTGCTTGACATTGCATGACTTTGCACAAAACTGCTGACTTTGTCTTTCTTTTCAGTGGAACTAGCAGTCTCAATAAGATCAGATGAAGGTATAGTTTTCTGACCAGCTGAATCTAGTACCAACACTCTTGCATCTTTAATAGAAGCTTTTGGAATTTTTTCTTCTGGACAGAAATACTGTTTTCTCTTCAACATTATCCGCTTAAACTGCTCATGACTTAGTTCCTTGAAACAATCAAAGTAAGGACATACTGATAACTTTTTATGGTTAACTTCCCAGGATTGTAAGCTTACAACCAAAACTGCATCTGAAATATTAGAATCAAACTAAAACTAATACACCATAGTTATTTTGAACATGTTTTAAATATGAGCTGTTAAAAACATATAAATAAAATATAGACTACAGATATTGGAATACTGAACATAATTTCTTTTTAAAAATGAACATTAAAATGGCTAAAAGGACCATGCAATTATTTTTTATGTTTTTAAATTAAATGATTAATAAGAATGTTAAAAAATTGCAGCGCTTACCCCAACCATCTTCAAAGGTTATCTCAAAAGACCCATTCATCAATTGATTTACTTGCGTAACTTTTTTACCATTGTACTTTTTTGATGAGAAAAGAAATCTGAGTTTATCAGGTGCACCAAACCTTAAAGCCCCATTTGTATTCACAATAAGACTCTGGGGTGGTGTAACTACCTCACAACATAATGGCTTTCCCTTGAATTCAAGCCCCTTGAAATTGGTGCAATGATAAATGTTCTCTTCATCTGAAAATAAATTCATAAAAAATAAGCTGAAGAGACAAAAAGGCTCACGGCATTGTTTACCCTTTCAACTGCAATCTGATATAGTAGAATCATGAACAAAAAGTAGACCTACTAGCTACAGTCATAAATATGTCTTTTTTCTTTCTCTGAATTGTGGTGGAAAGCTGCATAATTTGATGTATTTGAAAAAGTTTAGACCTATTAATAAATGAAGGAATCCCATTGATTTATTGTTTCAAGTTTTACCTCTAAAAAGTATTAATCCTTAGTAAAGAGAATTTATCAATTGTTTAGCAAAACCAAACCAAAAAAATAATTCATGAGATTTTTTAACATGTTGATAAACAGAAATCACTTTGTGATTGTCTGAGGTTTGTAAAAAAAGTTTACTTGGGGTCTATATACGTTTTGAAAAATGCAACAACTTATTCTACACTGTGTAAAATAAGCCTATAAATGAATTTCTGTAATAAATTGTATATTTCTCATGTGGCATTAGTGGTGTTCAATCTAGGTCCTTCCTACAGGTAACACCACCAGATATGGTAGGTACGATACTGGGGAAATTAAATACCCAGGGTGGACCAAAATCAATCTTTGTTGCCTTGCAGGAAGTGGAAGGATCACAAACGCTTTTAGGGAACCTACCCAAAAATAAAGCTAGATATCCCAAGAGCTTAGAGAAAACACCCCTCCCCTTCAGTTGTGCACAGCACAAACAGCCATGTAAAAAAATAGATAAAGATAAAAAGATTAAACTCCAAGACAGGTCTCAAATGGTTGAGAACAATGATGGAAATTATTTAGGGAGAACAGTAAAACAGGCCTACTGGAAAGATGGGCAGAGTATTTTGAAAAGGTACTAAATGCAGATTGTGAACAGAATGAAGATTATGAACTACCATGACCCTCTGATTAACTCACCAACTCTGGAAAAAACTATAGAAGTTATGAAGTCCATGAAAAATCACAAAGCTACTGGGAAAGACCTAATTACAGCAGAACTTATTAAATATGGAGGAAATAAATTACACCCTCAAATACATGACCACATTAGCTACATTTTAGAAAATTACAACAGAATGGGAAAAGTCCTAATATAAACCCAATACACAAATGTCCTAAAGTAAAAAAAAACAACAAAAAAAAACTAGAGAAAGCTTATATTAAATACATGGGAGAAAAAGTCATCATATGAATACTAGGACCAACAATATGGATGAAAACGAGTTTGCACCATCAAAAAAGTTTATGAATTATACCAGGATCCCACAACAGAGATTAGAAAGGGCAGGGCAGGCCATGCCAGACAGGACACCTGGAAAATTTGTCAAATGACAGATGGATAAAGGTGATATATATAATAAATATCCTAGAGAAAAACCACCAAAAGGCAGACCCAGGTTGAGGTGGATAGATAATGTTGAGATGGACTTGCGACAGCGTGGGGTCCCAGAATGGAAAAAATGCAGCCGCATAAGATTTGTAGACCCAAAGCTGACGATGAAATTATATTTTTGTATTACAGGCATGAATTTTTATTAGCCACTCACTGCGAGTGAAACTTATAAAGACAAAATGACAAAAAATGTATATGTTAAGAGTATATAGGAATACAGGCGAATTTCATTCATATAGGCTTATAATAGGCTATGCATATGCCTATTTTATGCATTTTTATTATTAAATTTACATAAATTGAGATAGAATAGATAATCATCATCATCAATCCCATGACCATGACCGTTGTGGTTGTTGGGGGGGGGGGGGGGGGAGCGAATGGACACCTCAGCAGTCAACTTTCTCCACTTTTACCTATCTTGATCGGTTGTCAATAGTTGAGTCAACCGCAGCCCTGTCCAATACTTTACATAAACATTACATGCTTAATTATCTATTAACAGTAACACATCTAACATTCAATGAAATATATAAGCAGTTTTAATAAAAAAAATGTTAGATAGGCAGCATATAATATAGCATAATATAGACTATATTTTTAGCCTGGGTCTGGAGTTTGACCCTGAGACTACCCAGTTCTGATGGGTACCTGACCTTAGTTTGGGGTGAAGTAGACCTAACTAGGCGGCTGTGCATAGCGCGGGCCACACAATCACCTAGTATGTCGTGGACATAGAACGCTGCTTCGTTGGACCTATGCCACCATGGATCAATTTGGTCCGGGTACTTTACATATGCCATATTATGATGGCATATGATATGTGTTAGCGTAACTAAAATAATCATTAAAATCTTTTAATAGTAGGGCCTATTGGCCTAATTATAATAGTAGCATAAAACAACAACAACAACTTCTTACGGTATTCTTACCTATCACTTTTTCAAATAAAGCTACTGCTCTTGGACATGGAGTAACAAAGGGATCAACCCAAATTTTTATAACTTTTGAAACATTTATTGCAACACTAAGATATTTTTTTGGTTCGTCTTCATGTATATATCCGTTAAAACCATTTACTAATAAGAGCTTTGACATTTTATAACCTTAAAATATAAGATTTAATTAAGGCAATATTTGAATATCATTGTCATAGATTATAGATCTATTAACTATTTAAATTGGCGTGGCGAATACGAAGTCCCCGAGACTTAATTAAGTTTAATCATTTAACATTATGATACTAGACTCTATAGCCATAGATGATAGTCATAGCCTATATATTTTGAACAGGTAGGCTAATATTTTTGTCAAAAGCGCACCTGGTTATAATTAGTGTTTTAAAACACATCTACAAATCATGTGAGGTTTTTAAATATTATATAGACTAGACTAGACCTAAAGAATTTGTTTTCGGGTAGGCCTTATAGTCGGAATAGGTTAACCTAACCCGATTAACCCTAGAATTAGTTTCATATTTTAGGGAAACCCCGAACTAAATATAGCTGAATTTCTTTGATGGAGCTTTGGTTAAAGACCTGAATATATTTATCAATGACAAGTATAGAAATAATAAAAAAATATGTATAAAGTTAAAAACATTTATGTTTAACTATATGTCTGCACAATAATTAAATACAGATGTGACGTTTTAAAAACTTTATGCTCACGGATATTCCCACACAAAACGTCAGAATTTCCATTGATTCCAAGAAATGTTACCGAGTTGTTGCTCTTGTATATACATGTCCAGATTTTTTCTGAACGTAACACATAAGCTGTAAATTAAATGATAGCGCAAGCATATAAGTTTTTAAATTAACAGAGTTTTTCTTTTTTCTCTAATTCTTTGTCACAAGCTTATATGCCTCATCTCAGGACATACTGATGAAGCAATTTAAAAATCAAACAAAACATTTGCAAATGTAATAAAAGCATAAAACTAAAATGCTGTCTAACATTAGTTAGACTTTACTTTACTAGAATATACATCTTCTATATGGGACCCATGGCATTAACTTAAGAAAACATTTAAAAAAATAGAACACATTCAGAAAAGAGCTGCAAGCTAGGTTCTTTACTAGCAAATATTCACAACTGACAATAAGAGTAAGATCAATAATAAAATCACTAAATCTAGAAACACTAGATGCAATGAGGACAGAAGGGCAAAGCGTAAAGAAGAAATAATAGGCCTACATATATAAATATATACCGTATATAGGCTACAAGGCATTATATGCCTATATAAATTCTACCTTAGAAATACAACACAATAACTATCTATTAAATCTTCAGATAAACATAAGGACAAAACACTTTTCTTATCCCATATGCAAGAAAAATTGCATATAATTATATACCGTACTCTGTCTTCCAGAGTGGCATCTAGGCATGAAATGGGTTAGGCTACCTGAACAAACCAGGAAAACCAGTAACTTTTTTTTATTAACATTATTTAAAACACTACGGTAATCAAAATGCAAGACTAGACTAGAGTCACTAGACTAAAGCCATGGATAAGCATATGACTCAGTAGGCCTTAATTTTTTTTATAGTAGGAGTGTGTCTGTAACATATAGGCCTATATATGCAAATTAAGATAAGACTATCACAATAATATATAGGCCTACACCTAATGAACTTTTGTTCCTTCTTTTACAGTCAGCTTTAATAACAGAGTCATAACTAGTTAAAGATAAATAATCATTTCATCATTAAGTTTTGTAATGGATAACTAAATATAGACTAACAACCAAAATAATTAAAAACAATTAAAAAAACAACAAACAATGGCCATATTTAGGATTTGTGTGTAAAAAGGTACGGTAGTATAGATGTATAGAGAAATACGGTTTTAAAAGCTTATTAGTAAGCTATAAATCACCAGCTATTTCAGAAGCATATTTTTAAACATATATTTTAATAGGCCATATTTAGGCCTTTGATTAAAAAATTGTTATAAGCTTAGATCAAATAAATAAATAAAAAAGTCTTAATAAGTTGATCAAATAAGTTTTATTTTTTTAACTGAAGACTTTTATATGCAATGAAAAAAATAACAAAGACAGGGAAAACAATTCAGAGAAATAATAAAAGAATCCAGTGGACACAATACTTTTCTGTCAACTTTTTCAGTGTATATAGTTTTGTGTTTTCCATTTCTTATAAATATTAGGGCTCCTCATTACCACTAGTAATCATGGCATCAATATTGAGACCTCATAAACATTGTAAAAAATGTAATAAAGAATTAATTATGTCACCCAAGAAGACAGCAATCAATTATCTTGACATTGTTTTTTGTTAACTCCATCTTTAAAACATATTTAATTGATCATTTTATCTTACAGATAATGAAGCTATTTAAAAGTGCCTCACTTTGAAACTGTACTATGAATCAGCATCATGATGATGGCAGATTGCTCAATAAAAGCTCCAAAACATGTTAGAAAACAGCCATTTAATATAATGAAAGCATAATAGCTCAAAACAAAATATATTTATAAAAATGATTTGCTTCACTTTCTTGGAGGGTCTGTTATACTCTGCCCTTGTGTTTGTAATAATTTACAATGGAAAAAACTGCCCTGCCACCTCCACATATTTTTGGGTATTGTCTTTTATAATTTATACACAATGTTTCATTGCAATGTAAAATTAATCTAATTTTAAAAAGAAACCGTCAACAAAGTTAATTTTGTTTATAATATTTTATTTGTTTTCTAACAATAATAATTTAAAGGACAAAACTTAAATTGGCTGACATAATAAAACCTTGCAACTTTTATAATGATTACCAGTAAGAAATAACCATGTTTTGACAATATCACATCCATTGTTGAAAAAAAATAATTTATTAATTTTTTTTTTTAATGTGCATTAAAAAAAATCCATCATATACATGCCTAAAACTAGACTAATACATTATAATTAAGGTGACAAATTTAAAATGATAATTGATAAGTGTTTTATAGTTGTTTCAACCATATAATAGAGGCCTAACAGAAGCTCTAAAAATGATGAACAATTTATTGACTAAATGCTGTCAAGCATTTATAAAGACACTAACAGTAGACACATAGCCTATATGGGTAAGAAAAATTATTCATCTGCAAAAACATTTTAAACCCAATGGCATAAAAACACTTATTCTTGCCAGATTTGTATATTTTGCTGTATGAAATATCTCTCAACAAAGGCATTCTATTGAACTTAAAGACTTCAGCATCAGGACAGCATCTACTTAACAAAAATAATTTCAAGAGCAGATAAATGTTTTTATACAAAAGGCCTACTGGTCCCGTCTTGTAATTTTTTCTTTTGTCAGGACACATTTTCTTATTAATAATAGAGCCCCTAAATATACCAGACCTTAGTTTGAAAAAGTAAAGAGAATTATAACTGTACACATCATATTAGATTTACAGTTACTAGTACTTTACTACTATAAATATTATAAAGTCTTTAAAAAAAAAGCAGACTTTGCTATATTTTGTATTACAATAGTACACATAATGATTTAAATTGTGTTTTTCGAAAAATAAAACAGTACTCAATAGTCTTTAAATGTTCAACATTACATTTTAAACATATCTTATAAATGAATGAGCATTAACAAAAAAATAAGAATCTCCAAACAAATAAAAAAAAAAAATTAACATATTATGGTATAGATTAAAAATTATAAATTAAAAGCATAAGCCAGAACAAAAAATGCATACTTTAAAAGATTTTTATGTGCCTTCTTAGCTATGTCACTTGAGAATTTTTTTCATATTATATAGACCTCAAAATTATTTGGATGAAAATAGCTTATTTAAAGCTTGAAAAGGGCTTATTTAAATCTATCACAATAAGGCAAAATGTAACCATCACAACATACATTTTTTAATACCCAATTTGTCCTTTACTTCTTCAGATAATTCTCAGCTGTACACAATAAAATGGATATGCTTGGATGTTACTGAAAACAACAAAAGCATCATCATAAGCTACAGAGTCATAAATTTGATTACCTCCCATATCAGGGGAAGGAAATCTTATAACTCTTTTGCTCAGACTACTCTTTCCTATTAGAACTTCACAATAAAGAAGGCACACTATTGTATGGTCCTTGATATCTTTAGTTGATAAACAGCTTCTTGCATTCTTGAAAAAGTAAATGCCTTTTCTACGATATTCATCTAGGAAAACAACATAAGAAATGAGTAGGTTTTTTTTATTTGGATAAAAATTTTGAAATATATTATAGCCTAATATTTTTTTACATAAAATCTTGGCATATAATTTCTTATGCCAAAAATGATGAATGAAAGTATTCTTTATGTATTTTTGTCAATGCAAATTGTTTTTAAAAATTAAATTAGATAGTGTTTTTACTTAATGTTTTCTACAACTAATTTTTTTCTGAAAAAGCTGAAATAAAGTAGACTACTGTAATTGAGTATTAATTACCTAAAACTATGGTAAATTATCTTATTGGTTACATCTTGCTGCTATACATATCAGATAAGCTAAATAAAAAAAATATGTGTAATTACCAGAGAGCATTAAACTAAATGCTTGATGGAAACCATATTTACAAACAAACTGAGTAGCTTCTGATGCTATCTTTTGCCATAAAAATGTTGAAGATGTGCGCTCTTGCATTAAGAAACTCTTGATTATACTGTGTTTGAATAGGCTCTCATTTTGCAAACGCTCTACCTGAAAAATGATCATAATACAAAATATACTGTATGCTGTCAAATATGTAATTTAATAACTAACAGCAATACCCTCATGTATAATAGCTAAATAAGTTTTAGTTGTATTTTTTTTAAATTATTCATTTGTTAAAATTACTTAATAAAAATTATTGGAATTCTGGGAAATCATATATAATGTAACATTCCAAATCAAACTAAAGGCCTATATATTAAAAATACTTATTTCCTGAGTCATATTCAGGTATTTAGTGTGTCGTCTAAACAAGTAAGGAAAACATATTATGATTTAAACACTTATTAAAAGGCTAAATAAAAATCAAATGAAGAATAAGCCTTGGATACAAAAATTTTCTGATTAGAAGGCGTGTCTAAAAGCAAGATGGCATGCACATTGAAAATGGTCCATGAATTCCATTTAACTTTTAGATCAAACCCACAATTGTGGACAAGAGGGCACTAAGCATGCTAATTGTGATTGCATGGAGAATCACAATATTATTATGACCATTATTCTCATTTACTTGAAAAGCTAAAACTAAAGGAAAACTTAAGCATATTGCAAAAACAACTACAACTCACTTTCAAAATATCAACTTTGCTTGATGGTATATTTAATTCATTTTCCAAAATTTTGCTTAATACTGAATATTCTTTTTCCCTTGGTGCTATTTCAAATAGTTTCCATTTTTCCTTATTCATATCCTGCCATTGATCAGGAAAGACAACCAAAGGTAGATCTAAAGCAGACAAAAATATTTGTAAGAATTGTTTAAGATAGTTTTATTTTATTTTGTGGACATATTCTTTTAAAATGTACCTTTTTTTTTTGTTCGTATTTGCTGTTAACGTATAATAAGAGTAAGAGCTCCAGATAGAGTATTTAATTAAAATTGATAATGGCAATTTTTATCTTAAATAGTTTTAAAAAATTAGAATTTTTTTTACATTTTTGATGAGGATTGACTGATACATACTGTCATATTTTTCTTTTCTAATTAGATGTCTTGTTTCATCATTTAAAGTAAGAGTCATGCTAGTGAAATCAGCAGTTTTAAAAGGTCCAAAATCCAAGTTGATGTGAAGAGTGTTGTCTTGTAAATAAGCTTCCTCAAGAATATCACTAATTTTTTGGTCAATGCGTTGAACTATTCTTTTACCAGTTGACTGAGAAGAATTTTCATACATCCAATAAAATTTTGAAATAAATTTTTCTGATACACTTTTTCCAGTTTTGTTCATGTCAATATTTTCAGTTTTCTTGTCTAAAATCAAATCAACTTTTTTTATTTTTGAACAAGTAGCATGGTCATCATAGAATACTTTGTCCTGTCCTTGAGCCTGGGATTTCACTTCACAGTGATAGTCATTACGCAGCTTTGATATTTGAGTGTCAGGTGTTGAACTAAGAGCTGACTTTGGGTATGATCTCCCAGGATTAGAGTCTTTATAAGGATTGTCACTCCACAGAACTGAAATCCTCCTATAAATATCATCTATTAATATTTCAATTACTTTTTCATCATGGATAAGAGAGAATAATATCACATTTAATTCTTTTGTGACAATAATCTGACACAAAGGATAATTTTTTCTAAAGTCCTCTTTAAATTTTTTCCAGATTTTATTATTGTTTGAATCTTTACTTGGAAGTGGGAAGCAATCTCTAGCTAATACAAGAGAAGTCAAATATTCATCCAAAGTTATCTGAAATGTACAGAAAAGAAATGTAGATGCTATATGCAGAACATTTTAAACATTAAGAGCAAGGGTTATAACTATCACATAGAAATCAATAACAATTATATGTATTTAAAATAACTTTATGAAAATTAAAGTAGCCCATTAAAGTAAGACCATTTGATCCTTATGACTAATGAAGAAGTAGACTATCAATCAGTATTTGTGGCCATGACTTATTAGGGCAAGCACATTTATTTTCCTTAACGTTGGGTTGACTCTGCTCAGATCCTAGAAAAATTTCTAGAAAATGTATATCTAATGTGCTGCCACAAAATCACGGTTCCCTTTACAAAGATCAGTAGGCATAATTCTGCTATGTATGATAACGTTCAAAGCATTTCACAGCATGCACTGCCACATCAAACTGCTTTCAGAAGTTGTTATGCTGGTGGTACTCATATGTCTGGAGCCCATCAACCAGATCAAAATTACTCTGATATATCTGATAAAGGATTATCTAAACATCCTCAACAAAAAAATTTCCCATAGATTTTTGTTGTCTAATGACAACATACTGATAAATTATGACTGAACAATTGAGCAATCAACATTCTTACTTTCTACAACATGCTAGTCAGCTTGGAAGACTGCACTATACTGTAAGGAAACTGGTCAATATAAAGAGCTATCCAATCTTTTATAGTGGCCATTTATGCACAAAATGTTCACCATTGTGTTGCTAGTCACCTCAACCACTAGATGTAAGTTTTAGTTTACACTTTCCTTCAGGCTCTTATATAGACATTTAGTTTATTTAAAACCCTAAAACATTTAAAGTGTAGCATGGCACCCTATTAATTTTATATTCAAGACACAATAGAAGCACAAGTTGTTTCTTTTTTTGCCCTTTTAATCTTTTATCCATTATTTATAATTGCATTATTTGAATGAAAATAAGGCTAAAGTTGATTTTTTACTTTACATTTTTTTAAAACATTACCTTATTTTTATCATCTACCAATACATGTAGTCTCATCACTTTTTCCTTTTTTTCAAAAATTACAAAATGTCCTGAATTTTGTATTAAGAGTACAATTTTGGGTAGCACAATTTCATCTTTAAACTTTTTTTGCTGATATGTTTGCGCAGTAATCTGGCAATTAAAAAAACATTCAACAAAACTCATTAATTAAAAAGAATACAAAACAAATTTGATTTTAGTTAATTTATAAGTAATATAATGATATTTTGATATTTACAATTTCTTCTTGTTCCCACATAGCTTGAAATAATTCTTCCACTTCATGCTTTGGTCCAGAGGCTGATATTTTCACCTCATTTATTTCTACTGTTAATAGCCCATATTTTTCTTGAACAGCACTGTTGATGTCTAGAGCTATTAAAATTTTTGCCAGAAATGGAAGTTGAAAAGTATAAACTTTAGACTTAGACACTCTCCTTTCTGTAGAGATAGAAGGCATTAAAACAGATGCTGCAATATTTTCTTTGTCATTAGGATTTTTTATCTCTGTACTTTTTCTGCTTTGATTTTTTTGTGTAGTAGGCTGACAAAAATATTCCTCATTTTCTGTGGTGAGTGAAAATGCTTGGATTGTTTTATCAATTCTATTTAACAACATTTCACCTTCCTGACTATTTTGAGACAAATAAACAATTTGAACCATTGATTGGATTTGAAAAATGTGCACTGAAGAATTAGTTTCATTGAAAGTTTGCACAAATTGTATCCATTCTTTGGTTTTGAAAGCCTCTTCATTAGGAGGAGATGGACTTTGTCTAATTGTGACCAATGATCTCACAAACTGATCAAAAGTAATCTGAAACAAAAAAGGGTAAAAGTGGTGATAAAAGCTTAATGATTGGTCTATGATGTTTAAATTGTGACAGAAATATTTTTATTGTAAACTACACTGATAACTTAAACACAAAACCCATATATATATATTACTTTAGTATTATCATCTTTACAAACATCCAAGCTGAGTAGATCATCTTTCATTGTGAGAATGGCAGAAACATTTAAGGAATTGATAACTTTCTTTAAGTCAGTTTGAATCTTGTCAAGTCCTAAAAATTCATTTCTAATTGATGAATCCTGTAACTGGGAAATGAAAAAAAATTCATGGTAAATGAAAGAGACTTCTTATTTTATTTATTACTAAAGATTATTGCATCCTACAATTATTGATAAGTGGCACTTGGGCTGAGGGGATGCTATATCATTCATCATTCATAATGCAGCTAAGAAATGGAGGGTAGTAATAAAAACAGTAGGCTATTTACAAAGCTTATCGGTGTGAGCTTTATTAATTATAAAGAAATTATTATTGATCAAAAATTTTTAAAAGGCATAGCATTATATGTATCACACTTCATTAGCCTTTGAGCACTTAATGTACTGTCTAGGCACATGTAAATTCCTTCGACTCTTAGGTCCAAAGGGATAGCAAGCAGAGTGTGCCAGTTTCTTAGAACCAGTGCTTTTTTGTGTGGTGCGTACCGGCACCTTTTTCAATGTGGGGAAAAAATTATTACTTTTCTTGTATTTTAACGTTTATTATTAATTTATTAAATTATTAATTTGAAAAAATTGAATTATTTTAAAATTGCGCAATAAGAATTAAAATATAAAATGCGAAACTGCTTTAAAAGTTAGGCAATCCATCACTGAGTACTGGCACCTATTTTTTTTTTACAAAAAAAGCACTGCTTAGAACAATGCATACATAGGGAATGCATTGTAAGCTAAATACCTAGCCTTCTTTATTGAGCTGGTTACCGTTCTCATAAAGCTTTTTGGACCTGGAAAAAGAGTCATAGCACTTTTGCCATTACTTGATCCTGAATCCTTTCAAATTGAAATCCCATGATCTTCCTTAGAACACTGTTTCTTTTCTAATATCAAAGGTTTCTTGTTATCACTTTGATTCATTTACCGTGGTTAATCTGGCATGATTTATTTAAGGTCATCATTAAGATACAGTAAGTCATACCTATCACATGCTATATTAATACTTTTTTTTTTCCCTTTTGGTTTCATTCACCCCATAGTTTTAGCCCAGGAAATTTAATATAAAGGGCAAACTTTCTACTACACAACTAATTTAGATTGACATTAGATTTAAAAATCAACCAATAATTACATATACCTTGTCATATTCATGGTGAAATAATCTGTGGAGGATTTTTATAAATTTTTTATTTCCAGTAATTTCATAATCCAAGCTTGTAGTTTGGCTTTCATGTAAAATACAATGGTGTTGTGCTAGAGCCTTTTTAATATTTAACAGACTGAGTAACTTTGGTAGAAAAGGCTGATGAAAAAAGATAATGGTTTTAATAGGAGTGCTGGAGATTTTCTTGCTTTCTTTTAACTTTTCACCATTGATATTTTCTTTACATGAGTTGGCATTTATTTCTTCTCTACTGGCTTCTTTGGAATTATTGCTTTGCTCTCTTTCAAACTCAGGCAACTTAATATTTTTTGAGCCACCAACTAGATTATTTTTGTTGTGACTGAGAGCAGCATCTCTTTTACTCTCCATACTTTTCTGTAGGAGATGTTCATATTGATCTTCTACTGAGTGTCTAAAGCAGTCAAAGTAAGGCAGTACTGAGATAGTTGTATCCATACACTTCCAAGAGTCATCACACATTTCTAAAACAGCATCTAAGAAAGAAAAGTAGAAAATTATTTATTATTTCTTCATTTTTGTTATTTTTAAAGAGATAAACTTCATAATCTATTTTAAACTGGAAGAGACTTTAAAGCATATATTTTATATGTAGACTGGATGTCAAGATATTTTTTTTTTTATATGAGTAATGCTATTTTGAAGATCTTTAAAAAAAAACTATTACTTTACTTTACTTTTTTTTATAGCAATATTTTATTGTTTTGTGTGTGTTTAGTATGGATGTTATTTTATTCTTCATTAATCAAAAGCACATTTTGTTAGCTATTTGGTTAATAATTTATGATAGAATTTTTGTTAGGATGTAAATAAAGAATTATTAAAAGATACAAAATTCAATGCAGGCCTAGTTTATGAATATATTATAGTTTAGTGTAGTTTTAGTGTTTAGTTATTTATTGATTCTGTTACTCTAAAAAAAAAAGCACAAATTAGAATTAAGCTGGCTGATGATTTACAATGATTGTTGTTAGTTTGGTACATCTTGATTAGCAAGTGTTATCCGATACGTTTGTGCCAAAATATACATTGAGTTCTGGTGCTGCTTGATTTCTCTCTGTGGTGGTGAATTAGTGTGCATTAATATTAATATATACTTTATAGATATTTTACAGAGTCCTTGTCAGAACTATTGTTCTGTATGGATGTGAGACCTGGACGCTGCTATCAGCAGCTGAAAACAGTTGCAAGCTTTAAAAAAAAATGCATGCGAAAAATACTTCCAATCTCTTACGTAAAACACAGGACTAATGTGTATCTGTGGGACAGAATATCCTCAATTGCAGGCCCTTGAGAAAACATTATGGCAACAATCAAATGGCGCAAACTGACTAGGTTCAGTCATGTGTTGTGCCACAATAGCCTGTCAAAAACAATGCTCCAGGGCACGGTGGAAGGTGGGCGTAGGAGAGGCCATCAGCGGAGATGTTGGTTTGACAATGTAAAGTATTGGACAGGGCTGCAGTTGACTCAACTATTGACGACCTCTCAAGATAGGCAAAAGTGGAGAAAGTTGACTGCTGAGGTGTCCATTTGCTGCCCCCAACGACCACAACGGTCATGGGATTGATGATTATACTTTTTATAATTATGTGATGCTACAAGTTAATTATTTTGTATTAATGAACCTTGTGGTGATTCAAACAAAGATTTGATGTTGAAGGCTTGACCATGGGTCAGCTCTGTGGTTATTTTAGTGGAATATTGATTACCATGATAGATGGGGCTATGAAATCATTTTGTTTATAAATGTGCCACTTTTTCCTTTTATTTTATAGTTTATATTATAGTTGGCCAATCATTTAGTATTTATTTGTACTGGATATAGATAAAAGGTTTGGTTATGCCCTCAATATTAGGAAGAGGGAATTGTGTACATGTTTATCTAGTTATCGGTAATTTACCATGCTATGTCTTATAAGAGTAAAATTGGTTAAACCCTCATTGGCTTGCTTGAATAATGTGTGTATTGGCATTGGTAGAACGTTATTTTTGTACTCAATCTAATGGTGGGCATGGAAATATTTTAGGTTCATCTTGCATTTATTATATTTCTTTATATTATTATAATTATAGGTCAGTGTAACCTGCCTCTTATTGGTTTTATCTTATCTTATAAGTTTACAGACGTTCCTTCTAGATAGAAGATTATTACGTCCACTAGGCCCAAAACTCCTGCATGGGCGACAGGGATCCGTCGGTGGCAGGGCTAGAACCCGCGACCTGTCAGTTGGTTTTTGGTTGACAGTCCGGTGAACTAACTGCTGGACCAGCCGGCTTCACAACAAAAGCATGTTAGATTAAATTTTAGTGATGAAATAGAGGTTTAGAATTTAGTTAATGGTTAAATGTGATTATGTGGTAAAGTTAGGATGGTGTGTTTTGAAGTATAATGCTGAGTTGATAGATTAGTTTTATAGCATGATAATTTCTTTACTTCTTTTATTCATGGAAGGTGGAAGCTGCTAGAAGCTTAATAAATCTAGTTTTTTTATATATATTATTATCACACTATAGTGATTTTATAAAAATAATTGAATCTTATACATGAACGACATTTTAAATGTAACATATTTTAGATGTATTATTATAAAAACCTACCCCAACCTTCTTGAAATGATAAACAATAGCAATCATCATCTATTTCTTCTATACCAGCCAGATTTCTTGTATTGCCTTTTAAGAAAAGAGTTCTCAGTTTATCTTGTGTACAAGAGCCATAAGTACGAACAAAAATGCTCCTTGTTGGCGTCACAACATCAAGGGTAATGACATTATTGTCCCATGTGAGTTCTCCATTTAAAACACTAATTTTTTCTTTATCTAGATACAAAATAAAAATAATATAGTCTTCAACAAAGTAAAATAATTATTATATAATCATTTTAAAAAAAAAAAGATATAGAGTAGGCCTATATAGTCACACATTAACATGTTATAATTAGTTATAAGTAGGTGTAGGCCTACCGCTAGCCAGTGCCTTTACAAGCTTATGTGGCGCGCCAGGGCAAAAGTTTCAGCGCCACCCCCTTGCATACTGTAACTGCTTGTTTAGTGATATATTTGCTATATTTAGACTACATTTGCTGCCCTCTGGAAGTGCCGCCCCGGGCATATGCTCTCCTCTGCCCCCCTCTGTGAGGGCACTGCTGCTAGCCTAGGGTCTATAGCCTACTATAACTATAAGTTAGCAGGGCACATGATCATGATTTTAAAAAAATTCCTTATTATAGCTACATCCTAAAGTTACTTATTAGATATAGCCTATATAGGGCCTACATTCAATTTTATAAATATAACCTTTAGATTTTTACTATAGGCCAGATATAGGCCTATTAGTTTTTATATTTTTCTTGCTTTTTTCAAGATCTTTTAATTACTTCCATTTTAATTTACTTCAAAGTTAAAACAATATTATTATAGGGCATAGGGCAACATAGACTATATACTATATAATATTAATACAGTGTATTATAGTAGCCTATTATAATTATAGTAAAGTAATAGTCACTAGTAATAAGTAATATAAGCCTTATAACTTATAATAATAAGGCCTACCTAAACTGGTCTCAAACATGGCAACAGCTCTTCGCTCCATGTAAGGATCCATCCAAACCTTGAATACATTTTCTTTAGCAAAATGAATTTTTATGAAATCTACTAATTGTAAAACTCTAGCTTCATATGGTAAACCGTTGATCAATAATAACTTTGACATCTTAAAAAGTTGTTCATTTCAACTCATTAACTCAACTGTAGGATTGTAGGCGTACGTACGTAGTATATAAGTATATAAGTTAGACTATAGTAGGCCTACTAAAGTAATGTGTATAAGTATAAGTAGGCCTAAAAAGCCTAAAACTAAAAGGAAAAAAAGGTCTCAGTCAACTGAGTCAACAGTCAAATGTCAAATGCCTTTTTGTTACTTTCCTTCGCATAAATGATATAAAAAAAAATACCCCTACGCACATTCAAGCAAATCAAATGGTAAAAAAAATGTTTATGATTAAAAATTATAATAATCGGAATATTATTTTAGAAATGTGAACTCTTAACTAAGTGGTTAATATTTAATATCGAAAGTTGAAGGCTACTATGGGAATTCCCTTTTTTATTAAGAGTAATCCACTTCCAGGTAATCATAACAATTTCCTTTTACTACTGACCTATATACTATATTATATTTATCGCATAATCGAAGTGATACTGCATGCGAAGTGTTCTAGAAAAGAATCCGCATTTGCTTAATATTTATAATCTTATTGATATAACCCCACGAAGCCGAGATGGACTTAATTACGCCATTATATATCGATAGAGAGTGACTCTGCGAATATTATAATAGACATCATTCAAAAATTACGAAGACAAAGTCGGCAAAGAAAAAAAAGTCTAATAATTCTTTTACGCCCCTCGCCTAAATAGGCTAAAGGCTGCTCTACGGCAGTGTTTATCATTGTAATAAATAATTAAGAAATCTTAGTCTCAGGGACCCCCCCCCCCCCTCCCTCCCCCGACCTGGAAAAAATCATAGTCATAGGACTTCACTGGCTTCAACCGGATTCGAACCCAGCTGAATACGCTGTGACTCGCCCAGCGTGCCCCGTACAATTCTATCTTAGTAAAAATGTATCGAATCACGTATGAAATGTTGAGTGTGTCTCAAATGTGCCTTTTTATCGTATGCAAGAGTTGACGAAAAATGGTATTAGATTAGCTGGTTGCTTTAGAGCAGGAGTGTGCAACATTTTTTCGGTTAGGCTACCCATTTTTCTGCTTGTGGCCACATTTGAAATTTTATACAATGCAATCTGAAAATTTATTTGCATTATCAATGCAACGAATTTAAAAAAATGCCGTTAGAAGCTCTTCGGGGGCCACACTAAAAAGGCTTGGCGGGCCGTTTTGTGGCTCGCCGGTTGCACACCCTTGCTTTAGAGATAGAATTAGTGTATAGTTTTGAACTGTTTATTAGGTGAAATTTTGCTCCCTACCTTTATATTATTTTTTCACCCTCTGCACCTCTGGGGCCGTCCATAAATTACGTCACACGATTTTCGTTGATTTTTTACCCCCCTCCCCCCTTGTCACACATTGTCACAAAAAGTCAGACCCCCCTCCCTCAAATGTGACATCACAAAATCTGCACCCCCCCCCCTCCTTAAAGATATTTTTTTTTCTAAAATGCAGATTTACAGGTTCCAAATTATTAATTTTTTTCATCGTTTTGTAATTAATGAATTTTGTATTACACAAAAGAAAAATCGAAAGTGTAATTATAACAATATCATGTGCACAAAAATAAATGCTTTAGTAGAATCAGAACCGAACAAATAAAAAAAAATTAAGTTTATATAAAAACAACAACACAAAATGTATGTTTATCATGTATTCTCCAATGGTGATGAAAAATGCTCCTTCATGGAATAAATAGGGAAAGTATTGGTCTCTTCATCAGGTGGAATGTATATTCCATTCAAATCAAGCTCTTCTTCATCTATCAATAATCTTCTCTATAGAAGGAGCGTCTGTAATGTATAAGAAGATCCATTCAGCACTCTCTCCATTTTCTTCATTTGCGATAATAACCATTAATTCACGTTGTCTACGTGCAGCAACTCTTTGTGGCTTGATAGGTTTAGGAGGAATAATTGATTCTTTCTTGTGTGTTTATTTAATGGCTGCGCAGCATGTCTAACGAAGCGAAGTACATATGACATTTTTTGCTAATCCCATCGCTAATCGTGATTGTATTGACGGACAGTAAAAAATCGTATGGAATCGAACGGTAAGGATTTGATGACAGAGGAAGGATATCATCCACTTTCAGACTTTGAGCTGCAAACAGAGATGGAAACTTATGCGACGCTCCATCTGTTGTCTGTTCTGGAATGTTCAGACCTTCGCCTGATTGAACAACTGAAAGGAGGTGGAAAAAATCTCTCTGTTACTAGCCTATACTGAAATATGAGGTTCTTGGTTTAGAACAGCACTTTTTGTCGGTGCATTTTACAATTTGAGTTAACCCTTACCGTACCGACCTACTTCTATCTATGCTGCCTTCAGTTCCGCTATATACGCGCCCGGGACTGTAAGGGTTAAGTATTGGCTTGTTCGTACATGAACGTCAAACCATATTTGATCTTTAGACAACTGTGTTCTACATCGATTTCTGAGACTGTTGGGTCAATGAATTCTACCACTGTTGGAAAATTATCGACTACCAACTGTGACCAAAGTTCAGCTAGAGTGTTGCCTGCAAACTAAAAATTCTTTTTTTCTAAATCAGCATCTATGGTAACACCTCTATCGTTCAAGTGACTACCATAGTGGCCATGTGGTAGGCCTAATATCAACCCAGTAAGCTCCTTACTGAGTGACGCCATTTTCCTTTCGACCCTATTAAACGAACTTCTCCCTGTAGCATTGGTAGCGATTAATACAGCATCAAAATCGTACTGGAGAAAGTGGTGGACTGCAACCTTAATAACTTTTCAGTATCTTGGGTTTTCGTCTGAGCCACCATCAACTGTCGCCACTAAAATTGGTTTCAACATGCGATCAATACCACTCCGTGTAATGACATTAAATTTCTTGAGATAATTTCTTGAAATCGAGTCCATGACTGAATGCTGTTGATGAAGATTGTTTTCCAGATCTGATTGCAATGTAAGTCGGTCCTGAATAACCAATAGCTTCTCGGTTTCCTAAACCATTGGACTGAATTTGGATTCCAGCATACACCGCCGGAATTAGCTTGTATACTGCAGCCAAAACCCAGTCATGGTCAGTCAAGCTGACTTTGTATTCGATGTGCATCAGCAAGGACTTTGCTTGTTAGCAGTAGTCAACCCGATTGGCACTCGAGCTTTATCGTCTTGGCTCACAAAGCACACTTCGTTTGACCCTATATAGCATGGATGCCAACTCTTCCAATACTCTTATTGTTGCCGTACAAAACAAACCGTCTATATGTTTAGCATGTTTAGATCATTCTGTGCTCTAATGAGCTTTACTTGGATTGTTGACATGACGCTGGCCTTTAAGAGATGGCCACTTTGGTAAAAGACGAAGGTAGAGTCCACGTCTACTGATTGTAAATTCGTCCATCTTTAAGTGTTCAGTGAGTTCATCTAATGTTTTTATGCTTCTGTACACATCATTTTGCCTTATTTCGTGTGAATCTGATCCATGCATAGCAATATCCACAATAGTTTCCAGTAACGATGTGTGATCTTCCTCAAGTCTTGGCCTACCAGGCTTGGCTCTGACGTTCAGAGATGCGAATGGTTCTGGATTACTTTCAATCAGAGCATTAAATTTATTTTTAGCATTCAGACGCGTTCGCGATGTCACCATCATTTGAAAATAGCCAAGAAACAATGCGATCATAATTTTAATTTACAATGCTTATTAATAGTAACTAGTTGACCCGTGGACACATTGTGTCCATACAAAACATATAGAAATTTAAAGAATAATAGCGAGATCAACAATAGAAAACAAAACAGTACAGTATAAACCAACTATGCAAATAAAGTAAAATAACAGAGTTCGCAGTAATACACACAAAAAAAGTCGGAAAAACCCAAAGTTGGCTGTTCAACACTCTCAGTGAAAGCAAAATGAAAGGAAAGCTACTCGCTTTTACGCCGAGGAGCTTTTTTTTTTTTTTTTTTTTTTTTTTTTTTTTTTTTTTTTTTTTTTTTTTTTTTTTTTTTTTTTTTTTAATTACAGTTTTTATGTGTGCATAAATGTTATGCTTCTATTTATATAAAATCAACAAAGTCAGCAGCATAAATGATAAACTAAAATTTTATATTCCCGAAAGTTGCGAGTAAATGTCGCCATTTTTGGTTGTCCCGATCGAGTCCATTTTTGGTTGTCCCGATCGATCTAACGGCATAGAAGTCTATAGCGCACAAACATATAGGCCTATAGGCTATAAGATAAGATAAGATTTCTTTATTGATCCAAACAAATGGAAATTTGTCTTGATTACAGATGTTTTATCCTTCAGCATATTTTAAACAAAATAAAATAATTATTTGTAATTTATATACAAGCACAGAAATATACTTATAAAAATAGACAATCGCACACACAATTATCATGCAAGGAAAAAGTTCATCCTTTTAAGTAGGCTTAACAGCAACCGAAATGTTTAATTCATTTTTTAAAGAATATGAAAATAAATAATTTCTGGCTTGATAAGATGGTAGAAAAGCTTATTATAAGCTTATTCATTTTTATGTGACGTCGGATATCTTAGACCCCCCTCCCCTCTCGTCACACATCGTCACAAATGCGTGACCCCCCTCCCCCCTAATCGTGTGACGTAGTTTATGGATGGCCCCTCTATATCTATCCTTGTTTTACACAACTTGCACCCCCCCCCCCCCTCCTTCAATGCTTTTTGTCTCAATACTTAAACCAGTATCATTTAAACCACAATGGCAGTTTTTTTTATTTACCCAATGATGTTTGGTAAATGAAATTTGTCAAATGTGAGGTTAGATTCATTTACACATCTACCCCCCCCCCCTCCCCCCCATCCCCCCACAACCAAACTAGTTGCCACATCACCCATTAATTCAATTTCCAACCACCACAGCCCTGTTGTTAAAAGAGATTACCAGGAAGTTGCTGTTGACACTAAGAGTCTAGCCAAATTTGATGCAGCAGTACAGTACAGATGACATATTTTTAGGCTTTTATTCGCTTTCCTAAATACATTTTGGCCACTAGTAATACTAGTAGACCTAATGTTCTCTTGAAAAACAGAAAACCAAGGTCCTCGAAAAAAAAGCAGATATCCCAAGCTTTAAAAAAAGCCAAGTTCTTGGGGTGGGGGTAGGGGCAAGCTAAGGAGTGCATCACTGTAAACCACCAATACTCTTTCACTAAGAGTACACAGCGAGCTAACGCTAGGGGGACAGCCCCTGTTGCACGTCCGAGATTTCATTGCACAGGCAAGAGCCACTGAGCCCCGGTGAGTAGGAAGAAATGTGTGCAACAATCCGTTTCGTCAAGCCCGGTGCCTGCATGACCAGACCTATAGTCCTGTATTTGTGCTACCGGGTGACAGTGCAGGTATACATGCAATGCCACCATGTTAATGAATTCTGCAGGGGGGGGGGGAATAAAGTATAGTGCATGTGACTGCAGAGACTTTATCCTATGTTATGCAGCATGCTTTAGGGTGGCATGTCTCTGACAGGGTCTAGGTGTGCCTCTCCCCTGACTCAATACTTTCCACGTTACACCATTACCGGTATGGAATCTATGCAATCAAGTCAAATTTCTATTTATTTGGATCAATAAAGTAATCTTATTTCTCTGTGTTTTTTGATTGGTAGATAAAATGAATGAAGTGAAGCCTTTTTTTGTTTATGTTTTTTCTTTATGCATGGTATTATGCATGATTGTAAACAATTATAAATAAAGTTTCATAATTAAGATGAACATTTAGTAGGTTTAACTTTTATGTGTAAAAAATCTGAACTATTGAAGAATTTTATGTTAAAAAGACAGTGTACTTCCAAAAATTATGGGTGCAACCTATCTGCGAGTTAAGTATAAAATATAACTTTAATAAACCTATGGGCTATGGGTGCAACCTATACACAAATATATATATGATAAACTAAATGTTTTCCTGTTCCTCCTTCCCGTGTCAATATTTTGGACAAAATTTGGTAGACTAGGACTTTAAAAAGTTCATGCAAACGCTTAAACTTAAACACAATTTTTGTGATGACAACTAAAAAGAAATTGTATAAAATAAAACTATAACTAATACAGAATGAAATGTAAGGAACTATAACAGAATGAAATGTAAGGAACTATAACAGAGTGAAATGTAAGGAACTATAACAGAATGAAATGTAAGGAACTATAACAGAATGAAATGTAAGGAACTATAACAGAGTGAAATGTAAGGAACTATAACAGAGTGAAATGTAAGGAACTATAACAGAATGAAATGTAAGGAACTATAACAGAATGAAATGTAAGGAACTATAACAGAATGAAATGTAAGGAACTATAACAGAATGAAATGTAAGGAACTATAACAGAGTAAAATGTAAGGAACTATAACAGAATGAAATGTAAGGAACTATAACAGAATGAAATGTAAGGAACTATAACAGAGTGAAATGTAAGGAACTATAACAGAATGAAATGTAAGGAACTATAACAGAATGAAATGTAAGGAACTATAACAGAGTGAAATGTAAGGAACTATAACAGAATGAAATGTAAGGAACTATAACAGAATGAAATGTAAGGAACTATAACAGAATGAAATGTAAGGAACTATAACAGAATGAAATGTAAGGAACTATAACAGAATGAAATGAAAGGAACTATAACATAGTGAAATGTAAGGAACTATAACAGAATGAAATGAAAGGAACTATAACAGAGTAAAATGTAAGGAACTATAACAGAATGAAATGTAAGGAACTATAACAGAATGAAATGTAAGGAACTATAACAGAGTGAAATGTAAGGAACTATAACAGAATGAAATGTAAGGAACTAATACAGAGTGAAATGTAAGGAACTAATACAGAGTGAAATGTAAGGAACTAATACAGAGTGAAATGTAAGGAACTATAACAGAGTGAAATGTAAGGAACTATAACAGAATGAAATGTAAGGAACTATAACAGAGTGAAATGTAAGGAACTATAACAGAGTGAAATGTAAGGAACTATAACAGAATGAAATGTAAGGAACTATAACAGAATGAAATGTAAGGAACTATAACAGAATGAAATGTAAGGAACTATAACAGAATGAAATGTAAGGAACTATAACAGAGTAAAATGTAAGGAACTATAACAGAATGAAATGTAAGGAACTATAACAGAATGAAATGTAAGGAACTATAACAGAGTGAAATGTAAGGAACTATAACAGAATGAAATGTAAGGAACTATAACAGAATGAAATGTAAGGAACTATAACAGAGTGAAATGTAAGGAACTATAACAGAATGAAATGTAAGGAACTATAACAGAATGAAATGTAAGGAACTATAACAGAATGAAATGTAAGGAACTATAACAGAATGAAATGTAAGGAACTATAACAGAATGAAATGAAAGGAACTATAACATAGTGAAATGTAAGGAACTATAACAGAATGAAATGAAAGGAACTATAACAGAGTGAAATGTAAGGAACTATAACAGAATGAAATGTAAGGAACTATAACATAATGAAACGTAAGGAACTATAACAGAGTGAAATGTAAAGAACTATAACAGAGTGAAATGTAAGGAACTAATACAGAGTGAAATGTAAGGAACTAATACAGAGTGAAATGTAAGGAACTAATACAGAGTGAAATGTAAGGAACTATAACAGAATGAAATGTAAGGAACTATAACATAATGAAACGTAAGGAACTATAACAGAGTGAAATGTAAAGAACTATAACAGAGTGAAATGTAAGGAACTAATACAGAGTGAAATGTAAGGAACTAATACAGAGTGAAATGTAAGGAACTAATACAGAGTGAAATGTAAGGAACTATAACAGAATGAAATGTAAGGAACTAATACAGAGTGAAATGTAAAGAACTAATACAGAGTGAAATGTAAGGAACTATAACAGAATGAAATGTAAGGAACTAATACAGAGTGAAATGTAAGGAACTAATACAGAGTGAAATGTAAGGAACTAATACAGAGTGAAATGTAAGGAACTATAACAGAGTGAAATGTAAGGAACTAATACAGAGTGAAATGTAAGGAACTATAACAGAGTGAAATGTAAGGAACTATAACAGAGTGAAATGTAAGGAACTATAACAGAGTGAAATGTAAGGAACTAATACAGAGTGAAATGTAAGGAACTAATACAGAGTGAAATGTAAGGAACTAATACAGAGTGAAATGTAAGGAACTAATACAGAGTGAAATGTAAGGAACTAATACAGAGTGAAATGTAAGGAACTAATACAGAGTGAAATGTAAGGAACTAATACAGAGTGAAATGTAAGGAACTAATACAGAGTGAAATGTAAGGTTTATTTTAATTTTAATTCACAACTGTCAACAAAATCTACAAAAACTTTAGGAAAGAAGAAAAAAAAAGCAAAGTAACCCTAATTATAATATTGGTAATAATAATTAGGCTTAAGCATGATAATAATAAGGATTTGATCACGAAATAAAACACAATGATGTAATAAAACACACAGAAAAATAAAAGAGCATAAAAACACTTTTCTTATTCCATGCGTCAAAATAAATAAAAAATATCCATTTGCCTACATCAAAATTATTAATTAATAATTAATTGCTTTTAGCTATAAAAAAATTGAAATTAAAGCTCTGATCTAGAATGCAAAGGAAATTGTAATTTGTAGGTAAAATAAAGCCTTTAATACTAGACCCAAAAATAAATTTCAACAAAAAACAAACACTTTATCGTTAACAATAAGTTATAAAAAAATCAATCAATTAAGACATTCAAGAAAATCTTAGTTAAAATAGTTTAAATATGTTTCAATGACAGAAAAATATCAAAGCTTTATATCTACTTTTTAATTAGTGAAAGACCTTTATGTACTGTCTTTCAATCTCTGTATGTCTAATAAATGTTATTTTGTATATCTCTTCATGGATGAATCATGAGAAACCAGAGATGAACACCCCTAAGATCACAGTCACTCCCCACCAATCAATGACCTTCTTGGAAAAAATATAACTCAATACTTTAATTTTAATACTTTGGTAAATGGCTTTTATTTTTCTAAGGCTACAGTAAAACATGACCAGACAACTGAAAGGGAGAAGATACATTCTAGTTTTACCACTATTTAGAAGCAATCATTTAAAAACATAATAGCTTGTGGATACCAAAACAAACTATCATCAAAAATTAATATATTTTCTCCAAATGATCATAGGCGGGACATGTAAGTCCACAAAAATATGGCTTATTATTAAGCACTCTTACTAAATTACTTTCAAAATACACGCAAATCAAAGCCATCACACGTAACTTGTGACAGCTTTTGAGAACATGATAAGTCATATATTTATGTACCGTATATATTAAATAAATAATTAGACAATAAGTATCAAATGAGTAATCAGCAATGGCTTTTATCTAACCCATTTTATTTCTAGTTATACATTTGTTAAACACAAAAAAAAAACATAAATACAAAGAAGAGAAAATAATTCTTTCATAGAGTAAATTTAATCATTGATATAAACAAATCACAGTGCTTCTGTTCTTCATATAAAAAACTTGCAAGGGAAAAATTAAACAAATTATCATTGTGTTTTTTTAATTTCGTTATTAAAATAAAACAAAAATCCCATTTTGGCCCAAAAAAATAATTAGGTTTCTGAATAAAATGTACAGAAAAAACAACAACACAAAATCAAAACAAAGCAAACAATTTGTATCCTGGAAAAAATCATGGGTTTGCTCCTTATAGTAACTTTTTTAAAATAGAAATATTACATACAGTAAAAAAAAAAATGTTTGGTTTCATAGCATTGCATAATAATTATAGTCTAAAACATTTCCTAAAATGGCAATGTTTATGTTATTTGTGTATGATAGTATACAGCGGCTACATAATGTTTTCTATTATAAGATTATTAAAAAAGCATTCTCCTGTACTTATTCCTTTTTTGAATTTTTTTTACTTAAAAAAACAACAACAACAAAAATAATAATACAGGTATTTAACATAATGGAATTGTTAAAAAATATTGTTTTTTAATATTATTATGCATACATTTTGATTATACATACAATTTAACACAAATACCATTCCCGTGAATGCTTAAAACATAGGTCAAATTTTACAAATAAGATAATTATATCTTTTTAGATTTATGTACCAGTTGAATTAAATATGTTGGGTAAGCCTGTGCATCACTGAATACCATAAACCTTTCAGCATCATTAATAGAGTCATATATTTTACCAGTAGTTTTATCCACTGGTGATGATCGATGCTGTTTTTTTCCTGATGCAATTTTAGATTCTCCTGTTAGAACTTCAGCGTAAATCAGGAATATGTCTGATTCTCCTTTGTTTTCACCAGCATTGAAGCAGTTTTCTACTTTTGATGTAAAAGGAACACCTAGCCCATGGTCTGAAAAGTCTGTTTTTGGATTAAATAAAAAAAATGGTTGCATTAAATTTATTATTTTCATAAAAATACTTTTGGAAACGAATTGTTATAGAGAGTTATATATATGATATCATCATCTGCTAATATTTTATATAACTCTAGGAAAGTGAAATAAATACAACACAAGATACTGAACTTTATCAAAAAGGTCAAGACTAGATGATTTGTATTTTTCATCTAGTAAGATCCAATTGTTAAGAGCATCAAAGAAGAAAATGTATTCATAGAAATTTAATTGCAAAGTAATTAGGAATTAAAGAGTAATAATACATTTTAAAGGTATTATAAAATCTTCATGTTGATAAGTACTGGTACCAATACTATAGACTTTAATTTCATACAAAGAAATTTATAATTTATGCCAATGAAAAGTCCAGGAGAAAAATTGTCAGTCACATTTTCAATTCTGCCATATATACAGGGATATGTGTACCAAACTACTTTTAAGTAAAAAAACTGGAAAAAAAAAGGAAAAAACCCATGTACAGTCTAAATTAAAAACATTAAGATCTCAAAGCTACAAAAACTATATTTTTGCCTTTAACAAGATTATAATAAGCTAAAATCATTATTTAGAATTATAATAAAATATTTTCCTTCTCTAAAAAAAAAAAGCTACAATACCCCCCCCCTTCCATCCCTCCATTGTTAATTTATAGTCTATTGTATTGCAACTGTAACAGTCACGCTTCAGTGTAGTAATTTCTAGATTCTTGAGTCCTTTTTTTGCATGAAGTATTATATTATTTTTTTATAATGACCTTGAAGGTGTTTATTTCTAAGTGACTTCTAGAAAGGTATTTTTTCCAAACTTACGCAAACAAAGGCCAGACTGTTAATGAGTAGTTTAGATTTGTACTAGCCTTTGTAGTTGTATAGCTTCTATCAATGTACAATTATTTTTTTTTGCGATCTTTAATTGTGATTGTATTACTTAAACAAGGCCTTGCACATTTTTGTATTTCTCTAATTCACTTATTTGATTCAGGATTGTAAGGTAGATTCTGTATTTTTTATTTATTTATTTTGAATAGTGTAATTGTAAAATTCGTTTTTAAGTTATTAAACTGATATTGTATGATATCATAACACTTGACTTCCTTCATATCTTTTTTTTTCAGTTTTTTTTTTATTATCATTTAAAATACCAAATTTATTTTGATTTTTGGTTCTAAAAGATACTACTCTTTGCTATATTGCATTGTTAATCAACGAGCCAATTCAACTAGTGAATTAAATAAAATAAATACGTAATAATATGCTCATGTCATTTGAGATTATGAAATAGTCTGTTGATGATGTTATTATATAGATTCGGGTCTTCTGCCGTCTGTCGAGGGTCTTGCTCACTATGAAATATTTATGTACAATAATAACCTTCAACTTTACTAGTCAATAATAAATAGCTTCTTTATTGCTATGCAAAACAACAACAACCTAACTACACCCCTGGTTGCCTTATATAGATTTTGGTGCAGAAAGTGCTAGAATGGATTTTCCCTGAAGTTTTCAGAATGTAAAAAAAATTAATGTGTACTAGAAAGTGGTAGAGACTACAGAACAAATAATAGTATTATTACGTCATAATAAAAAACTATCTATACAATTGTACACAAATAATCTTGACATCATAATGAAATACACATAAATAACTCTAAATAAATTATTTAAAATGTTCTTAATACCCTATGAAAACTATCATTACATGCTATACACATATAACAATGTAAAGCAAGATGAAGATATGCCAGTTGTTCACAATTTATATGAATGGCTGAAAACATTTTTTAAGACTCATTGATTCATGACTACTGTGCAATCATTGGCCATAAATGCAAAAATAAAAAAAACAATATGGGCAAGATTAAATATTTGATTCAGACCAAATGTTCATAAATGATTAAGATCAGATTTAAAATATCCTTTTTTTCTTAGTGGTGTTTGGGAATGAAATGGGTTGTATGAATGATAAGGTAAAAATCTATCATAATTAAAAACTACTATCAATATGAAAGACTAGACTTATTTACTGTATTGAAGGAGCATCTGAAACACTTAGATATAAAACATTTTGTTTTCAAATATACAAAGCTTACCTTTAGGTACTGGTAATGAACTGAATATTCTGTGAAATCCCAACTGGCAGACTTTCTCAGCATTATTCTCTGACACTCTATGCCATAACATTTTTTTATTAGGTTGCAGCATTAATGTACATTTTTCATAATGTCTACTATAAAGCTCTTTGTTTTGTATTTGTTCAATCTGAATAAAAAATGAAAAATATATTACTGAGAAAAAATACCATTAATAATTTCCGAACACATTTAATTGCGAAGGTAGTTGGAAATTAATAAAAAGTGTAATGTTAAGAGGAAAGGCAAAACTAAACAATGTCAGTGGCTGAAAATCAAAACATTTTAAAGGTTAAAAGTTCTGTCCATTTGTTTGGTATTTACTAATTAAGGATTGCAGTACCGAATAAAGTTGCAGTAAAGGTTTTTTTTGGTGATGGGTATTTTCAGAAACAGGCACCCAATTCTAGCCCTAGCCTGGCTCTGAGGAAATGTGACAATTAGTAAGAAAAAATAGTGCATTAATTGTATAATAGAGCTCAATTTAATCCATTAAAAATTGCAAGTAAAAAAATTAATATAGTGCACATTTGGCATGTACCTTATCTTTGTTCTTTTTGGTATTCATAAAGTAAGATATTGTAAAAAAACACAAAATGTAAAAACTTTGATTGCTTAGCATGTTTATAACTTGCTTTATAAATTTATGTTTATAAATTAAATATATAAAAAAATCAAATATAGGTTCTAAAGTATAACAAAAATATTCCTTGCATGGCCAATTATTAGCTATATATTTTTAAAAGCATAAATGATATAAACATTGACCATAAAAACAACCAAAACTTGTTAAAGCATTTTATAAAACAAGATTAACATTTTGTGTTTGTCATTTTCTATGTTGTTTCTTATTACATTTTATAGCATTTTATAAAACTTTCACATTTTATTTACTTAGCTTTCAAATTTTAAAGTAAATTTTATATATTATTTTTTGTTTTTGTTCTTGAAAACATTAATTTATTATGAAATGTTAGGGAACCCAAATAGTGTTTTGGAGCCTTATCAAAACCAGTTTCCAGGTTCTTGAAAAAAATCAAGTTACTAGGTTCTTGGAAACCCATTTCTGCAAGCCTTATTAGTGTTAACATTTCATTTCTAGAAAAGCATGTTTATTTTAGATGTTCCTTTTTTTTGTTTGGCTTTTTTTTAAAAACATTACCCACGGTAATGGCTTTATGTTTTCTTTCAAGGGTAAGATTTTTTTCTATTCTAGTACTGCATATTAACAATCCATCTTGAGTTCTTTTTAATCGGAAAGCCTGATGTCAGGCTAGAAAAATGAATGGAATGCTTTAAAGCACAAACTAACAAGATTTTTTTTATAACTGTTGTTTTCTTTTTCTTTTTAGCATGATTTGTGTTCTAAAGTAAAATTGTTTTTTCAGTTTGGAAGATTCTATTTAGTTTTAGCGCTTTGAATTACTCACTTTGATGATTTTAAAATTTCTCAGCTGTGTAAGAGCTTTAGAGAGATCATTATCAGGGAACTCCAGGTTAAAAGTTTCATGATCTATCAGTACTTTACAAGTAGCCAACTCTTCATTATCTGACATTTTCCACTTTGAAGGAAAAGTAATATTAGTATCAGCTGAAAAAGAAAAAAGTAAAAATAGTGTTTAAATATTTATATTCTAATATTTAAAAATTGTTAAAATTATTACAGAAATAAAAAAAATGGGAATCTAACTGGAGCATCTCTTTCATTTCAGTACTGTTAAAATAAAAGTCTATAAATATTAGCACAGTAAAAATTTATAATGCAAACTAAAAATGCAAATAACATAAAGGTTATTAAATATTCTAAATGAAATTTACCACAAGACTTCCATGTTGGTGAAGTACGGTAATCAAATAAAACATAGATATTATGTTTTATAAAAGAAAATGTTAGAATATGCTCCTGACTGTAGCCAAATATAAGTAAATCAAAACATTAAAAAAATTGTTTAAAGCTGTAATGTATTATAACAATTACCGTATATACTCGTGTATAAGTCGCACCGGTGGATAAATCGCGCCCCTAGTTTAAGATTTATTTCTTATATGTTGTCATTGACCCGCACATTAGTTGCACCCTGACTTCCAGGGGTTACCCTGCCTTTTAACTTTTCAAAAATGCATTCCTTTTAAACATAAAAGTTACTGAATATTCACCCTAATTAAAAAAAATTCCCTAAAAAAAGGTTTCAATCAAAGCATAAGGCAAACATAATCTAATAAAGGCAGGGCTTCATTTATTTTAAGCAACCGATCAATAGGTGCTAGTATGCACTAACAAGGTCAAAGGGAAATGACTCAGGAAAGTCAATTGTATAGTACAAGAGTTATGGGCACTGGGAAGATTGTCAATGTCACAATCTAGTTTGTTCTACTGCGTCTTAGCTTTATAAAGAATGCTTTGCTCGTTTTACATGTCTGAGTCTGATCACGGGGTTTTACATGTCTCAGTCTGATCACGGGGGTAAAAGACCGGAGGAAAGGCAGTCGACTCAAATATCTAGAAGCGTGTAGACGTACACGTTAGACTCGTAATTTTACTACATTTTATCAGAATACTAATTCATTTCTTGGACTTATATTATATGTGATTGTTGGATGTACTGTGAATAATGTATTGTGAGTAATAATAAATAGATATATATATTGCTGCAAAGATTTGAATTATCAAGTGTGTTAAACGTACTGTTAAAATAATATTAAAGAAACATTTAACTCAACTCAATCAACTCATGATTCTATTAGCCTACGAAGAACAATAATAATTAAGATAGAATCAATAACAGTGGTGGCAGCGGTAAACAGCAGCGGTAAACAGCAGCGGTAAACGGCAGCGGTGAACGGCAGCGGTGAACGGCAACTACTAAACTACTACGCTACAACATAATGAAATGCTTCCACAAAAACAAATCTTAGAAGGTAAAGTCTGATTTTCAAATTGTCAACTCTCTCATGCAAACTATTCAGCAAACTATTCAACCAGTCAACCTGGTCATAAAATCGTTAGCGAGAACGCTAAAACATCTCTCAGAAAATATATGATTTGCTGGTGGATGGCAGAATTTAATGGACGATTTCTAAAGATATTAATCAAGATTTAATCAACACTGTATAAAGCCATATTCAGGGTAACAGGAAACAGAGACACTGCAGCAAGACTTGTAAAAGTCAGTAGATACATAGGCGGCACAACAGGCAACAAAAAGGTGGGTGCACGTGGCGCTCTACATCTCAACCCACATTGCATTTTTCAAAGGTGCCGACGCTGGAGTTAATAAAAAATTTTCAAGATTATATTTGGATTACGTGGAACGTCGAGAGCTGTCGTATGAATTTCTTTGTGATCAATCGTTGATCATAAAAAATTGAATTATCACGCATGAAACATTTTTAAACAAAACAGCTTCTGAATCTAGACTCTGTAACATTTTACAATACGCTATGAAACGAAGCAATGACGTCACACAAGATGGCGGACAATAGATAAACAAGATGGCGGACACTAGTTCAACTAGAGGTCAACACGTGTGTGTGTGAGATCCGAAGGTAACAAGGCAATCATCAACGCATAGTATTCACTTAGTCATACTTTGTGGAATACCAAGACCTTATTGAAGACAGATTGTACTCTAACGTACATTAATTCAAGAGATTCGTTTACATTATGCGAATTATAGCTATCTCGCTATACAGTAAAGTTAATTTGAATTAATGTGATGAAGATTGTGTTAATTAATTTAAATTATTCGTACCTGGATTAACGTCATGAAGTATGTGTTAGTTAAAAGTTAAGCTACTATTAGACCATTCACTTGGATCAAATGGATTAACTTCATCGTCAAGAAGATTCATTGTGTTACTTAAATACTATTTAAGTTTGATATAATTAACATTTATTTTAATATTATAGATGTTAAATGATTCTTTGATAGGGTAATTTCTGTTAGCTGTATTGACTTGTTTGTTTTTGTTCAAATATTGAAGTAAAATTATTGTCTTTGTCAATGTTGATAAATATTGTGATTCTATTGTGAACATTTCCTCTATTACTGTTGTCCATGCAGCATTTGTGTCCTTAATTAAGATGGTGTTGTGTTTCATTTATTTTAGTTATACATAATTGTTGTGTTGTGTTTTATTTATTTTAGTTATACATAATTGTTGTTTTGTTTTGTTTTTTAAATATAATTAATATTATTGGTTCAAGATAACCACTAGTAATTCTGATAGATTCTTGATAGAAACAATAACTATCAATTGTTTATAAATATAATTTATGCAAAGGTCAATATTTATGTACACACTATAGAAAATAGTAAATAAGGCATTTTTACAAATATAATAATTGACAATAGTCAACATTTACATACAAGTAAAGTAAATTGAAAAATAAGAAGAGAAAATAATTTATCAATCAAAATATTATGCTTTGCATTGTTCCAATTCCAAAATACTTTCAATTATAATAGCATAGTGAATAGAAATAATAGTATTACAAGTGTTTAGCTTCAACTAAATAATACATGGTCTACATAATAATTATAAGAATTACATTGTGAATGTCCACTCTATAAATAATAATAAAGAATAGCATTGTCCTGTACAAAATAATAATTTATTGTTAATGATCAAGAATTAAATATGGATGTAAAAGTTAAATTAATGTATGAAGAAGCTAAAGCTTTAGCTAAGGAATTTGAAATAACAGAAAAAAAAGAATTGCAAGAATTTATAGAAAAGAAAGTAAAAGAGTTAAAAAAGGAATTATCTGATAAAGAAAGAGATGAGCGTGCAGAAAGTAGGTCACATGAACTTAAACAAAAAGAATTAGACAATGAACTTAAACAAAAAGAATTAGAATTAGAACTTAAACAAAAAGAATTAGACAATGAACTTAAACAAAAAGAATTAGAATTAGAACTTAAACAAAAAGAAATACAATTAAAACTAGAGCATGAATTAGAACTAGCTAAATTGCAACAAAATAAGGTTGAGCATTCAACTAATTCATCTAATAAACATGGCGTTAGATTTAAAATGCCACCATTTGATGGAAAAGAAAAAAATTTAGATTTTTTAACTCTCTTTGAAACAACATGTAAAGGGTATAACATTCCGCAATCGGAATGGTATATTCATTTAATTCCTCAATTGAAAGACAAAGGAAGGGAAGCATTAGCTCATATTGATAAGAGATTACTGATTACACAATAATTAGAGAACAGTTGATAAAATTTTTTATCCATTCAGAGGACTATTATAGACAAAAATTTCATTCTTTTTTATTAACTGATAAAATAGAACCAAGAGCCTTTGTCTCTGAAGTGAAATCATTCTTATTAACTTGGTTAGAACTAATCAAAATAGACACAAAAAATCCCAATGAAATTATTGAGATGGTAGTAGTAGATAAAGTTTTACAAATGGCTTCCAAACCTTTGTTTACACATATTATGGAGAGGAAAGTAAGAAATATTGAAAATTTAATAGATGCTATCTCCAATTTTAAAGATAGTAATCCCAATGTAGAACTTACTAAACAGACTCAAACAGTAAATACCATGCAAAATAGAAGACATAGGAGCTATTCACCTCCTAGAACAAATAGTCAATATGGTAGAAGACAAAACTATGGTAATGAAACAAATACAAACAGACAAAATCTTAGATGTCAATTTTGTAATCGTTATGGACATATAGACAGATTTTGTGGTTTCAGAATAAAACATTTAAGTAACAGGTATAGACAAAATGAAAATAGCCATAATAATCAAAATTTTCAAAATAAAAACTTTACAAGACAGAATTTTTCACAAGGAAATCAAAATCAAAACTTTACAAGACGGAATTTTCCACAAGGAAATCAAAATCAAAACTTTACAAGACAGAATTTTCCACAAGGAAATTCTACAAATCAGCATGTTACCAATCCAAATTCTGAAAATCAAAATTTTCAGAATAGAAATAAAGGCAATACAAATAATCCTACTACTCACAGAAACAATGTAATATTTGAGAATAAAGGTCAACTGATCTTATTCCCTGCATATGTTGAGGGAATACGTACCTATTGTCTAAGGGATACTGGGTCATCTCTCACTTGTGTAGATGAGAGGATTATTCCTCCTCATAAAGCCAAAAATATCTTAAGGATAGAAACAATTAAACTAGGTAATGGATCTATGGTTAGTTGTCCAATCACTACCATACAAATTGATACTCCTTGGCTTACAGGAATTACTGAAGCAGCCATCTTAAAAAATTGTGTTGCTCCCCTAATAATAGGTAATACATATGGAGTAAAACAGGACTATAGTTTTGAAATATTTCAACAATGGATGGATCTTAAATCCACAGATTTAAACTTAAAACCTGTAATTTTGTTAGAAAATAATCAACTGGGAGATTTATCACAAGATGAATTCGGCACTGCCTTGCAAACTGTCAGTTTTTTACAAACACTAGGCAAGTCAGACAGTAGCATTATTAATGACACACCTAATATAGATATACCTATAAACAAAGTGAAAGAAAATCTAATGCCTAAATGGAATGGTACAGAGAAATTGAATCAATATATTGAAAGGTTTGAAGAACAATGTGAAATAAATAATATACCTAAACAATTGCATGCCATATCACTGTGCAAACATTTAGAAAATCACAAAGCAATATACAATATTGCAGAGAAAGAAATCAATGACTTTCAAACATTGAAAACAAACATTTTAGCATATATTGATACTACTCAAAAGAAAACTGAAACACAAATGAAAAAACGTGAACAGATTAGCTTAAATAGTATGCCTTTTGATGAACAAACTTTAAAAAATGAACAAAAACAAGATGAGTATATAAACAAAATTGTGTCACAACTTGGTAAAGAAAATTTTAAACAAGGACAAATGAAATTAATTAATGGAATTTTTTGTAGGATAGAAACAAAAACTAATATAACTCAAATAGTTGTGCCAAAATCTTTGACAGTGCAAATAATGAAAATTTCGCATGATAATGCATTAGCAGGTCACTTAAGTACAAAAAAAACTTGTAACAAAATCAAAAACAACTTCTGGTGGCCCAATTTAGAAAAGGATTTGAAAACGTTCATAAAAAGTTGTTCAACATGTCTGATACATAATCAGAAAAATTCAAAACATAAAGCACCTTTACAAAAAACAGATACTGTAGACAAACCTTTTGTAAAGATAGCCATTGATATTATTGGACCTATGAAAGAAGCTAGGAATTCAAAAGCTAAATTTGCATTAACAGTCATTGATATGGGAAGTAGATGGGTGGAAGTAATCCCTCTAAGAGAAATAACCACAGATAGAGTATGTAACTCACTATTGCCAATATTCTGCAGATTTGGATTTCCTAAAACTATATTAAGTGATAATGGTACCCAATTCAAATCCAAATTGACTCAAGCTTTTACTAAAATGCTCAACATAACACAAATTTTTAGTTCAATCTACCACCCAGAGTCAAATGGTATGGTTGAAAGGGCAAATCAAACTATAAAACAAATGTTAGCTAAGGTTTGCGAAGAACACCCTTATGAATGGGATGAATTCCTACCAGCCATTCTCTTTGCTTATAGACAGGCAAAGCATGAAAGCACTGGTTACTCACCTTTTGAGTTAATCTTTGGTAGAAATGCCAATGGTCCATTAGAGAATTTTAAAGCAGAATTACTAAAAACCAAAGAAACAAAAATGTCACCTTTTGATCTAATAAATAAGACAGAAAAACATATGCAAACAGCATATCAATTTGCTGTGGAAAAAAACCAAGCAATTAAAGAAAAAACCATACTTAGAGAAAACATGAATAAAAACTTAAGAAAGTTAGAAATAGGAAACAAAGTACTTGTATATCTACCCATTGGTTCTGGTAATACCATGGAATGGAAAGGTCCTTATGACATTATACATAAATTGTCAGATGTTACATATAAAATTGACATAAATGGTAGTGAAAAAATTGTTCACATCAACAATTTAAGACATTATGAAGAAAGCAATATAGTTGATACTACATCAAAAACTAATGACAAAATAGAAAACAACAATGTTATCATCGTTGAAGATGAAAATATTAAAGACATTCCAAGTAATGTTAACTACTTGTGTGGCATGACCGCAAATACAACTAATGAATTAGAGCAAATTAATTTAGATCATATTCAAAGTGTAGAAACTAAAAATAAAATTGTAAAAATATTAAACAAATTTAAAGATACAATCACAGAAACACCTGGTTTGACTAATGTTTTTTAAGAAAGTAATGATAGATTCAGAAATGGTGTACAAACCAGCATTCTATATAAGCCGTGCATTAACTAATAGTGAAACAAATTTCAGTATATTGGAATTGGAAGGTTTATGCATAGCTTATGCTGTATTGAAATTTCAATACTATTTGTTAGGACGTAAGTTTACTATTCTCACAGATCACAAACCATTAGTAAATTTTAATGTGTCAAATGTAAATAACAAACGCATAAACAAATATGCATTATTACTATCTGATTATCAGTTTCAGATCAAAAGCATAGTTGGAAAAGATAATCATTTGCCAGATGTGTTATCAAGATTATCCATTTATATCCCAGATATTGAATAGACAATACTAAAAGATAATTGTCTAGGACTAATGTAAAACTTGAGACTTCAGATTTTTGGTCTCATAGTTAATAACATGGTGTATAACTTCTGTAAGACACCGATGTAAATTGTTTTTATGATGATTATTTATGTTTTTATGATGATTATTTATGTTTTTTTTGTACTATGATTACATGAATATTACATGACTTAATTAGATACGTTAACTATTGATATGCAACTAAATATTTCATTGATTTTGTAACAATAATTTATGTTCCCTATATATGTAATTATGCAAAAATAATAATGAATTATTATTTTTTTCCGGGAGGGGTGAGTAATGCTAGTATGCACTAACAAGGTCAAAGGGAAATGACTCAGGAAAGTCAATTGTATAGTACAAGAGTTATGGGCACTGGGAAGATTGTCAATGTCACAATCTAGTTTGTTCTACTGCGTCTTAGCTTTATAAAGAATGCTTTGCACGTTTTACATGTCTGAGTCTGATCACGGGGTTTTACATGTCTCAGTCTGATCACGGGGGTAAAAGACCGGAGGAAAGGCAGTCGACTCAAATATCTAGAAGCGTGTAGACGTACACGTTAGACTCGTAATTTTACTACATTTTATCAGAATACTAATTCATTTCTTGGACTTATATTATATGTGATTGTTGGATGTACTGTGAATAATGTATTGTGAGTAATAATAAATAGATATATATATTGCTGCAAAGATTTGAATTATCAAGTGTGTTAAACGTACTGTGAAAATAATATTAAAGAAACATTTAACTCAACTCAATCAACTCAATCAACTCATGATTCTATTAGCCTACGAAGAACAATAATAATTAAGATAGAATCAATAACAATAGGCCTGCAGACATTAGTGATATGGGAAAGTAAGGTATCTGTTTCTCCATCTAAGTCCCTGTCCCTACTCAAGTTCCTATCCGTATTGTCATATTAAAGTGGGTCGACACACACAAAATTTGTTGAAGTGCATCATTTCATTAGACTGAATTTCGACTAGACTGTGCGGCACCGGTATTGATGACGCTTAAATGTACAAGTGACTTAATTACCATTAAAATTATTTGTAAGGATTTCAAGTGCGACAACCTGTCCGGCAATATGCTGTGTATTTTTCTCAACTCTTACATGCAACTAATGAAAAATAACACACACTATTTAAATTTCACGCGGCGGTCGGCCAATTGTAGTTTCGGAAACATTGCTTAGACATGGCACGGTTTTATTATAATGTTAAACACTGCCGTATTAGTAGGCTATAGCTTATAAGCCTAGGCCTTAGGTCCTAAATAAAACGCATCTTAAGCTACTAGTCTACAAGCTTATAGGAACTTATAGGCCTACCTACATTATAGGCCTAGACAGGCTTTCACACATTTACAATTCTTTCCATACTGTAATTTGCATTCACTAAGCCTACCAAAAAAATACTGCCTTTAAACTTACGCTAAGTTTCGGCAATATAAAATCGGCCCAAAAGTTCAAAATATTAAGGTGTCTGAAAAACCTAAAATATTTGTCCATTTCAAATTCAGTTATATAAAGATAGTAATATTTACGGTACAACTACGAAAGTTTTCTAAATGTAAAATGTAGGCCTACGCATATCCTAGTAATTCTACATCACTACAATCAACTATAGGGGTTATGTAAGAAACTTTATGACAGAGTAGTGATTTTTTTTAACTTTTCAAAAACAGTGTTGGGTGTATAAGTCGCACCCCTACTTTTTGTCGAAGTTTTCGGTAAAAAAAAGTGTGACTTATATGCGAGTATATACGGTAATTAAGTTAATATTTACACATACAACCTTTAGTAACTATCACTAATTTAAGAAAAACTCTAGGAAAGATTATTAAAAAGTGAAGTAGTAATATTTTTACTTAGCATTAAATTCTAACTTGGAAATACAAAACAATAATCTAATAAAATACTCAGAAAGACATTCTAATAGAAACATGTTACTAACTTTTCTATAGACAATGATTCATTTGTATTATTCTTAAATGACATTTAGGCTACAATTGTTTGCCTCAATACCCAGAAAAACCAACAACTTAAGGTCATTTTTTAAAAAGTTATCAAAAAGCTAGACTATACACAAAATGTACATGAAATACCGTAGTTGGTTAATGAAGTTGGCTAATACCTTGGCAAAAGGTTAGGTGTTAGCATACTCACGTTTAAGAATTTCAGATCTTAATATTGTTCTCACTTCATCCTCTGTTGTTAACAGTTCCATAGTAAGAAAATCAACAGATTTAAAAGGTAGAAAGAGCTCAATTAACGGTTTATTGGGTGCAAAATGCAAAATGTAATACGTCTCTAACAGTTCAACTGCTTCATCACTAAAATTCTCAAAGATTTTATCCATCTTGCTTTCATGCTTCCAAGTAAATTTGGGTTCTTTTTTTTGTTCTTGTGCTATTGGACATGTTGTCTGTTCTGCATTTGAAATGGAATCCTTAGTGTTTTCTTTCCCATGTTCCATCACATTTTGTGATCTTTTCTTTTTCTTTTTTGATTCTTTTTTTGTTTTTGAGTTTGACATGGAAGAACTTGTACCTAATGGCTTTTCTTTCTTAATGGGGTTCATTGTAGAAGAATCATCAACATGTTTACGCTTATTCTGTCCAATATTTTTAGATTTTTCGTCATCTTTATTTGAACTATTATCAACAGAGGAGCTTGCAGACTTTGCTGTTGATTTTTTTTCAAGTCTTTGTAACATATTAAAAACAGAGACTACCCAAGGGCGGTGAAGTCCTTGTAATGTGATTTTTGATTGTGATTTACTCTGGTTGGATTTGTAGTTATGCTGAACATCAGTATTTATTTCCCAAGAAACTCGAGAATCCATTTCATTCTGTAATCTCTGAAAAAAATAAATCAGCATTGCTCCAATTTTATCAGTATGTCATTAAAGTTATATATATATATATTATTGGAGTTAACTAATAAAGGCTTGTATAACCTAATAAAGTTGCAGTAACTGGGTTTTATATATAATTTTGTTTCTCTATTAGCCAGTCTGCAGTCAATGCTAGACAAACTCTATTGTTTCTTGTAGGTGGTGAAAGCGTCTGCAGTTGGTTGTATATATATATATGTGTTGGGTTTATTCTATTTAAGTGTGACTTGAGTGCTATATGTTTTGATCTTAACTGGAATATGGGACATTGTTCTTTGTGAGGGAGGAACTTTATATTGTCTTGCTAGTTAAGCTTGTTCATTTCTTTGTCTATTTTTCTTCCAGTTGTTCCCTATGCCATTCTTCCTTGAAGTTTTTTTTTACTTGCTGAATACTGTGTTGAAGCTGACTGGTCTTTCATGTTGGTCCATGATTGCTCTCTATCTAGTCAGTCTGTCAGCTTTTTCATTGCCTATTATGCTAATATGTCCTGGTTATGTTATGTTGAATTTACTTATTAGTTGGTCTACAGTATGTTCTAGTAAGGTGATTTCATTTAAAACTTGGTGAAGTATTGTTATCTTGGGAGTGTTGATTGGGAGTCTGGAAAGATCATTTAGATGACTTTATCTACTGAGGTGAGCTGTTTGTTGTTGTATTGTTGGACCTCAGTGGACTAATTTCAGCATATGCGCCGCAAAGAGACCTTCGTTCAACAGACTCCCCTTTACTGGTTGTGCTGTGTTTTTTGCTGCAGACTTGTGGTATGAGAGCCTTCTCATCTTTGGCCCGAAGGTATGGAACTTGCTCCCCCTCAAGCTCAGACAAACCGACTGCTGTGACACTTTCAAAAAGAACTTCACTATTTTAAGATTTACCTTTAGAAATAAGTTCTAACGTTTATTTTCGTCTGGCTTTGTATAACCTTAGCCTTTATATGTTATCACTTGAAGGTATCTTTTGTCCTCCATTTTGATACCCTTTGAGCTCTATAGTGCTATATAAATACTATTATTATTATTATTTATGTTGTACTGTCTCTAGTGAAATATTCATGGCATTGACTTCTGCTTGCAATAGTATCCACATGGTGCACTTGTCTCTAGGCATTTTTTGACAGGGAAGATCAGGTAAGCACCCAGCCCCGCATTTTTTTGTACCGGTACTTATCTTCTGCAATTTTTAATAATAATAAGATCCTTTGTTTCTTTTTTTATGCTGACCTGTTGCTTTTTGTTGGGATGGTAACTTTCTAATCTTTAGTATCTTTCCTATGTTGACATGTCTATAATGGCCCCATCTTTGAATCTATTTCTCAAGTTACTGTGGGTTTTATTCCAATACCTTCACTGATGAGGTGCAAGGTTTGATTCTGTATTGAGTCTAGTGTATTTTGCTGTGTCTGATTGGAGATTGTTTGTAATAATACATAGAGCCTATAAGTATTAATTGTAATGACCAAGTAACACCCAGCTATTAACAAACATAATTTACAGGCATATAGACTTAACACAGGTATGTTAAATCATACCAACGTAATGCAGGACATCTTAAATTGCTATTAAAAATAATTATCAAATACAATGAGAAATTGTGTTAACTTATTTAGCATTGAAAAAAATGAGGAATCTAACTTTGAATTTCATTGAGCTCAATTTCTACAATGGAACAGTATTTTTTTACATATGTTTCAAGTAGACTTGAATCTCTTGAATCAAGTATACACTTCTTTATATTGGAAAATAAACATTTTTCTGATGCATATAAAACTGTAACTATAAATACCAGAGATATTCATTCTTATTTATAGGATTAAGTCCGCTTGGATGTTTTGGCATTTAATCTGCAGTTAAGTATATTGTTAGTGATAAATGGGATTCTTATATAAATTGATATATAGAACAGAAATGTGTTATGATTTTTGAATAATGAAATTTTCATGAAATAAATCAACAAAAGTTCCAATGTTTGAGAAAGTAAAAGTGGAAACTACATTCACATTTATTTAATAATATTTTTTATAAAGTATATTTGACTATAAGCACGTTATACTGGAGATTGTTTCATATAAAACACAACTGTTAAATGTTATTGATAAGACAACCGATTGAATAGAGCCAGTCATTTGATACAATTTTAACAATATGTTTATAAATGATAGGGCCTCCATATAACTAGTTAGTACATAGAAATTACCTGAATTATACCGGTCTCATTATTTGGAACGTTGAGTTCTAATGCACTTTGAGACATAAGCCCATTAAGCTTTGATTTTAAATCTGAAACAGCTCTTGATATATTTGTTGTAGAGTCAGACACAAATAATACTGGAGAAGTTTCAACAGTAGAGGTCTTTTCAATTGGTGAGTCTGTTAAATTATAACATAGGCCTAATGAGTATTACTGTAAAGTAGTTAGAGAAATGAAATTTATCATTTTGATGAGAACATATACTACTAACAGGTTACAGACAATGTTTCTTTAAAACCAAAAATTAATGCCTAATTAATTTTAAGGAAAGCTTGCTGGTCCTGCGGTTAGTTCACCGGACTGTCAACAAGATGGCCGTAGTCCTAGCATTTAATAATTTTAAATTATATATAATATAATATATAATTAAAAAACTTAGTCAGAATAATGTCATCTCAGGCAGGGATGCGGTAAGGAGGGGGAAGGGGAGGGGCGCCCACACCAGGCACCCTAAGAAAAGGTGCGCCTGTTATCCTGACAAATATTAGGAGGAAAGGGAGGCACCTATGCACTATATTTTAGTACTGCGGTCCTGATCTCAGACATCAATATGTTAAACATTTTCTATGACATTTTTTTCTGTTAAAAATGCTTAATGTTGTACCAAATTTATTAACATAATTTGTGATATATGTTGAATAAGTTTGTATTTTAATTAATTACTGTATATACTAGCAAATAGGTCACACTTTTTTTATATACACTAGACAGTTTTTTTTAAAGTTTGAAAAACAATACTCTATGTCATAATGTTGCAACTATCACCTGTATCGGTGGTTGTAATGATGTAGAATAACTAGCATGTTGCGTACGCCTACATTTTACAATAAGAAAACTTTTGTAGGTCCCGTATCCTATTTTCTTGTTTAAGGAAAAAAAAAATTATTACTTTCATTTAGCATGTAAATATCTTTACATAATTGAAATGGACAAATATTTTAGGCTTGCAGACATTTCGGAAAAACCCTGCACTCAAACTTAATGTTTTTTTCAAATCTATATAGAAATAATGCTTGAAACATTAGCAGTGTGTTTGATTTTTCCTTAGTTGTATGTAAGAGTTTACAGATTAATAGTCTTCTAGAGCGCACTGAGCATGCTAAAATAGCATGGATAGAAGCGCTATATAAATTACCATTACCATTACCATAAGAGTTGGAAAAAATAAAAACTTTTTGCCAGTCGCGAAGAGAACGTTATAAAAAGCCCAGCATTCTTGGCTACTAATTTTTGCATGCAGTTGCATTAGAAATCATTAAAAACAATGGGAGGCTTAATATTAATTTAGCAGGCTCATTGCGGTCTTGTTCCATGTTTCAGTGGTAAAGTTTGGGGCTTGGGGTTGTGTATAAAAATCTAGTTGAAAAGTTCTTTTAACGTCTCTTAGTCTAAACGATACCTATTTTCGTGTTCTATAATTTAGGTGCCATCGAGTTGAAAGAGTGCAATTCAAAAGACTTCTATTTGTGTCGACCCACTTTAGGAATAAGCACATGAATATGGACAGATGCCTTCCAAAAATGTTCCCATAGGGCTAATGGCTTTGTTTATCAGTGGATCAAGAAGATGAAATGCTGCTTTTATTTGTTTATGTTTGTATTATGCATGACTAAAAACTATTTTAAAAGGAAAAATTCCAAATTGAGGTTATTATTTAGTAGCTTTTATATTTTAAAAAGTATAATTTTTTTTAAACTTTATATTTTAAAAAATAAAATAATTAAGGGTGCGACCTAGCTGCGCGTCAATGACAACATACAAGATAAATAATCCTCAACAAAGGGTGTGACTTATATGCAAATATATACAGTAGTCTACAGGAAGAAATATTTAAGATCCTTCTAAACTTAATGAAAATGATAAAACATATCATTATAGTCATTTTTGTTATATGCATGCATGTAAGAAATGAGTTAAATAAATAATGAGAAACCTGTTTTTTTTCCTGATGTAAAATAGGTCACAAGTGGCAAAATGGACAGTGCAAAAGAGAACATTATTTTTTTTAAATTCACTATGTAAGACTACTATGGCAGACACTGTTTTGGTTAGCTGAGTGCTGGTTAGCCATTTCATGGTTCTTGAATGAAATCCTGGTAAACTACTGTTTCTTTTCTATCTTGGTTCTTTAAGGTGCTCAAAACTTTTCAAGCTCTTATCTTACCTAACCTTCCTTTTTGTATAAAAAGGTCAAAAGTATACTAATAAAACAATCCCTCTTGTATGTGTTTGACAATGAAACTTACATTGTCTGCTAGGGTACGAGGACTTTCTATTTACTTAATAAATATAAAGTACATACCATTTAGTTTATCATGTCTGGCATGCTTATAAATAGGCAGCAACATAGTGATATATATCATAGGTGGGAAAATGTGGCTCTTTGTGCAATTAAGTGTAGTTCCCATAAAAAATTTAATCTGATTTTTATTATTACTATTTGAAATAGTTAACATGCATTCCCACCCATGTCAGCCTCGATATCATGGACAAATATATTTTCCCAATTGTAGTGAATTTAAAAGTCTAATATTATATGCATGCATGTAAGAAATGAGTTAAATCTATACAATATTTATACAATAACATTAATAAATAATGAGAAACCTGTTTTTTTTCCTGATGTAAAATAGGTCACAACTGAAAATTGAAAACAAATATTGCAATATATGTTTTGTTTTTCAAAATATGAATAGAATACTAATGCGAATAAAGTAAGAATGTATGCCTATGAAAAATTACAGGCAGCCAGATATGAGTTAATGATAATTAAAATTAAAAAGAGAAATAGCAATGTTAGTTTTCTAAATTGCTACATAACAAAGTATCTTCTGAACAATACATTCTAAGTGATACATTATTGTCATGATTGTAAAACACAGAAAAGGAGAGGTTACTTTATTCTAATAGAAAGAGAGGATTAAAAAAAGTATAAGCACTAGCTTACGGAGCTAGACATTTTGGCGTTAAAGAATATTAAAACAATTATTTTTATAATTTAGATCTATTCATTAATTAACTCATTTTTTTCACTGTCTTATTATCATTTTATTTTTACAGTTATGATTGTCTTCTCAGGTAGACAAATTCAATGATATTTATTCCTTTGAAACACAGAATTCACTAAAACAGTCTCCATTTTAAAGGTTAGAGAAAATTATTTAATATTAAATTTATGTTTAAAGTTGGAAATAATTGCAATTAAACTTAGAAAGTTCTAAAAAAAAGTCACAGTAATCCAATGGAGTATTAAATTACTTTGATAAGTTCTTAGTAACTTACATTTTCTGTTAAACTGACAAAACATTTTATCTTTATAGTTAATTTAATGACCATTTTATTTTAAAATTCTCCTGGCTTTGATTACTCAAAACTATTTTACACTTTTGTTGTCATAATATTCTAATGGCATGGTAAAAAATAGTTACATCAAAAAGATGTAAATATTCATTTTTTTTTAAAAGGAAGCACTCGTACCTTTCTCTGTTTACCCTTTAAAACATTGCCCCCTAAAAAAACGCTTCCACTCACTCGACAAAGAATATTCAGTGACAAAACTGCCACAACAGGTCATGTATAATGTCACTTACCACTAACATATACATTGAAATTGTAATATAAATTTTTTAAAGATGTTAAGGTTGTTTTTTTCTAATATAATACAAGAAATATAAGCAGCATTATTAGTATTTAGCTTACCTCTGTGCAAAAAGTTTCTTTTTTTAGGAGATCGTTTGTCTAGTTCATTTGTAAATGCCTAAAAAAAAAAAAAAATGATTTCTCTAAATTCTGTAAAAAAATATGTTTTATTTGTTTTTTTTACTGGTCTTCAAAATATATTTACTATCATTTTAAGAGTGTTTTAGTCCATAATATATGCTGCTAGTTAAGTAGGGTTCACATCTTTAAGGTACAATACTTAGCCACTTTACTTTCCCCAACTAATGTCAGGTACCCATCAAACCTGGGACTAGCTGGAGGAGAACCTCCTGACAGAGAAACAAAGTACCCCTTCACTTTCCTAAGTAAAACACACTTTAAAAGAAAAACTCTTTAAAAGAATAAAATGCCAATTTAATGTCCATTTTATTCAATTAAAAACTGCCTGATACAAAGCATTACACAGCATAAAGAATTTGTTACAGATACAGTTATATAGTTTTTTCTCCATATCTTGTACTAGTCTGAACCAAGTTGATAACCCTGGCCAGTGGATGTCAAAGTTGAGCATTTGCTATTAGTTCTCAACCCCATTTTCTTTTGTTTGGCTGGAACATTTTCAAATTTTTCGTAAACTTTCTACACTATGCGTTTTGAATTGCCACATCTAGAGCTTTCCATTGAAAACAATCACTATCTAGTGTGGCTCTGAGACAATCATAGTTATTAATATATTTAGGAGTTGGTTAAGATTTACTGTAATTAATATGTTATGTATAAGTAACATTCTATTTTATTACAAGGTCTTGTTCCTTTTAAATCATTGTTAAATAATTTTCAGATGATTGTAAGTTAATGTCCACATCAAGTTGCTTGATATAGAGGGAGGATTGCATCAGGTTTTTTCTTGACATTTCAAAAGAACTGTTTATTGGTTTGTGTTTTGGATGCATGTGGATTTTTTAGTTTTAGTATAGGTCATATAAAATTTCTATAAAAAATAGGGTTGTGACCTGTACACTTGACATAGTTTTGAAAAAGTTCAAAAAACATCACTGCATTGTCATTAAGTTACAAATATCGCCTGTGTCTGTTATGATAAAGAATTACTTGGCTTTTTCTTAGGCCTACATTTTACAATAAGAAAATTTTCGTAGGTGTAAATATAATATCTTTATATAACTGAAATTGAAATGGACAAATATGTTAGGTTTTCAGATCCTGTCACCCTTTTTTTAAAAAACTTTTGGACCAATTTTTTATTGCCACATGGTAGCGTAAGCCTAAAGCTGCAATATCCTATTAATTCTGCATCATAATAACCACCGACATGTGTGTTAGTTGCAACTTAATGACAGAGTAGTGATTTTGTTCAAACTTTTTCAAAACTATGTCCTGTCTAGGTCGAACCCCTTATTTTTATCAAAATTTTAAGTTAAAAGAGTGCAACGTATATGCAAGTTATTACAAACCTCTTCTAGAATTAAATTAAAATTATAAGGTCTCGTTAAAGAGGTTGTAATAAATAACTAGTAATATTAATTATATGTAGCTAACTTATTTACTAGTAAAAAAAACAACTTCTTTAATAAAACAACACTTCAGACGATACCAATAAAAAATAATTTATTAACTAACTTAATATAATTAATATTAAATAAATATAGAAAAGAAAATTACACTCTCTTGAATCCTACAACAGAATTAAAAACAATCTAGTAAGGTGAACACAATAAATACCCTTAAGAAAATCCTATAACAGAATTAAATAAAATGTAGTAAGGTGGTCAACACAATAAATACACAACACTGCCACTGATTTCAGAATAAAAGCTCTATAAAAGAATAGACAGACTACATCGATATAAGAAAACTTCCTCCTATATCGCGAATTCCCTATATTTATACTATTTTAAAAGGATTTTTCTCGAAGCGCCCTATTCTTAAAAATAACACAAGAAAAATTGTCAACATACTTTTCTCCTAACTTCAAGGCCAAGAGAATATTCGCTTGCATCCGCTAGAAAAACTAAAAATAAACTAATGATGCGTTAGTGGCAGAGTTCAACGGGTTGTCAGGGGAAATAACCTACTTAAGCACACATAACAAAGTATATATGGTATTTTAAACATTGGAGATAGTTTATTATTTGGTTTCCTAACTTATTCTGTGCCGGGGGGTTTACCGCGTTTGTGCCAAAAATGTATTCAAAATTTTCTAAAGGTATTTGTTTAGCAAGATACCTGTGTTTCATATCAAATTAAAGGAAATTAAACAGGAATTAATAATAAGTAGAAGTTGAAACAATATCATAATAATAGTTAAATCTTTATTAGTCATTTTGGAGATGACATTTTTTTTTTTTTAAAAGGAGCAAAAACAAAATTGATCTTAACAGATTTTTATATGGTATGCGTAGCAGATATCATATTCGGCTTGAAACCACTAAAAGCATATTTATTCCTGATCAGAATGCATTTTGAATTTTGAAAATATCCCATAAAATTACTGAGTTATACGCATTCTTGTAATATTGGTATCAGCCTGCAAACGCTGATCCTTCACATTTATATATATTTTAAATAGGCCTAGCCTAACTACGAATGTCGGATTCTTTAATTAGTAAATAAACCAAAAGTCCTCAAAACCCGATTTAAATGATTTAAAGTTATTATCTGATGAATAGACATTAATAATTAGCAATAAAAGTTATTTTACTAGCAAATTTGACAAGCTCAAAGGCCTAGAAACATTTTGAGTAGGCGTGGCTATTCTTTGTTTACAAAAAATTACTCAGAAATCGATTAAAAATCTTCATTATTATTTAAAAACCGAAAATAAACCGAGCGGAAAGGAAGCAGAAAGAATTGTCATTCGTTTGATAATATAAAAAGTTGAATTAATAGGTTATAGCAACGAAATTAGCTATAAAAACCAAATCTACGATCTATCGTGGATTGGCACGGAATAAGTTAAGCAGTCTTGCTGTTTCATCAGGACCAGAAGCTTTTTTTTGCTTTTGTTTGTTTATGCCTCTTTCTTTACATTTATATTTCCTATTTCTATTTTTTATTGAAATTAATTGAGATGTCTTTGTCACCTGGAGGTGAAAATTATTATGTAAATTGTGTGTTGAGGATGTTAGCTTTAGTTTCATTGTCACTGTAAGTTTCATTACTTTGGTATTTTAGTGGAACTATGCCTGTTTCCATTTTGGTTTTTAATGTATTTTATTGTTGTCTTTAGAAATTACATTGTTTACATATTCATTTTGGAGACTTCTACTAAGTTTCTCAGTTAAGTGTTTAATTTTTAGGTATTTTTGTGTGGTGTCTATTTGAATTAATTGCTTGAAACTTGAAAAATAAATTTTCTTTTGTTTACATAGTTTCTTTAATTAGTATTGAACCAGCATTTTAAAATTTTATTTGATGTTTGTCTCGTTGACACAAAATTATTCATTATTGATTTTAAGTTTGTTTTTGTCGGTTTCCAAAAATCTTCTACTGGGCTATGGCATTTTTATATTATATTTAGTAGGAAAAGTAATACTTGATGTAGGTCTCTGCATTTATTCCAGAGATAAATTATTCTTTAAGGTTTTTGCATAATTGTTTTTTTTTCTGTTATTTACTCTGACATGATTATCAGATATTTTTTTGCTTAATAAATATATTGCTATTAGACTCGAAGCATAAAAATTATCAAACAAACCTTTCTGTACTTGAAGTCTTCAATGATAAAATATATTTTTAGCCGTTTAGTACATAGCCTTTCTTTAAAAAATGTATCTAATGCCTTGAACACTGCCTGAGCCAGGTATTTAGCTGGGTACTGTGAGTTTGGTTGAACGCCAGGTGGCACGATGTGCATAGAAAATTTATTAGTAGCAGCAATCAAGCACTTCTTAAGTGACTCATAAATAGCCTGTTAAGACAAAAACACAGGATAAGTAAGCAGCTAATCGTGACGTTTATAACATGAAATTAGAACTTCCCATTCTTTAACTTACAACTAATATATAGATTGTATAAATAAAAAATTGAACAACCAATAACATATTTAATAAATGTTTTAAAATAAATAATAAATTTTCATTAAATTACAGTAAGTTTTTTCCATTTTATAACACCACTTGTTTAAAATCACATTTGATTCTTGGAATTTCTTAAAAAAATATATGAACACAGAAGCAGAAGATAGAATTGCCATTGCAAAAGTCAGGTCCTTAAATCCTCGTAAAAGCCAACGACCACAACGGTCATGGGATTGATGATGATGAAGAAATATTTTATGGTTTAGTATTATTATTTATTTTCTGTTGTGGCCTACCTTTATAGGGCCTAAATCTGGCCCTGCCGGTTATCCATTGTAGAGTTAGTTACATTGACTTTGTATGTTCTAGTAAAGTGAGTTTTTTAAGCTTCTTATGTGCTGTTAGCTATTGTTTTGAGTAAGAGTCTGTAAAGATGACTATATCTGTTGTTGAAAGCTGTTTGTTGCTTTTTTATGCTCTACTGTCTCTAAGGCCATATTCATGGATATTAAGACATTTAAATAACACAAAACTATCAAAATCGTCAAACCCTATATCTTCCCATTTAAAAATGGTCAAAAATATGGGCGAAATATGGAAATAAAAGACAAATCTATTCAGATTCTATATCTTCTTATTAGTTTGTAATTGTGAAGACAATCCTTACATTCAATGGATTATTGTGCCCTATGGTATGCATGGTTTGATTTGAGTCCAGTGTTTTGTTAATTGTTTTAAATGATGTCCAGTTCTTGATTTTTGTGACTATTCAGGCAATCCCTCTGCCTCTCAGTAAGAAAGATCATTTATATAAATTACATTTTATATATTATCTTTTTCTAAATCTCCTTATAATGTAAATAGTTATATGCCATATAAATGCATATTGTAAAGGTTAATTACTTGAGCAGAATCTAGCCCCCAGTTAGGGCAGCAATAAAGAACAACATCTTTATGAAAATTCCCTGGAAAACACCTGACTGGAAACAAATTACTTATTGAAATGCCATCAGGATACTCGTCTTCAATATCCTTTAGTGAGTTTTCCAAAGAATGTAAAGAAGCACCAGTTTCATTGATCACAGGACATGTATTAGCTTCCAGACTTGGCAAGATTGGATAGCAAAACAAACTATTTTCCATCACCTGTAAAAAAAAAAAAATTTGAAAAATATAATTTTTAAAATCTCTAGTAATAGGCTGATTAAAACTAATATAGTATTTGCTATGTAAAAAAATATGGCCTACATAACACTATCTAATTCAGATTTAAAGCTAATCTAATGAAAACACATAAACAGTGTATACTAAGCTCATAAAATATTACATATAAAAATTACTAATTGATTTGCATTATGTATTATAAGGTCTATGAGTTAGTTGCATGGTGACTCTTTTGTGTTAATGTAGGTCTAATTTACCTTGTCCTTGTTGCCACCTAAGCATTATTGTTTATAATGGTATAATTTAACTGCTGGTCAATGCATTACCTTTATATTGTAATTATTTTGCACAACAATAGCCAATATGTATTTCTATGCAAGGCCTTACTTGACAACATTTGGCAAAATATTCACTTGATAATTTAAAACGCTTTCCTGGTGATCTAAAATGGCTAATTATGTTATTACTGATATTTATATATCTAGGCCTACCTACTATCTGAAACAAGGGAATAGTAAAATACACCCACATAGAAATAATTTGAAAAGAAGATACCAACGGTGAACATCATAGATATAAATGAAACAAGAATAATGTGTCCATAAAGTTAACATTGTATAGTTCTAATTCATCCCTTTTCTTTAAATAATGATTCACCAAAAGGTAAGTTTTACCAAGTGTTAAACTGAAATTACGAGCTTTACATCCATTACAACCATCATAGACTATGCACTAACAAAGAATTATATGAATTTAACCACACTTCAGCAATTGTAGCATAGAAAGGTCATCTAGAATATTCCAAATAACAGGATAAAAGTTGATAATTTTAAAGACAGTTACAAAGAGTTCCAGTTTATTAAATTGTGCTTGCATTCTAATTATTGTACTCTTAATAAGATTACTTTTATATTACCCTTTCTATATACTTTGTACATTACACAAAAGTGGAAAAATTAAACATTTTAAGGTTTTAATTTCTGAACAAAAATTCCAAAGAATGAAGTCAAAGTTTATTGAGAAAAGAATGCGATAAAAGAAAAATTAGAAATTGACTATATAAAGACCTACATAATATAGACCTAATTTTATATTTGCTAAATTGATAGAGAAAAGAATACAAGAGATAAAAAGGTATAGAGTGAGGGATCAAGCTTTAGAGATTTTACTAAGAGATATCAATAGACTTTTTAAACATTCTAAAAAGCATGTTTTGTTTTAATCCTGCATATATGTGTACGTTTGTGTGTGTTTGTGTGAGCGAGGCAGACAGACAGAAAGGGAGAAGATCTATATTTTTCAGCCACACAGGTTTAAGTAAAGACTTATTAAAAATGCTAAGATTGAATGTCATCTGCTATAAATTTTTCAAAGCAAGATTGACACACTCTTAAAACCTAATTGCTATGCTATTTTTTTTAAAATAAGCAGAAACAGCCACATTTAGGGGGCCTTTTTCAAAATTGTGTAGACATATACATGTAGGCTTTAGGGGCATATTAATATTGTTTAGACATTACCAAAGACTATAATAAGATGGACCGCTTTCTTTGATATTTCTGTTATTTGATGACTCGTAAACTCCTGTTTCAGAATTTACAATCAAAAACTGAATTATAGACCTATGATTTAGTAATTTGCTATGATTTTATCAAAGAAAAACTATAAAATATATTGATCCCAGTTGCTAGTTAGTGTCAGAGAATTTCAAGGAATAGTAGATGTAATTTAAAACTTTTAAATAATGTTATTTATAAAAGTAAATGTTTTCATTTTGAAATTTTGTCGTTTTATTACTTTTCATGAAAAATTGTAGAAGAATGCCTTTATAAAAGGAGCATATGTAATATATTATAAGATTAGAACTCAAATTAATTAAGCTTAACATTGAAAGTTGTATACAGCTAAAGTCTTTTGGAGTAACAGTTATTGCCTGAGCACCAAAAACAGGCTCTTGAGACAAACAAAATTCTTTGGGCTTTTTTTTATATATATATAAAAATGTATAATTAGAACAGAACAAAATTGTTAATTCAAATAAAGAATAATTAATCCTTTACATTAAACCATTTTTTAATTTAAATTGTGAGTTCATTCTTACAATTTATTATCTCAACCCTGTAAATGGATGATGTAAAGATGGATCTTTGATAACTAGCTGTCCAAGCATAGGGAAAAAAATATCAGAAACGTAGAAGACAGTTGTGCAGCAACACAGGAATGGATGTATGTTCATCAAACATATTATTTTGCCATAGTTTGTTTTAAATTTACTAGATTCACATCCATTACAGTTTACAGCTAGCAAATAAGAATGTTATCAATATCAAAGGTTAATAAACAAAATTAACTTTGTTATAATAAATGTCGTTAATCCAAGAATATTATATAAATACAAACCCATGTTTCATTTGATGATTTGATTTCCACAGTATTTTGTGAATATTCTGAATACGTTGAGCTATCTGACATTAAAAGAAAAAAAATAGAAACCTATATTTAATCATGTATGTAAAGTATTAATTTATTTCTTCTTATATTTTTTCTTGATCTTTATAAAAGCAAAATCACTATTTAGTTTATTGTCTATTTATGATTTGGGATCAATAATTGTGACATTAATGTATCATCAATCCCTTGAATGTTGTGGTTGTTGGGGGGAGCGAAGCGAATGGACACCACAGCAGTCAACTATCTCCACTTTTGCATATCTTGAGAGGTTGTCAATAGTTGAGTCAACTGCAGCCCTGTCCAATATTTTATGTTGTCCAACCAGCATCTCAGCTGACGGCCTCTCTGACATCCACCGTCTACAGTGCCTTGGGAAATTTTTTTGGCAGGTTATTATGCTGCAATACATGACCAAATCATGTCAGTTTGCGACATTTGATTGTTGTCATGTTTTCTTGAGGGCCTGCAATTGAGGATATTCTGCCCCAGACATACTCATTAGTCCTGTGTTCTATGTAGGAGATTAAAAGTATTTTTCTCATGCATTTATTTTCAAATGCCTGCAATTTGTTTTCAGTTTGATGATAGCAGCATTCAGGTCTCAAATCCATAGAGAACAATGTTTTTGACACTGTAAATTCTGAGATTTGTTGGGAGACTATTGCTTTTGCTGGTCCAGATTCTGTTTAGGCAAACATTAACCGCCATTGTTGTCCCAATCCTTGCTTGAATTCCTGACTCACAGCTTCCACCTACGGATAGGATTGCTTCTAGATATTTGAAATTCTGTACTTTTTCCATTAATGTATAATTGGATCATGTCTAAATTTTGATATTTATAACAATTATGGCAATTATAACATTTTTAACAAAGATAGACCAGACAAACTTAGAGGGTCTAACTAGCCTCTCAGATAATAATGTTCTCAAATTTAATAACAGAAAAAAAAAACAAATATGCAAACAACCTAATAGAAAATCTATTTCTGGAATAAATTTAATAATAACAAAACCAACTTCAGGCAGCAATAAACTTCCAGATAACTTTTTAGATATTTGAAGAACAAACAAAAAAACACACTTAAAGCAATAATGGATAATTTTGTACCAACTATGCAAAAACATAGAATAAAATAAAAAAAAATGCTGGTTTAGTAGGCTACTAAATAAAACATTCTGTCTAAGAAAATTTATGTTTAAATTTTTAAGCAACTAATGCAAAAAGTACCTAAAAATTAAATATTTAATACAGAAACTTAATAGAAATCTCCAAAATGAATATGTAGACAATGTAATTTCTAAAAATAACAATAAAAACATTTGATATTATATTAAATTAAAAAAACTGGAAACGCCTCATCATTTTTCACTCCAGGTGACAAGGACAGCTAAAAAAAAATATTTTACGGTAAATAAAATAGTAGATATAGAAGATATAAACGGAAAAAAAAGAAGCATTAATTAAGTTCCTGGACAGATGAAATACCACCTAGTCAAGTAGTAATAATAAAATAAATTATAACTTAGAAATAGTGGTGGTCTCAGAACGTTACCCCTCAATATTAGGTGATTACAGTACCGTACATTCAAATTATATTATCAGTACTTTGTTCAAAAGCTTGCCATAAAATCTTCTGTTTTATCCATTGCTATTTTTAAAAAACTAGTTCCATTGCAGAATTTTGTGAATTTTTTTTTTTAAATAACCATATGCTCTATTTAAATTACTTACTCTGAAGACTGATGTGGTCCCATTTTTCTTGATCTGGTGGTCCAAAAATACAACCATATTTTTTTATAAAGTATTGAAATGCTTTAAATACAGGCTCATAATTAGGTTCACAAATGTAAACATTGAATTCTGGCCTAGCACTTGTAGCTCCCATGTCAACATTTAAATATTCAAGCAAATTGCTGAGAATAGTTCTTGCTAATAAATCAAGTGGAAAAGGATAAGGTGCATTTTGCAGATTTTCCATTGAAAATGCTATCTCAGTATGTTCACAATGAAGAGCTTGCTCAAAAATAATTTGCACTTTTTCATTTAAACTTTCTTTAAGATTTTCCAAGTCTGTGAAATCTTTCCCCCATTCAGGTAAAAAAATATTGTGGTGTACTAGTCCAGATTTTTTAATGGAAATTTCATCTGAAAAAGAGTTTGATATTAATTATTTTATTTTTACAATGAAATACAGTCAATTTATTACTTAGAAATAAATTAAAAAAACAACCTAGCTTTAAAACAAAAGTAATCATTTCTAATTCATTCTGGGCAATTTAAAAGGTATGTTTTTGGAGCATGTTGGTGAGTGGAAGCGCGTTTGGTTGACACACTGACGGTCCTGGGTTTGAATCCAGGTGAAGGCTAACATTTGTTCCTGGGTCTTGAGGGTATCCCTGAGCCTAACAAGCTCTAAAGGGTACCTGACTCTAGTTGGGGTAAATTAAAGGTGGCTGGGCATTGTGTTGGCAACACAATCCTCTAGTATGCTGTGGCCACAGAAACTGGTGAATGTTGATTCTCCGGCCCTATGGATCAATTTGGTCCGATGGGATACTTTTGCTGTTTTTCAGAGAAACAATATGTTTAACTAATCACAAAGCAATGCACTGTACTCAATTTTTTTTTGCCTGTAGCCTATTCTGAAATTTAATATACTGGTATATACTTTATATCAAATGATAAATGAATCAACTGCTAAAGCATTTATGCAGAGGCAAAAAATTGTACAAAAGAAAGTTAACTTTACTCATTTTAAATTTTTTAAACTTTTAAATGTTTAAAAAATTATGAATTCTTTAATTAATTCTTTTTGTTAATGGAGTGCATTCTGAACATAAAAACTGTCAAATGGTTCAATTCGTACCAAACCACCCTAGTAATTGACATAATAGAATGCCAATGTACATGTCTTTATCAAAAACAAATTCATATTTGGTAATATTTAGTTTAATATTATAAGCTCTAAATGGAACTGTTGAGTTAATGGTTGTAGTTTGTTTTTACAGTTGACAATTAATTTGTGCTTTGGTTTACCCATGCACATTGCTAGAAGTACAACCTCTATTTGTTTATGTTATGCATGAGTGCAAACTATTTGTAAGGAAAGTTTTTTTAAAAAAAGGTGGACATTTTGATAAATTTCATGTTTAAAAATGACTTTGTAACTCTCCAAATTTTAGTGCTTCCTGTATAAAGTTCACTACAAATTATCACTTGGATCTCTAAACTAATGATCTAGCCTATCCACTAGTGTGATTTATACACGAGTATATATGGTAAAAACTTCAAATATTTTAAACTAATGTCAGTGACAAAAAAATAATAAAGTTACCTTCATTGGTAGGAAGTAGGTTTATTGCCATTTGTGCCTTTATATCTTCAATATGACCTTGCACAAGATGAATGTTGATACCTTCACATTTAGCAGTGTGCAGGAAAATAAAGGTATAATCCGCATCTTTTTCTTCTGATTCCTTTATAGGATGTTCATTTTTCGGTGGAACAGAAATGTAGCATTTTGTGGACTGAGATACTTCATGAATAATTTGTTGGCCAATATGTAATTCAGCAAACTCTGCCAAACCAGGAAATTTTAAATCTTTCTCTTGAGCCTCAATACTTTTAATTCTTTGCCCTAATTTAGGTGCAATGAGTTTGCTGTGACATAATTCCAAATGTATTCTTAATTTATGATTTTCTAAAAGAACTTCTTTGACACCCTTTTCTTTTTTAAAATCCTCCAAAAACATTTTACAAAACTCATTCTGTTCATTACTTAGAATAAATTCTTCTACGTGTATAGTTTCTGTTAATATAGCCAAGTTCTTTTCAGAACTTGTTTCAACAATTGTAACATCCACTTTTATTTGGGTCAAACTATCCACATATTTTGAAAAACTCAGCTGGAAAAAAAATAATAAAAAATACAAAAGCTAGAAATGAGAGACAAAAATAATAGTGATTTTTTTTAAATATGAAAATAAAAATCCTTAGAACAAAGCTTAATTATATATTTCTAAGAAAGATAAATGTTCTAGAAAAGTGAACTTCTTACTTCAGTGTGGTCATCAATTTTCACAAGCATTTTTGAAAAGTCTGAGAAGTCAATAACATGATTTTGTTTTTGAATTCCTTCTTTTACTCCTTCATTTAGTAAAAATGATTGCATCTTATCGTCCAAAAGAATCTGAAAAAAAATGACATACCGTTATATATTTAAGAGAGGGAAAAATAGATGAACTAGTAGTCTCAAAACAGTTAGGAAGTTAGAAAAGTTACTTTCAAACTATACAAACATTTAAATTATATATGAGGTTGAGGCTATATATTTATTCCACTAAGTACCACATTTAAACCAAGCAACCAATATGGACTCAAGACAGCAGTTGATTTTTTTCTGAGTTTTCTATTCTAGATGATTGCTAACAGATTTCATCTGCATGGGCTTAAAGCTAAAGAGCTCTACATTAGCTTGTTTTCAGAAATTTCCTCTACTATATGAGGCACTCATAAACTTTCATTTACACTAAATGAACATAAATTAACAAGGACGGGCCATTGGAGCTAAGAGAGATGCTTGCTGTTCTTTATTGAGTAAAGTGCTGCTCTTGTTTGCAACATACATGCCCACTCCTAGCCTATTCAGTTTTGAAATACTATTTTTTTTATTTTATTTCTCTTTAATTATATTTTTATAGAGGGGCCTAGCTTGTCTAATTTACATACTATTTAAGACTAGTGTCAAATAAATAGCCATGTTAATAAAAATAAAATTGATTTGTGTATTTAGCAATATGCACTGAAAGCATGGTACAGGCCTAGGTGTACATTAAATTCTTAATCCATTCCTGATCCTTTACTTTTACCTAACATAATTTTTACAAAGAAATAAAGGTAAAATGAATAATTCATTCCCAAAAACTACTTAATACCAAACTATATAAATACAAAAGCAATAAAGGTAGTTAAAATTAATTTTTCTTGCTAACAGAGTGCAAGTGTCTACTAGGATGGTGGTAAGAGTGGAAAAGTGGAGGTTTTATTTTTGGGAAGGAGGGAGACATTCTTCTGTGAAAGTCATTCTTTTTCAGCAGCCCAGACCTGGATACACATGTCACTTCATACTTTTCAACAATCTCTTTTTGTAATCTCAATGGTGATTAAACATTTGAAAAAACAACACCAAAGAAATGTAAGAACATGTAAAAATACCCAGGTTTTGATCACTGAATGGTAGCAAATGGGATATTAACATATCAAGCAAATACTACAAACTTTTGTAAATTCAAGCTCTATAAGCATGTCACCTGGTTAAAATACAAGACTAGTCTAACAAAGAAACTGCTATTTGGTGAGCTGGCAGATGGGAAAAGAAAACTCTTTGGCCAAAAAGTGCTTTAAAGACATTCTCAAAGTATTTTTTTTTAAATATGCCCAATGCAATCACTGATGGTGCAAACTTGGGAGAAATGGACTGAAAGACAAGGGCAGAGGAAAATAGAAAAAAAAGAACATGTAAAGATAAGACATTCTGAAAAATATTGCTTAATACAGAAACGGCAACCTATGAATGCAACATCTGCAGAATAGGCCTAATAATTAAGTCATAAGAAACCACCCAAGAAGTCATAATGCATGAATGAGGTAACAGTTATGAAATATATACAACAACATTAACAAATAGTTATAAAACAGCTCAAAATGCCTATGGATTCTCAGCATTAAGCACTCCAGCCAACATAACATTGAATTAATGTTGCTTATGAGGTTTCTGTTGGTATCGTTTACAAAGGTGTCTAAGTCTAGTTAAGCTAGTTCAGTGGCTGACAGTTTCATAGATGGACATATATTGAAAAAAACATTTAGCCATGCCTGGGTATCTGTAATTTTTCACAGGCAAATTATCCTTACTGCCTTAAAAGCATATTTTAAGACCGCTGACTATATTTTGACACTTAACATACATTTAGACCAGATAAAGTGAGGGAACACAAACTATATATATAGAGAGAGTGATTGACCTAAAAAAAATGAGGAGTGAAGTATTGGAGAATTAACTACAGGCTTCGTACAGAAAAATTGCCTCAAAATTCCAGGAGTTTGCCAGCAGTGTTCCAGAAGTTTTTCAGGAGTAAATTTTTTGAAAAGCCAAGCTGAGCTCTTTAAAAAAAAAAACAGACACCTCGCTACACAGCTTTTTTTTTTGTTTTATGACATTACGGGGACTTATATAGCCTACATCCCAAGTTTGGATAATAAAAAAAACAAGATCTAGTAAAAAAAAAACCAAGGAGTTAACTCCAATAGGGCTATCTGGAAAAGTGAAAGTACAATCAAGAGCAGTGATTACGATTTTTTTTATTAATAATTAATCTCCCTAAAAAAATAAGGAGTTTTTAGTATTTTCCCAGCACTAAATGCAGTTTTTCCAGGAGTTTTAAGGTCCTGGAACACAACTTTTTGTTTTCAAGGAGTTTTCAGGAGCTATTACCGGGAAAAATAGATGAACTAGTCTCAAAAACAATAATAAAAAAATTTAACATTTTTTGTTGCCCATACTTTTTCTAAAATGTCTCTTACACCATACTGGAGATATCAAAAGCGTATAAATACAGCAAAATACGGACAGGTATGATTTAGCCTACAAATCCTAGTAAAAACTAGTGTAATTTAATTAGCACACAAAGATTTGTCTATGAAAAAAATTCTTGAAGATTTTCAAAGCCCTTAAGAAGTTGATAAAATGATGGAAAACCTGACAGAAAAAAAAAGAGTTCTGTAAATATTTCATAAGAGCTATAAATAAAACTACAGAAGAAATATATGACACTTTGATATTTGTAACATACCTTCTTTTCTTCTTCTTCTAATGTTGAAATGATTGCTTGTGTTTTAGAACATGGTCCTATTAAAAGTATTTTTGAATTCCCATGATCATATTTCAATTTTATTCCAGTGTGTTCTTTTTCAACAGAATCTTTCAAATTTAATGCTTCTAAAATGGCAATACAGCAAGAATGCCTAAATTGATATTCTTTAGAAAAAGAATTGTCCTCAAATTGGGAAGAATCATTTTGACTTCTTCTGATGTCTAATTCTTCTATCTTATCCTTTATCAAAAAGGACACAAAATCTTGAAATGAAATCTGTTGAAAAAAAAATGTATCAAAATAGATAAATTGTAACAATATGTTTTTATATTTTTTAAAATATTTTTTTTATAAAGTTTTATTCCAGTTCTAATATATCTATTATTTCAAAGCTTGCTTACTATTTGACCATTTCCTACTGTCACGTCCAATGCAAATTCAGCATTTTTTTCAGAAAGCACTAAATAACAATTTCTTTGTTGGGAAAGTTTTTTTTCAATTTCTTTAAAGCTTGTAGCAGGTAAAGATGCAATTAAGCTCATGACCTAGAGATACAATTATATAATAGTTTTAAAATAAATATTTGTGTAGCCTAAAATGGTTTTTAAGGTAGCTAGAGATCATTTGCCAAATTTTACAGTACATTATTATAACCTCTATTTAAGTAATTTCAAAATCAAAATATTGGACCGTAAAGTGTGACATATTTTTAGCACTGTAATTATCTAAATAGTAATGTTACCACTGAAACTACAAAAGGGACAATTAATAAACAATTTTCTTTTTTTTTAGTCCCTCAAATAATATAAATAATAAAAATAAGTGAAAAAAATTTTGGTTGCCCGCATTTTTTAAAAATTGTGCCTAACACCATACTGGGGATCTTTATATTTTAATGAGTATCTATTTTAACTGTCAAATGAGAGGAAGTAGTGTGGAGACAGTAATAGTTTTTGTCTATATACAGGTATTGTTAGGATAATCATAATGTGTACCCCAGCAAAAATGGCAGAGAAAAAAAGAATGAGAGAGCAAGGATAGGGAATATGTTTTTGTAATTATATTATTTCAATTACCAGTCAATATGACAGAGAAAAGATTGGGAAGGGGGAGAATTATAGTTTTGTATATAGGCCTAGGCCTACACATATATATATTATTAAGAGATAATACATTAAAAATTACAGAAAAAAAAATGTGTGAGAGAGAGGAAGGGTGAGGGAATTACTAATTTGTGTCTATATTATTAAAATAGTGATATGTCTTTGTTTACTTGCTTATTTACAAGTATTAAGTATGTATGGGAGAGAGACACACAGAAAAAAGGAGAGAGTCAATAGCATTAGTCTATATATACATGTATTCAAACGTGTAGAGCATGATTTACATATTCCCCAAACCAAATAGTGAGATTGTATATATCAGCATGAGATTTTGGTACTTGCTGCTAAGCTTCCAGAAGAAGAAGAGAATGATAGAGTGTGTTTTTTAAATATATATTGTTGGCCCACCCCCTAGTTAAAAACATAAATTGTATTATATTATAGATATAACTAAAATTATTTTTAATCCATAATTTGATTTTTCTTGAAAAACAACTCCAAAGATTAAAGAGACCACGTCTTGAGATAATGTTGGCGTCAAAAGAGTCAATATGTTTGACTGTCCCATTAAAAAAAACTTTAAAAATCAATTGCTAAATAGTATTAGTTACAATACATTTGTACCAGAAAATGATCCATTAAATTATGTTCTGCTGAAGAACCATTTAAATAATAATTCAGTAGGTAAATAAATGTTTTAAATGCTCTGTAAATAATTAAAATGTACATAACAAATGTAAATCTAGTAGCAAATGTTTCAAAAATATTTTGGGGGCCGGGGTAAAATTATTTGAGTAGTTTTTTAACATGCTGCCCTATGTTCCTATGGGGACATACAGTATACAGGATTAAGTCAAGTTATATAACATATATATTAAGATAAAAAGAATAGAAAAGAAACTGCTCATGGTAATTTACTATATCAAATCTATGTCTACCGTAAAATAAAAATATGGTACTTTAAAAAAAGGATAGTGTAAAAATATCAAATAATTTCAAAACTAATGGATTCCAAAACCTAAAATTTAAATTTGAAAATCAATTACCTTGCACTCTTCTTGTCCAATAAGTTTGTGTATACTATTTATTAAAGCCTTAGAACCAATAATTTCTGCTAATTCATATGATGATGGTTTAATGGCGAATTCACAATTATACTTTTTGACAGCCTTGGTAATTTTAAGAAACTTTAGGCATTTAGGCACCAGAGAATGAGAAAATGATATATATGTTCTTAGTTTTGCATCAGTGTTACCAGAATTTTCAATATTTGGTTGCTCTGGTCTAATTTCATTTTCATTATTTGTCCCTTCATTTTTTGAAGCTGGTAAAGGAACAACTGTTAGATTCATGGATGCTTGCAACTCTTCCAGTTCCATTAAAGTTTGAGTTATTTTTTTCATTTCATCATCATTTTGTTTCCAAATTTGTTGATGCTGATCATCAAAAGGCTCTTTAAAGCCATCAAAATAAGGACAGACTGTAAGTTTAGTATCAACTATTTTCCATTCTTTTTTAGATATTGCCAAAATTGTATCTATAATAAAATGGTGGAAAGAGAAAAAAACAACTTAAAGTAAATATAAAATTATCAAATATTAAATGCAAAAAAAGCTACCCTTTTACAGTACAGTGAAATAGGAACTAATGATAAAATCTAATAGTCAATTATCTCTCTAGTGAAAAAATTAATTAAAATGTGTAAATATCTTAAACATTTTCAATATGAGTGAATTCTATTTAATAAAATGCATTAATATATATTGATTTAGAGGGGTCTAACTATAAAAGCATTTGACAATTCTCACCAAACTTTACACAAGCATTAACTGTGCTATGATTTTTTGCTAGATCAATGTCTATTATTAGAAAATAAAAATAAAGATGTGTTATGGTTAAGTTGATGTTATTAGTTATTGTTTAATTTAAAGTTTGCATTTGTCTATACATCTATATCTAAGAATATCTTCAAAAATACCTATGGGGAAGGATGCCCCCTAAGGGAGGCCTTCCGCCCCATGCACGGGGTAAGTTGCCCCTTTCAAAAAAAATTTTTTATTTGATATATTTCACCAAAGGGTAATCACAATGTCTCCTGTGGTAGTATAAGTGTTAGTACGTATAGAAGTCAATCATATTAGGTGAACAAATTTATAATATATCACACCATTTTCAAAAAATTAAAAATCTGCTGGCTGCCCCAGTCTACCCTAGAGATATGTAAATTTTTATGACTTTCTTAGCGTTCATCACCGAAGCTGGCAAAATCTGTGTCGTTTAGTCCCTAAAATTACTAAAAAAAACATGATTGGCGAGCAAGACTAACTTAGTTGACTGTTTCAAGTTTTATTTCCAACAGAAGACTAGCAAGGATTTCAGCAGAATGGATCATAAATTCAGTAATAGCATCAAAGGCTGAGTTGAGTGTCAACTTGTGAGATAAATTGTTGCAACTATACATTTGAAAAGGTTTTTGATTGTGCAAATAACTTGCACTTGTTGGCTTCATGTACAGGGAGATCATTCTAAGCTTGCAAATGTAAAGTATGTCTTCCATTTCCTTCATCTTACTTCTGTGAGACTGACTGTTCAAACATGAGCATGACTAATACAAAGTACAGAAACAGTAGCATCAGTAAGGATAGCCTATAGCCGAAGTTCTATTTCTGCATGTAGCGCTGTCCATAATTGATCCATGGATTTATAAGCTTATTGTGAATAACAAACATATCCACCTTTAGCATACAACAGCAAGCTTGTAACTTTATATGGATAGAAAATCTTTTAATTACAATTAATATAATTTCAATAAACTTAAAATTGCTAAAAGTTTCAGAATATTTTGTAACTGTAGCTAAATATAGCCACAGCAACAATGTTATATATTATCGTGTAACAATAATGTGAAGGAAAAAAATAACTAGTTGTACATTATAACCAGTCATCAAGTCTAACAAAAGCCAAAACTTTGACACTGTTCTGTGCTACAACAGTTTTGCTGGTCCACCACACTAAAAAAAAGTTTAAGAAGCACTGGTAATAGACTTAGTCTAAGCCTCAAGGTGAATTATAGTTGTAAAGGTTGGATACAAGTAAACTATAGGAGTTTAGTTGTTGGATATTTTATTGAGTATTGATATGTTTATATTATATAAATAAAAATAATATGAATTTATAGTACTCTATTATATTGTTAGTTGTGTAGTATTAATTGTTGTTCTTGTGATGTGCTTCTGTTGGTATTGAATGTGTTTATATTTAGTTCTTCAGTTGCACAGACTAGAACCATCACTATCTCAATTAATGTACCCAAACCCAATGCAATAACACATTTCAACCTGCTGGATGTTGTTCATAGTGGCTTAAACATGAAGGGGCAGAATGGAAATAATCTGCTCCACAATACTCCACATGGATAAGAAAAGATATTTTCATCCCTAAACTATAGGGACTATAAAAATCAATAAATTCATAGTAATGTTAATGTCAATTCTGAGTAACAAAATAGTGTATTCATTTTATGTGTATTATATGGTTTTAATCTGTTGTTTTTATTATTATTAAAGAAGCCAAAAAATTTAAAAAAGATCTATACTTACCCCAGTCTTCTTTTATTTCAAATTCAAAGCAATTGTCTCCTAAACTGAATTTCTTATTAACAGTGCAGCGAGAATATTTTGTCAACAGGTAACATAGTTTGTCAATCAGACCAAATTCATTTGCATTATAAGCTCTGACAAAAATATTTGGTGTTTCTCCCTCTTTACAAAAGACTAGGTTTTCTTTTCTCCATGTTGAAAAGTGACGCTCTAGAGAATTCTTTAAGTCTGTTTATATATAAAGAAGAAAACAATACCACAAAAGTTTTGTTAATCTCATAATAATTTATTTCATTTTCATTAAATTTAAAACTTTAGTCTTAAGTAAAAAAGAAAAGCATATCCCGTGTGGATTTACTGAGCTCCCATCGGGCACCTCCCCAGGTGGCGGATTGGGGAAAGCCCACCAAGGTAATTAAATACTGTGGGCTGACCAAAATCAGTACTTGCCGCCTGGCATAAAGTGGAGGGATCCACAAAGGCTAGGGAACATTACCCGAAAAAGGCAGCTATCCACAGAGCTGAGAGAGAAACTTCTTTCCCAGACTAGGCTAGGAACATGCCATGTAAAAAAATATTAGGATACAGAAACAGCAACTGAAACATCCAAAGGTCAAACTACCATTGGGAGACCAGCTGAAGGTTGAGGCAGTGATGCCTGAGATGATGAGGCGAGATGAAAGCCAAAAAGAAGTCTCTCCTCCAACACAATCCTGTGAGATCAACAGAAAACAAATTTAGAATTTGAGCGTGGAACAAGTGCACTATGTATGAATCTGTGGAAACTGCCCAGGTAATCAAAGAAATAGTTAGATACATGGTCAACATCTTGGGTATCAGCAAAATGCGGTGGACAGTCTCAGGTAGGGTAACACTAACATTAGGCTAAAGTGTAGTTTACTATGGAAGATCTGATTGTCAACACCAGGAAGGTGTAGGTCCTATTATGGACAAGCCGACTATGAAAAGTCTATTGAGATGGGAGCCAAGTGACGCATGAATCATCACAGCAAGATTTTACTCAACATATGCCAAGATTACTGCTATACAGTGCTAGGCGCCTACAGAACATGCAACAGAAGAGGAACAGGACTGCAAAGTCAGATAAATCTCTCTGACACGAGTTATGCTAATTATGGGAGACATAAATGCCAAGATTGGATCCAACCACCGTTGTTGAGGCCATGATGAAAAGAAAGAAAAATGGCCAACACCTCATTGATGCTTGGAGAATGGTCTGGTGATAGGCGATAGTATTTTACAGCAAACAATTTTACACAAAGCCACATGGACATCTTCTGACAATATGACAAAGAACTAGATCAACCACATTGCCACCATCAACCAGAAATGGAGAAAAAGTATGAAGGATGCCAAAGCAATAGGAGCAGACGTTGGTAGTGACCATAACCTTGTCTTATGCAAACTTTAACTCAAACTAAAGAAACTCAACAAAAAGCTACAAACAATCCAAATTAAAAGACACTGTAGTAAAACAGTTTTGTGTTAGAATTAAAAAATATATATGGCCTACTAGAAAATCTTTTAGACATGCTCAAATTCAAACAAGCATTGTGTGCATGAACACTGGTGGGATTTTTTTTACAAAGTATTGGACAAAAAGCAGGTGCCTATCTCATGAAAACAAGGGATCATTATGAAAGTTCCAAAGAAAGGTGACCAGATACAAGAATTGGACAGGCATAAATCTTTTGTAGAATCCTACTGATGAAAATGAGAACAGGAATAAAGATAGTCCTACATGAAGAGCAAGCTGGCTTCAGAGCTGGAAGATCATGCAATGAACTGATCTTTGTCATGCATACCATAGTGGAACAATCATTGGAATGGAAGTCCTCTGTACATCAACTACACTGATTTTGAAAAGGCATTCCACCACACAACACTATGGACAATTGCAGAATTATATGGATTCCCAAGAAAAGTCCTTAACATCCTTAAAGACGTATTGATTCTATACTGGTAACCAGTGCTGTGTATACCATGATAACCATCAGAGTAAATGGTTTCTAGTGAAAACAGGTGTCCGACAAGGTTGTGTAATCTAACCTGTCATCTTCTTAATGGTAATGGACTAGGTCATGTGAAGAGACACTACAGACAAACCCTGAGACCTAGTATGGGGACTAACTGCCTATCTAGAAAACTGTGATTTTGAAGATGACACATTCGCAAAAAGATCTCCAGGAGAAGACAACAAGAGTAGAGCAAATAGCCAAAAGTGTTTGAATAATGATCAACTCCATCAAAACCAAACTTATGAAACTGAAGGCAAGAAGCTCTCAAAAGACACATACCAATGATGTAGAAATAGAAGATATTGAAAACTTTATATACCAAGAAGAACAAGAAACTTGTAAGTTTTGTATATTTATTAAATTTTGCGAATGTTACATGCATAATGAGAATCAGTAGGCCGGCTACACTATACTGTTTTTTTTTTTCAACTAAAATCTACATTTTCTTCTGTTAGTTTTTTTATATAACAATAAAAAATGTATTATTTTTTTTTCTAAAATTTGGCTTAGTTCTTGCTTATATTTTGCTTCATTGTGCTAAATTTCATTAAACACTATGAATGGTTTCTAAGAAAATAATTGGTCTAAAAAAAAGAAAAATAGTACATTTTAAATTTCAAAATCAGGTTCCAGAGGCTACAGTAAAACATTTGTAGCTAAGAGACTACCCTATTCTTAAACCATTTCTTTTAACATTGAATTAAGCATTAAACTTAATTAAGACTCACTAAATAACTCATAATAAACAAAAGGTGCAAAATAACTCAATCCATGGTGGAGGGTCACATATAATGTAGCCAACTGAAAGAATTTGTACAGTCTAGTTAGTAGCCTATATATTATATGTTATAGCTTGGACTTTATTGTAAGCTCAATATATAGACCTGCGTGACTTACCTATTATTTCTTGAAACAATACCACAGCCCTAGCCTCTCTGTATGGGTCTCTCCAGATTTTTAGTAATTCATGATCACCAAAATATTTTTCTACAAGTTTCTTTAGCTCTAACATAGTCATTGTTTCTGGAAATCCAGAAATTAGTAAAAGTGTTCCCATTCTTACAGTTGCTTAGAAGTCCATGTCTGGTAAGTAAGTAAATTGATGATAGGATTATATCAAACTGCTTGGTCAATGTGTCAAGGGGTAGGATACGTGTCCATAATTATATATGTCAGTAGGAACATATAATATAACAATACTGGACAGTCAACTGAAAAATAAATATACTAAAGTGAATATTTACAAAGAGACCATTAGTTTAGTAAGATTTTAGAATATAGGAACACCCCCCTTTCGCTATTAGTAGAGCTCTATAAGTTTTTAAGCTTATAACTTCCTATATTTTTTTAGTCTGTAAATTCTAATTTATAATAAAGGCAAGTCACAAATGAATGTAGGCAATATAGACTATAAAAAAGGTATAGGTTTTATTACTATAATATATTGCTATATAACTATAATTTAAATTATATACGATATAATGTTATATGCACGTGGTTCCCAGCCTTCTTGATAATGGGTTCCTTTAATACAGCTTCTCACAATGTGGCAACCCCCAACCATAATTTTTTTTGGTCTCTACCTTATAGATGTAATTTGCTACTGTTATGAATTGTAATGTAAATATCTGATGTGCTGGATGCATTTTCATTGTTTAAAATTAAACATAATTAAAACATAGTGAAAATTAAATTAGAATTCCTACCTGCAACAATTAATGGAATTTGATTGTTGTATGAATTATTGTTTATTATGTACTTTGTGCAACTTTTGGTTAAATTTTGTAGGGTTAAATAATAATAATAATAGATTTTTACATATAACAATCATTGTGACTTAAATGCCTCTTCAGCTCATTCAACTATTCTTGTCAATATTTTATATTTAAACATTCAGTTGGAGACGAAATAAAAAATGGTTATGACATTGACATCCAATCCAAAATGTGTTTCTGTTTCAACTTTCTTCTTTTTCCCCTACAAACAGTATATATAGTTCATGTCCACATTTCCTTAACAGTTGCTTCATTCATATCATAGTCTTTTAGAAGAAATATTAAAGATATTTTTTTTAAGTTTCTAAACTACTGGAATATAATCTGTCAATAATATCTTATGTAACCAATATAAACTGAGAAAATACCTTTGATGAACAACATACTCTTTATTACCAATTAGATAGCACAATAGAAAATGTATACAAAACAAAAAAAACAATCTACCAATACAGATAATATCTACAAACATTTTGGAAATCACCCACCAATTAAAAACCCTTCCATTTATTTCCTTTAAACCAGGGGTCGGGAACCCATGGCTCGTGAGCCAGATGTGGCTCTTTTGATTGCTGCATCTGGCTCCCATACAAATGTTCGATTATTAAAAAAAGTTTTTTCTTAGATTTTTTTTATCTACATATTAATTGCATATCAATATTTGAATATTTCATTCTACAAATGAGCTAAAGTCTGCTGCAGCTCAGCATCAAAAGAATTCAGAGACATAAATGATAATTATTGTAGCCTACTACTACTTTTAGTGTTGAAGTTACACAAAATGTACACATTTACTTGAATTTTTAGTTTTAAACATAATGTATGGCTCTCACAGAATTACTTTTGGACTTTTCAAAATATGTGGTGTCCATGGCCATGGCTCTCTCAGCTCAGACAAAAAGATTCCCGATTCCTGCTATAACATAACACTGATAATGATAACAGTAACAGCAGCACATTTTTTTAAAAGTAGGCCTAATCAATAAACATATGCCAATATATGCTAAAATTAAATTTTAAAATGCCTTAATTACTTTACTTTTAATTTGAAGTTTAAGCTTTGCTAGACATTTTCTAAGGAAGGAACTTTTTAAAAAGAGAAACCGTAAATATTTCCGCATAAAGAAATTGGATTTTCCAAGCTGTAGCCTAATTTCATTTTCATTTTTTTTAGGCCTACGCTACGCCTACAATGCCTACATATTAATTATTATTATAGTTATAGTAGATCTAAATATCAATTTATGATATAGGCCTAGGCTTTACGAAAACATGAAGGATAAACTGAAATTTATGACATGACATAATCATAAAGCGTAAAACGATGGAAAACTACTGATTAGGAATTAAATCATTTTTAATTTAGAAAATTGCACACATAAATAAAGACAACAGGCAAACTTTTATCCAGTTTCAATATATGGGAAATTCCCGATAATCACTTCTTTTCTTTTTTTAAAAAAAGGTTTCCACATAGATTTTGAGATTAATAAACAGAGATTAACACAGAGTAAATGTTACCCGAATTGGAGGCTTAAATTTTACAGGCCAGTGCATATATACTGAACTGTTGTACCTAAGCTTATATTAATATAGCTCTGTGCTGAACTGTCTGAAAAAGCTTATTTTCACAAAAATGTCCAGTGTATAAAAAAACAAATTGCTTACTTATACTATAGGCCCTACGCCAAATTTCATTTTGTTAAATAAGCATTAGCCTAATAAACGTAACATTAACATACCTAAATATAAGGATGGCAAGCTCAATGCAGAAATCACCTTTACTTTAATCTTTAAATAAAGGATGCAATGCAGTCAAAATGATGCCACATGCCGCATAGTGATAGTTCATAGGTTATTTTTTTAATCCCAGAAATTGGCTCTATAACTATGATATAGCCATTATAGACCTTTTTAGTTTGACCCCGGAAAAGGGGCGTGGCCTTGAGACTCACTGATATATATTTCTTTTGGGGGCACAAAGATTTTTGTTCCTTCTTTACATATAGTATTTTACTAAAGGTGTTGGGGTTTTTTAATGTTATTATAGTTGTTTTTGAACTTTAAACCATAAAAACACATGGAGATCTTAAACTAAGAACCTAGGAAGGGAATTGTTAAAAAATAACGTTTAGAGCTTCTTTTTTTTTTTAAGAAATTTTTTTTAGACCTGGACTCTATGCTTTGGACCTTAATATTATGGTCGATTCTATCGTGATCACTGTGTCATTACTTTTTTGTTGAGTTTCTTCAATGAGAATCAATGTAAAAAAAAATTTACGTTTAGAACTAGTTTTGTATCGAAAAAAAAAAAATTAGGCCTATAATGCTTTTATTACTGTAGGCTATTCAAGCTATTGCTTAACTTAGCCCTAGACCTAGATCGCTCGTTTTGATTAATAAAAAAGGCAAATATAATTCTAGATATATTTCATGTTGAATGTTTGATAGAGACAGACGCGGCGCATAAGAGCGGATGCATCTTCACGAATAGGCCTATAAAAACCATAGCCATAGGCCATAGCAAATATTATGTTAAACTTAAAAAAAATATATATTGTTCGTAGGAAGAGGCTAATATATATATATATATATATATATATATAGGCCTGCCTATGTCGTATAGTCGGACCTATGACCGTATGTCGGCGTAGGCATATGTTTTCCATATTGAATATGATATATTATAGCCTAGATATAGATATAGATGATATAGGCCTATAGACTATAGGCCTATTCATATTGTGACTTATTGTCCTTTCATTAGTCCTATGCATGAAATATTATTAATCCCGCCTAACTACTTCTACATACAATATTTTAACGATAAAACCCCAGAACAAGTCAAACAATAGCATAGGCCTATGGGACATAGACCTAGGCCTTTTCAGAATCAAACTATGCTGAGCTTACTTTGGCTTTTCAAGGTTCTTTTGTGACATCGAAATCGAACGATAAAAAAAATTAAAATAATTAAAAGTTACGATTTCTATTGCTACAAATAATAACTTAATACAATATAGCCTACGCGTTGATACTTCAACACAAACAAAGCTTTATAAATATATAACTATGTTAAATTTTATTTGTATGCTTAAAGACGATTTACTGATCGCTCGACGCCAATCTGTATTAACATGGTCATGGTGACATGGTTGATGGTAACCATAGACGCATTAGGCCTAGAATGTATAATTAATGTTTTTTGGGTTAAAAACTCGTTCAAAAGGTAAAAGAAAAGTACAGTTCGCTCCCTAGCTTCTGGGTATAAAGTTTTTATGAATTAGTTTTTTTGTAAAATGAAAAGCTAATATAATTACGCCCAAAAACCACTAGGCCCCCAGTAAAATAACAAAGGCGAAGAAGGTTTTATTGACAACTTCTGCCCCCTAGCTACTGCGCATGCCTAGACATTGACCTCTTTTTTGGAATAATTAATAAAATGAAAAGGTCTATAGGCTAGGTCTACTATAGACATCTAGGGGCCTATAGTTATAGCATATTCTCCCCCCTAGCCGATTTTCACGACTTTTGAAAAAGCCTACAGAATAGAAAAAATGCATGCATAGGCCTACAGTTTTTGTTCAAACAAGTAATGGCTATTTCTATTTTTTTATTATTATTATTTTTTTAAGTAAACAAATATTTACAAGCACGTAGGCTAATATTTTGTTCCCTTATCTTTACGCCGAAAACAAACATTTAGCGGAAGTGGTTTCTGAAAAGCAAAAGGAGAGTGCTCATATATGTATTTAAATTTCATATTGGTATCCAAGGATAGGATAGGTCAATGGCGGGGATATAATTATCATATTTGACCAATGGAGGATGCCCAGCAAAGGTGGTTATCACTATAAATTATATAATGATAAATTATAGATATTTATACTGGCGATAATCTTGAAAACTTGCACTATTTCCTCTATTCTTTAATTCACTATGCCACTATTATCCCTATACTGGCTATAGTACTATACTATATAGTATATATATATAGCCTATACTATACCCTATCCTATGCCTAGGCACTCGCATTTGGCGGCCATCTTGGATTTTTTTTTTTTTTTGGTGTCCATTAAAAAACTGGCGTGAAAATTGGCGAATGTGCTACTTTACGGATATATACCAAGGGAAATAATTAAAATAATTAAAACAAATAGTACTTCCGGACTAATTCGTTTATTTACTTTGAAAACGAAAGTATGACAACGCATACGATCTTTGAAAATTAAATTTGAACATATTTTTGTGTTGGACCAAGTGATTCAAATAAGGTAAGTTTCAAACATAGAAATGAAAAGGTAAATGGGAAGTCGGATCAATGAATCTAAGTGACGAAAATAGAAGAGAATGTAAACTTTAAGGTTAAACCATTAATTAGTAAGTAGATCACTTCGGAAATAGCATAAAACACCTCGATACAGTATACCCCATTCTTTCCCATTATGCCGGCTAATTACCTATTTTCGATAGCGCTTACTTAGGTACGGACTTTAAAGAATTCTGAAATGCTATTTGTGCTGCATTTCATTTAAAATTGCTTTTATTTGTATCATTGGTATATTCTTAAACCTAGAGTATAAAATGAAGATTTATTTAGATTTTATAGTTTGTAGGCCTACCATGCCAGCAAGACCATTGATGGGGGGGGGGGGGGGGGGAGGGTCAGCTGTCCAGCTCAATTTTTTTAAACCTTAATTAAGCTTATACTTATGATATATCAATACTGTTAATTATTATTATCCTACAGTCTAACTTTTACCACTTGTTTAATATTAAGAAAAATTAATGAAGTAATATTAATAATTGATTAATAATGTTTAGCAATTTAAAATATTATAATATTGTACACAAATAAAAGCTTAAAATCTATAGGAGGAGCCTACTATAGACTATAGTGTCACTATAGTGACAGCCTAGGCCTAGTCTATGCCATATATAGTTGATATAGCCTAATTAAATTGAAATAAATGAATTAGTTACCGGTATTTAAATTAAATACAATATGAAAACTATTTATACATGCTATTCAATCAACAAGAATAATATCAGCAGCTTGGGTTGAACTGTTGAACTAAATACAAAATTAAAATTAGTAAAGTATTTGAGAAAACTTTCAGTAGGCCTATCTATAATAACTATATATTTAATGTTTTTGCCTTTGGCCTTTGGTTTTCAGAGCCATATCTTCCAGACGACAGAGAAACAACTCGCATGGTTAAAAAATGACCCCCGAAATATTTTAAGCACAGAAGAAGTTTTTGGCCAACCTATAAACATAATTGAAGAGATTGTATTCATCAGTTTCTTTTAGTGGTGTCAAACAAAGGTACCTAATTCTATTCCAAATTTTGGCGAGGCTCTTATCTGCCTAAGAAACTGTTCTTTTTACAAGATCATGAACCGCCACATGGAAATGTCCACGCAGCCAGGTCGCATCTAACAGGTGTCCCGCTCTATCCGAGGTCATCAGCTCAAACTGCATGTCGCACATGCACGCACCGACATCTACAAATATTCTTTTTTTCCAAAAGCCATTAGGTTGTGGAACACCCTGGAACAGGCCTCCATCACGCCCCTACTGTGCCGGCTTTCAAATCGTCACTGAAGGGCTGGACTAAAAAACTAAAGTGACACTCTGTCATCTGTTTATAATTGTTGTTTGTGATGTTTTTTTATTTTATGTGTAGTTAAATTGTGCACTCTTTTCGCTGACCTAACAGGGTCTCCACAGTAATATGAAGAAGAAGACAGATGGAAAGATATTTGATAGGCGATCTTGCGAATCCTTCAAGTGAAATGATTAAAGACATGCAGCCTGCCACACCTCATATCCAATCGGAAACAAATTTGGGGTTAATGGACTTTTAATTTTAAGTGAATTTTTTTTTAATGCTCAAATGTGTTTTCTTTTTACCTTCCTTGGTAAATTTGTCAAAATTTGATGGAAAGCCAGTATAATTATAATAAATTTTAATGTTACTATTTGTTACCCTCCTAAAAAATTGAGTTTTGTTCTCTCTATATGTCTGTTTTTATGAGTAAAAGTGAGTGAGTATTGATTACTTATATTTAATTTAAGATATAGCCTAAACCTAAACGTATAAATATTAATATTATAGCACAGTTAACGTCTTTTGAATATTTTTGAGAATGGTTTAAAAAAGTCATACTTTGAAGTATAAGGGGCCAATTTTTTTCTATTTACTTAAAGATTAGCACACTTAACATTTTTTATTAAATAACTTATTATAAATTTTACATATTTTTTTAATTATCAGAGAAAAAACAATTTTTAAACGTTTGCGTCTTTTGAATATTTTTGGAAAATAATTTTTAAAAGTCATACTTTGAAGTATAGGGGCCAATTTTTTGCTATTTAATTAAAGATTAGCACACTTAACATTTTTTATTAAATAACTTATTATAAATTTTACATATTTTTTTAATTATCAGAGAAAAAACAATTTTTAAATGTTTACGTCTTTTGAATATTTTTGGAAAATGGTTTAAAAAAGTCATACTTTGAAGTATAAGGGGCCAATTTTTTGCTATTTACTTAAAGATTAGCACACTTAACATTTTTTATTATATAACTTATTATAAATTTTACTTATTTTTTAAATTATCAGAGAAAAAACAAATTTTAAACGTTTACGTCTTTTGAATATTTTTGGAAAATGGTTTAAAAAAGTCATACTTTGAAGTATAAGGGGCCTATTTTGTTCTATTTACTTACAGATTAGCACACTTAACATTTTTTATTATATAACTGATAATAAATTTTACGTATTTTTAAAATTATAAGAGAAAAACCACTTTTTATAAATTTTTTCCTCTACTTTCTTGTTAAGACGTCAGCCATAAAATTGTGTCATTCAAATTACAATATCTCCACTTCTAGATGAGCTACATAGATAAATTTGGTATCAAAATTTAACATTTGATGCCCTCTATCTAATGGTACTAGTTTTATTACAATATATTGAGTTTGAATTTTTTGTGAGAGTGCCTACCTATGCCTATGCCTATACCGTCCTATACCTATACTATACGTATAAGTTAGGTACCTGGGGGTATTAAGGCCCACCTAACAGACTTTTCGTTATCTAAACCATAAAATATGACTTTAGAAAAATATTTTTGAGTGCTGCTTAAGATTAATCATTTCTCAATGTAAACATGCTATTTGTTTATTGAGATATTAGTTATAACTAAAGTTATTCATATTTTTGTAACATGCCCTCAATCATCAATGGGCCTTATTACCCTCATAGGCGGGTAATAAGGCCCATGTAATAAATACTATAAAAAATAAAGAAATAATAAACAAAATTGTGAAACTGTATTTATTTTAAATAAAATGTTTAGATAAACATATCTTACATTGTCAAAATAAAACATTAACATATATTTAAAAATAAGCCATTTTGTGATAGGCTACCATATTTAATTTCATTAAAAATAATAATAAAAAAGTAATTTAAATCCTGAATTTAAGTGATTTTGTCGTGTTTTACAACGAATTTTATTTTTATGGCAGCTTCTCTTTATGGCAAACCATTTTGCACAGCTTAGAGTGCATCCTGCATTTGATTTTCTGTTCAATTAGCTCTAGATTTTCGAGTTGCCATTTACTTATGTCACTATTTGAAAACTGAAAATAGAAAAAAACAACACTTTATTCATTAAATAGTATTTAAATAGTCTATATTAAGATGTAGCTTGATCCATTTCATTTATATATTTAAGTTAATTGCTCATTTTAAAAATATGCACAAAGAAAATTCCATTTAAAGAAAATAGAAACGTTTTTATAAATAAAGTTAATGGGCCTTATTACCCGATTTCTCGTGGGCCTTATTACCCGCTTCGGACCTGCCACCTTTAAAGATAAAATGTTTTTTTCTTTGAATATTTGTATCAAAATTACATGTTTAGTATTGCTAACTAATAAATTATAAATGCTAATACGTGCAGTTTAAACAAATAAAAGCATTATGAATTATTTAAAAATGCAAAAATACGTACCTTTAAAATTAAACTTGAGCAAATCTTGACAGACCCAAAAACTTATCTTGCTACGGTGAAAATACGGTAAATTAAGGCATACTTTTTTTTGCTGCCAGTGATCTAGCCATATAACTATAACATTTTAATGCAGAAAAAAAGTTTATCATTCTATATTTTCCCTTAGTTTAGACAAGTGGGCCTTATTACCCGCTGGGCCTTAATACCCCCAGGCACGTTACCGTATTATTAATATGGCCGTAGGCCTATATTAATAATATTGGCTATATTATATTATATATACTATATACTATACGACGTATAGTTATAAGTTATAGTAATAGTAGGGTATAAAGAATAGGCATACGTACCCGGGAATACCTTATGTACGCCAGCCGGCCACCGTGCCCCAGCTGTAGTTAAATACATTTGGAAATAAATAAAAGATAATAAAATATTGTGTTATTTTATTATTTTTGCACAATTTATCAATATCTGCTATGACTCAAAGCCTCTGGCTGATGTGGTAGCATCTCAAAGCTGACTTGTTAGATGTTCATCTGTGTTCGGTATCGACATTTAGTGAAGTTCATCCTTGAAAATAATTGCTCACAGGAATATGTGCTGCCAAAAAGTGAGATAATTTTCCTGGCATGTTGCTCGAAATTTGGATGATTTCCACAAACATAGATTTTGTTAAAAAGTTACCTAGTCATTGCTATCATATGCTCTTCTCAAGTCCATATCAGACTGCAAGTCTATCAGCTCCATTTGACAGCTCTTAGGACTGCCTCTGGTACAAGATCAAATGGTTGAGACAGCTTAAAACAGCTTAAAATCCTTTTCACATTTTCTGAAATCATCAAATCTGTAAATTGTAAATTCAGTACATAACTTGTCAACATTTTCAGCATATTTAGACCCATCAAAATCTGCTAGTTCTGCTTTTTTGAGAGCCAGATTAGGAAAATGAGTAAGTGTTGTAATTTCTTCTTAAATGAAGAAATGTGTTCATTCATCTTGTTCACCAACTGATGTTTACCGTGTAGCTTCACATTTAAATCTAACAGATGCGGTGGGATGTCAGTTAGATAAGCAGGGTCATTTAACCAGACATCATTGCTTAAATAGGCAACATCTTGTTGCTTATTTATCATGAACTGTTCAATTTCCTTTCTTAAGTTCCAAAATCTTTTTAAAGTTGCAGCTTTACTGAGCCACCGAACTGCAGTGAGATATAGAATATCAGGGTAATCAGAGTCCAGTTCTTCTAAAAAAGACTTAAATTGCTGATGGTTCAGTCCACGAGCGCGCATGTAATTCACACACTGAACCACATCTTTCATGACATCAGTGAAACCAAGTACCTTTGTACACAATTTTTCCGGGTCTATAATGCAGTGATTAACCAAAACCCTTTCTGTACCAATGGTGTCCAAAAACTTCTTGGTGAATCCATTGGTTCTCTGTCATTGTGATTGCTCCATCAGTACTCAATCCACACAGTTTGGAATGGTCAAGTTCAAATTTCTCCATCAGCCTCAAAACTTGTTCACTAATGTCATGGCCAGTTGTTGTTGAAGACATACTGGCCATGTCTAAAAATTCTTCAATGACTTCAAAATTGTCAGTAACTCCTTTTTATTTGGTATGGTGAATTCAAAAACTTTAAAACTGGTTTCACAATTATGAAAAAAAAAAATGAAATTCGTGAGCAAAATAAAAAAAACCCACACTATTATTAGCTGGGGCCACACCAACTGGTCTGGCGGGCCAGGTTGTGGCCCGTGGGCCGCCTGTTACACACCCCTGTTCTAAAGTGTTGTAACTTTGGCTTTATAGAAAGTTTTTGACCATGCTTTGTCATTGTTTCGACTAGCCTCTAATTTCAGTGCTGTATTATTTTTTAAACTTAATTCAAGAAAATAAATGTAGGCCTACATTTTGCCTTCCTTTTACAAACTTTTTTAGAAAATGACAATGATGAACTTTGTGGTATTATTAATAGTCAAAAAGGTCAGTTTATGAATAAATAGTTTTTATTAAAATATTACCATGTAACTATGACAATGTAACTGTATGTGTCAACAAGGTTGAAATTTTCCCCTGCTTGTAATTTAATTTTGCTAATTACTTTATATAAATATTAAACAATACTAACAATTTGGAGGGCTGCCAGCTCTATAAATTTGTTTATATATACATTTATTTCCTCCTGAAATTGTATAATATCAGACAAGGGCCTATATAATTTATTACTGTAAAATATGAACACTGTAGATAACATGAATGCTGAAAATGTTTTGGTTGATAATAACAGTTTTTGGGAAAAGTAGCGACATGCATATAAATGACACTACCGAGTTTATTCGAACAGCCATAAACACAATGATATTGTGTTTTACTGCAAGTTTGGAAATGGTATGGTCTGTATATCATAACTTCACCACAATGTTCCTTACCCCTATTTCTATTATCTCAATAAAACACAAATATCATTCGCCCTTTACCGATCTATAATGTCTCATTAAAAAAACATGACAAGTCTTTGGGCTCTTACATCCAAGGAGTATAACAATATAAAGATAGTGGATCAGGGGGGGGGGGGCAGACCAAGGTCCTGTCCGAGACTATAAATCCTCCCAGTGGGTCGCACAGAGGGAGTGCCTCCTAACATGGCGTAAGTTGTTTGCAATACATGAACTACACTACTTCTCCCCACCTGCTGAATTCCCCATAATCATTAACATGGTGGCTCGCTTGGTATCTGAACTGTCGCCCAATAGCACACATTCCAGACTATGGACCTGGACATCCAGGCACCAGGGCGTGGTTGAGATGGGCTGTTGCCTAAATCGCTTCCTCCCCACCGAGTCTCTGAGCCTTGCGGCAGTGCAATGATTCTAGGATGCACAACAAGGGCTTTCCCATGCATTAGCCCACCGTTGTACTAAAAAAAACTATAGTAATTTACAATATATATAATTACATAAGATATTTAATTGTGCTCTACAACACTTATCCATGGATTAAGCCTAGTCTTACATTTTAATTAGGGTTTTAGCCTTAGATAAATCCTCACTCTAAAACCCTAAACTACCGTTATATAAAAATATGATGAAAAATGATTCTAATTAACAAAACTATGTAGGCCTACCAGATAAAGACTTTATTCCTGAAAACAACAAATCAAGTTTTATCCTAAAAGTAAAAGTAGTCAAACTGGTACCAAGATTCACATAAAAAAACATAAACATGTAGGCCTACTTCTCACAATTCAAATTTGCAGCCAAGAACTTTGAATGTATTAAAGAGAAAAGAACCTTAATTTTATTGATTGCTCTTATGGGAAAGGCAGCTGAAGCAATTTTGCCTCTCAAGCAAGAAAACAGAGGGACTATTTATTAGAGTAAGATGTTATTTTACAAGCATAAGAGTGCCAGAGTTATATAGAAAGACCTTTAGAGATGAAAGCAGGATGAATGCATGTGTAGTTTCTCAAAGAAAAGGAAATGATAACAAATTTAGAAAAGTCTTGAACCGTCAAGAAAGGAAGGGATGTCTACCAAACTTTAATGTTAACCTTAATACTTCCTAAGCACAGTCATCTAGAGTTATTTAAAATCGTGTAAACTTTTAGGCTAAAATAAATATTCCACTGCAACTAGGATGCAAATAATAATTTTCACCATAAAATTTTATGTTGGATTAAATGATGATATAAATATTGATTTTATTATTTACATTTCAGAATTATGGAAACACCAGAACCGTTTTCAGAAAAAATTTTCTTTTCACTAGTGCGTTATATTAAAGATACTTGCAGAAAGAGTGTCAAATTTGATGACTTTATATCAGTTAGTGGATTTTTGTCATTTGATATTGATGGGAAGACACAGCACAGATTTGTATTGAATGAAATTATTGATAAAGCAAATAACAGAGAAGGAAGCAGCATTGGCATTGGTGTACGTATGTTTTGGCTCCAATGTTTTATACTCTTATTTATATTATCTTACATACTCTTATGTTCACTTTTGTATAACTCTAAATTATAACATGTTCGCTTAATATACATAAATGTATCAACGAAAGTTTAAGAAATCTTAACAAAAGAACCCTTTATATGACCTTAAATACAAAAACTTAAACCTGTAAAGCTTCACTACTGTCCCTGATGGTGGTATGCTTGCATATATGGAAGGTTTTATCTGCATCATAATCAAAGCTTTCCATCTATTCCTGTGATACTACAGTCCATATGGAGGGCTAATTATCATCAAATATTTTCCTAACTTTAGGTTTTACCAGCCTTTTGGTACTTTTCCCTCAGCTTCTGGTCCTTCATTTTTTTTTTCCCTTATCTTCTTCCATTCCTTTATTAAAGTTGATGTGCATGGTAAAAAGTTGAATATGCATTCTTTCCGCCCTAATATCTTCTATTTGATTTTCAAGAATCATTTTAGAAATCTATTCATGTATTAATAATAATGGGCTGAGCACATTATCAAAAATGATGCTTTATTATTAAACTTTCTTTTTTTACCACCACTTTACAAAAAGATTACTAATATACCGGTAAAAGGATTTAACTGTATTTCAACTGTGTTTAAAACTAGGATGTAAACTGCTCCTTATTACTTTAAAAAGTCTCCCTTTTATAGAATACATTTAGTTGGAATATGTTTTTAAATGATTTTTAATTAAAAAAATAATTTGTTTTCTAGACAGTAAACTGGAGTACAGTTAAAAAAATAGTCTGTTCAAAAAAAGAAATAAAATACAATGGGAAAAAGAACAGCAACTGTTGTTCTCCTAGAGTACTACACAGTGAGTTTCAGGTCAACAGTGGACCTTCTGTTGTTAAAAATACAAGTGTGCATTCCAATAAACATTCAAATATGCAGAAAAGCCTGAGTGGACCAGTTGCTTATTTGCAGTTCTCTAACAATAAGAGAAAAAAAAACAATAGAACTTTCACTCGTGAAAATTCTGAGGAAGAAAAAATAAAGCAGGATGCTAAGCCAAAACGTACTTTTTCCAACTCTACCGTTAACCTTTCTCAATGCAAGTCTTTCAATGAAGGATATGTTCCAAGTGTCAGAAATGTGAAATGTTCTACCCCAAACACTGATTTGCCACTGAATGGTCTCAAAAACAATAAGCCAAATAAAATTTCTCAGAAGAATGTCAGCAGTCGCCCAGTTTCTCAGAGTAGCAAAGATAAACCTTTTGTTGGAACAGACATTGTAAAAAAAAACAAAGCTTTAAGTGAAAATATGGCTAATTTTCAAGCTTTTAACAACCACATGCAAAAGAATCAACATTCTAATAGCCCAAATCTTCTTATGCTGGGTAAAACAATGCTGAATTCATCAAATGAAGAGTGGGGCAACTTTTTTCAAAAACCAGTAATAAAACGTGAAGACTCAGATATCAGCATAGGCTCCACACGACCCAAATATCTAGTTCAGCACAATGGAGAGCTCTTGATGCCTTGCCCAAAGCTTGGGGGCATCATTGATAGTTCAAATGTGGCTGGTGTTGTCAATGACACAGGTGAATGCAAAAAGGTAAGTGCAAATATTTTATCTTTAGTTTTAGACACCTCTATCAACGTGTATGATTTGATAAGCAAATGAAGTTGAATTTCTTCTGCCTTGTGATACTTCTAAGGATAGCATGCTGAAGGATAGTATCAGTACATCAAGTCAGGAGACGGATTACAGTTCAAGCAGTATAGAAATGGATCCTTACAATGACATCCTTGTAGACAAAGTTAAAAGCACTCCTTTAATTTTAAACCAAGACAAATTGGGTGCCAAAAAACAAATAAGGAGCTCTTTATCCTTGCAGAAAAAAAGTAAGTATTAAAAGGCATGAACGTTACCGGTAGTGTTCTTTTAAAACATTTCACATTTTCTACCTTTTCTTTTCTATCCAAACATTGTACGTGCATTTTTAAAAGCTGCATTATTTGACTAAAACTGAGTTATTTAACAAATAATTGTCAATGATAATTGTGTGCGATAGTAAAATATAATTTCCTGTTCAATTTATTTTGCTTTCAATACATAAATCCATGTGAGATATACCTTATTAATGTATAATTACAATAGATAAACAAAAACCTTGTTATATCAAACTTACTCATATTAAATTTCTGGTTAATTCACAGTGTACCTCTAGGTCCTTGCCAGGTGCCCGAGTAAAAATCACAGAAGGTTATATTGAAACACAGAACAAATATTAACTGTGAAGTTAGGTTTAATATAACAAGATTTGACTGTAAATCCAAATTTCTTCTTTTAATCCAATGTAAATAAATAAAAGACCACAATTTTGTTAACTTTATTCAGTACATTGTTACTGTTCTAGACATATTCAGATTTTTTCTATTCTTTTTTTTTTTAGAAACTTACAATGAATTAGTATTTCTTAATACATTTTCAGAGTCTAAAATGTTTAAATGGATGAAGCTTTTTAAGAAAGGTATTAAACAGTAACAATGTTATATATTAGCTTATTACATTCATAGAGTGAACAAATTTAAACCTTTTGTTCAGCACATTTGTTCAATGATGGGTTGTTGATGACTTTATAAGGGTGCATTTTGGTAATTTTATGAATGCGTTGTGAATTTGAAGATTATATTTTTTAGCTAGAATATAGGCCTATTAAATTTATATCTTTCCATTACAAAAGATAGATAATGATATAAAGAAAGAGTTCTTACATAAAACAAAAATCAACTGTACTTATTACTTTTTCTTTTCAGAATGTCATCAATTACCTAAATAAAGAAATGATTATATCCCAACATCTATCTGACCCCGCCATTATGTATCATTGGAAATTTTGCCCCACTATGCCATCATGAGTAAATGCCCTTTAATTCATTTATATTTTATGATCTTTGAATAAACATCAGATTGTGGAAGAATAAACTATTAATTGGATAACAATTAGATGTCTTTCAGTAATTGTAAACTGTAGTAGAATGAAATGTGAATTCTATTTTGTGTAAAATATTTGATCTAAATAACATCTGTGCAATTAAATGAATTTTTATAATGGTAATCATTTTATTGAATTTTTAGTTTTGTTCTTTGTATATGGAAGTCATTGGTGTTGTGGTTTGTTGAAGTTGCTGTTTCTTTAATTAAATTTATATGCAATATATTGATGTGCAAAATAAAATTAAGATGTAAACAATCCCTATTTATCAATAGAATGAATCCATCTACAAATAACAGCACAGTTAACAAAAATTAAGATTTAATAAAAGCAATAAAAATATTAAAAACAAAAAATTAACTAATTAAATTAATGCAAGTAAAATTATATAAGTGAATTTAACACGTCATTTATAGCAGCAATCTAATTTTAATTAGATCATGATCATGGATGTAGAACTTTGAAAAATTGTTACCTATCCTCATCCCAATGTGTAGTTGGATAGATATAAAACTCAATACCAGTAATAGTAATGAACTACGCTGTGGTTTACATGTGTGCTTATTCTCACTAGAGTTTGTCTTCATGAACAATTCTTAGAGTTGTAAGTTTAATCTATATTAATTATACACAAAAAGAAAGCATATTTAAGTACTTGCAGACTTCTAGAAAGCTGGTGAAGCAAAGTTCACAAATTTCATTGGTCACAGCCTCTAAGTGGATCACCACTAACCATCACTTCCATCATGAAGGCTACTCATGAGAGCTATATAAATTCAGGAGTATAGAAAATTATGTCCTTACCCAATTTGACTTGATATGAGAAAATGGTAGATGGTTTCAAATATTTCTTTCATTTTAACGAAAATTTTGACTTATCGTATACATTTTAGAAACTCTGTCTATATAGATAAGAATGTGCATACAACATGATTAAAAAAAAAAAGAATTAAAAAAAAATACATTAACCAGTGAAGAAGTCTTTAATTGTCAAGGTATATAATAAATATATATATATACCAATACTAATGGATAAGATGTGTATGATTAGCATCAAAATATTTCATTTGTGCATTCAAATAATTGACATCAAATTAAAGAAAAACAAACATTTCATGCAAACACTGTGCAAAAATTAATCTTTAGGACTAATGTGCCCTAAGATCTTGCAATTACTCAACAGTACCGCTAACTTATAAATATTGAACTTATACACATTAAAACTAAAATGCAATAAGTAAGCAAATACCAGTAACTAAGTATACAATATAGTTTTATCTACAAGCAATTGAAATAAATATTGTGTTCATTTTTCTATATATGTTGTCATAATCATATTTATTAGATCTAGGGAAACCAAATATTTTTACATCTTGAAAATATTTTTGGTAATATTTACGCCTTATCTAAAAATGTGTGATTGAATTAAAAACAATGTAATTAAAAATACAAGTTTAACAAATATACAAACATTATAAAATATAATAACAAAGAGATTTGAAAAAAAATTGTTCAAAGTTTTATAAATTATTGTTCTAATTTGTTGACAATGTGATTGTTCAGGGTTGATACATGTTGAGAAAGCTTGAAACATTTTTTTTCAAGTTTGTGAGCTTTGATATAATGGACAAAGCAACACACAAGATTGTAATTAAAATAAAAGTAAAATAAATAAAAGCTATTTTGTTAAGGAATTCTTAAATCACATTGAAATTTTGTAATTAAAAAAATCATTCAAGATCTGCTTCAATGAATTTAATTTGGACATTATATAAGATATGCTAATGTTTAACATAACAGTACATATATGGGTTTTCAAAATTATTTTTTTTAATTTAGAGTTTAAAAATGTATTTAGAGTAAGAACAGTGTTTTAAAGTTAAAGGATTTACTGATTCTATTTAGTATTATTTTCTGAAAGAACTTACAGTAACTAACAATGTCCATATCCTCACATTTATGGATTTTTATTTATTTTATCAAGCAGATGTACTGTACACTAATTTACTGTGATTTAAATATTTATCAAGTTTAAAAAAATATTATATTGCAAAAGGACAATTACAAATCCATGTACTATTAAATCTAGTTGAAAACGTTCAAAATGAGAGCTGAGTCTTAGAATGAGTCTTAGAATGCATTTCGTTTAAAGCAATTTGATCATGAACATCGCAAAAGGCAACAGTTTAATCCATATAGTTCTAGTTTAAAAATTTTCAAAATGATGAATGAGAGATGGTCCTTTGAATGCGTTCTGCTCAGTGCATGTCTGCTGAACATTTCTTGTCATAGCTGGTGGGCCACAGCTAAATACACCAATTTGAGAAACCTACAGATATAGAGAGAATAAAAAAAATATCTGTATCCAACTCCAACAAACCATAGTCAAATTAGTTTTTTTTTATAGCCAATATTACTTTGTACAATTACATTTCACAATTAATTATAATACAATATGTATTAATATCTCTGCAGCATTTGTTTATTCATCCTAAATAAAAACTCACATTCTCATGAACAATTTTCAAGGCCTCAAAGAAATCTTGAAACTTGGGTCTACCAAAATGTGTCTTTGCCCGTAAACCAGTGAACATACTTAGCCCAGCAATTTTTTGGAAGTGACGTTCACAGATGTACTGTAAAAAAAAAGGTAGTTAATTTTATTTTATTATTCCATTTTCTGCCATTCTATTTTCTGCCATTCCATTTTCTGCGATTCTATTTTCTGCCTTTCTATTTTAATTTTTAGGGATCATGTAAACACAAAATTACTTTCTATATAAAGTTAATGAGATTATTATTCTATATTTCTAAAAGCGTAGATAATATGCTAGTATGTAAACGAGGATTGACTCACCAACATAGTGGTCCTTAAGTCAAATTTTTCTTTCAACTGAGTAACACAAATATGGACGTCAACAAAGCCTTCAGTGTCTGCAGCCTCTACCTGTCTTATTATATCTGTCATCCATTCAAAACTCTGCTGTGTTCGAGTCACCCAAATGAAGTAAACCTAGAGACAGGGATAAAAAACAACATCTCTGAATAGACATTTACATACTCAAGGAAGGAAATGTCTCAGCCCAGTTGAAAAAAAAAAATTATATCCAGGTTAAACGACAGTGTTTTATTTCCTCCAAGTCTACCTAACACTGAAAAGTAGCAGACACGGTTGGGGTATGTGAAAGAGGCTCAGCATTGTGCTGAACAAGCAACCCCCTGTTATGGTGAATGATGTTTCACTTGCCTTATGGACCAACATGTTGTGAAAGGAATGCTTTCTTCCCATCTTCGCTGACAAATTGTTTAGGTTAAACACCATTAACCAGAGGTTCCATATAATTAAGTTTTTCATGGGCCATGTCTAACCCCATAAAGATATCTCAAACTTAAAGCCCTGAGTTGACATATGACTATTACCCCTTTCATATACATTTTAAAAATTATTAAATTGTGACACTGTGAGGAGCTGACCCCTTTTTGGGAGCTACTGCCCTCATGCCTAGCTTTTAAAATAAATTGAAGGCTTTTTGAATTTTGAATATGAATTAATGATACTATCATATGTGTGTGTGTAAATAAATTTAGTTGCTGATAAAAATATATACATCAGTCTGATAAGACAAGGATGATCCTTTAAGGTATAAATGAGATCATTTCAAAGCATATCAACAACACTTCATGCTGAGTCTGGCCTACACATTCTCATGGTATGGAGTTTACATTCTGAAAATGGCCATGATTCTATCTGAAAAAGGTGCTTCTTTTATGGAAAGTAAATAAAGTAAAAATAGTAGCATTTTTCTGGCTATACAATCTCTTATGGGTAATGGCCACTGAATATTGGTGAACTATGCTTGCTTGATCCTTGGACCTTTGAAGGTACCTAATCTAAACAAAAGCTCTATATTTTTAAGTTAAGTTTATTGAAGTGACATAAAGAAAAACCTAACACAACATAACAAGGAAAATTCTAGGTGTACATTTACTATGGAAAAATCTACACAACAATAAAGACATAACATAGCAACATTACTGTTTAGTATAACTTGTGGAGATGGACTGGTCAGAGCAGATATCTTTTGCTAGAACATTACTAAGTTTGTACTACGGTACTGATAACAAAAATTACAAAATACTTAGGAGCTAACAGTTGACAGGGTAAAAAACATTTGTATAGTCATAAGATTTAGTTGATAAAGTTTGCTGATGTCCTTCTGTGAACTGTTGAGCTTGAGTGTACTGTTTTATAGAATCAATAATTGAAAGCAGCAATGTACAGTTAGGGACCAATATACTAATAAGTAGTTAATGAACAACTGTGGTTATAAGACATAAAACATTAATGAATGCTATAATATATTTTTCCATCATTCATGCTTTTGGGTATAAGAAAAGTAAACTAAAGTATACATTGGTGAATAAACACAAAATGATCATCTATAACATCTCAACGGGGGCGATGAGAAGCTTTAGGGGGGCGATAACATTCCCGGGGGCGATTGGGGGGCGATTGGGGGGCGATGAAGGGCAAGTGGGCGGTACATACGTACCTGCTATAATTTCAAGAACTCAGCTATTTGAATCGATTAGTTTTTGGATGAAATATGATGTAAACGCAAGTGCTACTAAATATCTGATATCCCCCAACAGTAGGCATACATATTATTGAACAAATAAGAATCGCAATCACTTTTCGATGAAGTAGAGGGTCAGTATTTGGCAAATATGTTATGCGGCCGTCTTGTCTTATGGTTGGTTCAATGGATTGTCGCCTTAACATTGGTTACTATTACTAATTTTACTCGTTTTACCGAGATGTCCTTTAACGCGTTTGAATCCTTTGTAAAGAGGTAACCACAATAGCTGAGCGGTATAGATACGTAGTAATTATACAAACTGGGTAGTTATTAAAATGTTTGAAAATATTCATATAAATTCTTTAGTCATATAATATTGATAATTTTCAAATAATTTTTACAGTTCTATCATATCATTTTAAAGTTATAAATGCAAGCCATTCAGTTTTTTATAAAAGAAAAACAAATTGAAATATTACCTCAAATGAAAAGGGTTAATTATCTCCCTTTAATTAACAAATGTTTCCGCTAAAATTAAGTTTGGGAGCGGTGAGCGGAAAAAAAATGTAAAAGGGGTCTGTGAGCCGAAAAAGGTTGAGAACCTATGATCTATAATGTATTTAATAAAGTATCTAAAAATTGTTTATTCTGTAGCTATTACCTTTTGACATGGTAAACGATTAACTTCCTTTGAGCGGTAGGCAATGTCTTTTAGAATAGATGCAAACGGAGTGATTCCTATACCACCACCTACTAGCACTGACACAGGGAAGCGATACCAATCCTGGTGACTCTCTCCAAATGGACCATCCAAGTAGATCTAATATAAAAAAGTTACATTACAAATTCAGCTTCAATCATAAAGTAGATAATAATATAATCTATAAAGAGTATGTACAATTCATTATTCAGTATAAAAATTCCAAAAGAAGCAATCAGTGCATTTATTTCAAATAAGAAAATTAATTAAAGAATAAAACATTCTTGCAAAATAATTCTTTTTGGAAAAACGTGCCATAGATATCACCAAAATGTTTGACAAATAAATCTACAAAGATTTGTTTTGTAATGTGAAATGACATGTCTTGTCATGCACATAAAAGAGTATTACAGAAACTTTGAAAATAACAAAGCACAGGATAAAATAACATAATTCAGTATTAAAATGGTACATGCAGCAGATGTTTATACAGAGGACAAAATGGCTTTCCTCATGGTAAGGTCTAGAATTTGTATTATTTTAAATTCACTTGAATTTTTTAAAAATTGTTGATGCATTCTTACTTTAGGTATATTGGACTTGGTTGTGACATTTGGATCAAACAACTGACGGAAGTTACTGGTCCAGGGTCCCACAGCTCGGATATGCAAACTGATGTGCTCTTCATGAGGTGCAGAGGTCAAGGTGAATGGGTGATACTCCCCTTCTCCAAGCGTTGGGCATGCTATTCTGACCCACTGACCTGATTGATAGTTGAAACTAAGTGGTCTCTTGATGAGTAAGCTTATCACACCTGGGGTAAAAGATAAGTAACAAAACATACTCTATTACCTTGAAATTCTATCAAATGTGTCTTATAAAAACAAATTAATGGGGCTATGGAAAGAAATGCTATTATGACAAGCTTTGAGAGCCAACCAGTAATTGTTTGTAATCCCTATAAAATAAGTAGTATAAAATTTATATTTTACAGACGGTAAAAAAATGAATGGACATTATTTAAAATGCCTATCTCTTTCATGATAACCATATGACTGGGACAGAATTATCAATTATATTCCTATGCACAATACTTAGCCAGCACTATAAACAATGTCTATTTAAAAAACAAAATCTCACCAGATGGCAGTAGAGTAGCCCTGTGCACTTGAAGCAAGACCTTATTTCTGCTTACAGATACAAGCTTATCCAAAACAAAAAGTATCAATGGCCCCAAGAAATAATTTGGCCAAAGCGGAATTTGCACAAGTCTGGCTCCGCCATGAAGGAACATCAGAATATAAACTATGATGTACAAGCTGAAAAAGACATTATATTTAAAATGTTTGGACATTTTATGGACTGGGATAGAAATTTTTTTTTTTTTTAAATGTATTATCGTTAATAGACTTCTAATTTAAAACCTATTAGCAATTTTTGTCAGTTATACATAAAACCACTCCTAGAGTTGTTTAATCGAAAAAAAAATCAAAAGCAATAACTAGCATTTAAAATAGAATTCAAAATCTAATCAGTGTTTTCGGGGCATTTAAGAATTAGATTAATGCAAATCATAAAATCTTTCCTTTAAAACCAATAAAATAGTGGTTCACTTATATCAAAGATAACCTTGGAAAAAACAGGTAATTGCTGTGAAAACAGGTTATTGTTTTGGAAACAAATAATTTTATAATTTTATTTCCATTTATCATGCCTAGCCTTTGGTAATAATCTTGCAACTAGAATTATTTTTAAAAAGCCAGTTCTGAATAATGGTAAGGGAAATTGAGTATCAATTTGCAGTTATAATCTCTTGAAGTATAAAATGAAAAAATATTCAAAGTAAAATTTCATTACTTGTGTGTAGCCCTGAAGTACTTGAACACATTCCTTCTGGCAAAAGGTGAGGCAAACACATACAGAACAACAAGTACAAATACCAAAGCTACACCAGTTAAGCCTTAAAAAGAACAGTATTATTATATCAATAGCTTTTTTTTTTTTTTTTTTTCAGAATTTGTAAATACACAGTAAATACATCTTTTATAAAAAAAAAAAAAAGCAAAAATTATTATCAGAACACTGTTTGAAATTGATTCTGTTTGTAGTTCAAGTAAAATAAGGCTTTTTAAGATTGTCTAAAGTTAATTTTGTATTGTTAAAATAATTAAACATGACCAGATCGTTAAAAAGTGAAAAAGTCTAATTATATTTTTTATTAGTAGTATATTAGTAGGCAGAAAAGTTAACCTGTGATAGTTTGGTATGTCCAGTACTGAAAGCTGGCCAAAACATGGGTGCTATAAGAACAAATAGTAAAGACAGATTTTAGTTATAAATAATAATAAACAAACTATTAATTTATAATAACAACAAACAAAATTCAGACCTTCAGGTCATATTCATGTAAGTACATACTTTGTTATAGTCATTTAATGCATTAATTCAATTTCTTAATAAACTGATTTAAACGCAACATGGTAAACTGATCAGCAATATCAAAATAACACACAAATGCAAACTAAGAAAGAAAACTTACGCCCTGAAGAACTCAGTGAAGTAACAGTTCAAATCTGATGAGGGTTGAGTGGCGATGTGATAGAAGTTGATCAAATGACCAATACAGTGAATTACTGAAATGGAGAAACATAATATGTAATAGCCTCTAGTAGAAAGGTTAAAATATTATCCAAACAACAATAAATGGTATCCCTTACTCCACTTTGTTGTACAAAAATGTTTCATTATTTAAAAAAAGGACCCTTATAAAGAAAATGTTAAACTTTAAGCATAACTAAATTAATGAAATAATAGCCTTATATAGATTTTTGTATGTATTAATATGAATAGCAACAGTTATATTTTCCAAATAAGAGCTAGTTAATTAATTCACTGTATAATATTCTCTACCTGTAAAAAAAATGGCTAAGAATGCCACAAAGATGTGCATGTCATGAGCATTATCAAATGGGATGAATCGATGCAAAAAGGTCTCTCTAAATGAATAAAATACAATTTTAAAAATTAAATAGCATCATAATGTAAAAACACTAAAATTTTAGTCAAAACACAATTCTATGATGACTTGGTAGCAATAAAATGTTGATTTTTTTTATAAGAGTCAAAAGTCTAAATAAATATATGAGGATCAAATGTCTACCAAAAGAGGTAGATGGTACAGACACTTTGTACTAATACAGCAAATAACAGCGACGCTCTTCAGGCAGAGAACAGCCAAGGTGGCAATTTATATACACTGAGTTGAAGGCATAGTCCAGGCATACAATATAAAATATAATGGATTACCACTTGACCTACCAATGATACCTCTCCCCATGGTAGAATTAAAGTTATATGAGAGAGGAGAAAAAGTAAAAAAATAAACACAATTCTCCTTTAACTTTATTAAATAGTATCATTTTATATTGGAATAGTATTTTCTGCCCTGAATGTTTCATTAACTTAAGTGTTTTATCTTCATATCTTATACATTACATACACTCCTTCTATAAAGAAGATTTGTGCGTCCTACGCTCATCCGTGGTCCAAGTCTAGTCTTGCATTTTTATTAATGTTTTAAAGGATGTTAAGTTACTGGTTTTCCTGGTTTGTTCAAGCAACCCATTCCATGCCCCAAGGCCACTCGGGAAGAAAGAAACCCACACCATTTCAACAAGTCCCACTTGTTTCTTTACACTAAATAATAATGTGATACACAATAGACTCTGAACTACTGCAGTGTATTGCTGCACAGCACTAAAAATTTTAAGATTAGCCTATCTACCTAAAGAAGGTCAAAGTGTTTCTGCTCATTGTAACCAGTAAACTTGCATAGGTAAACATTTGTGCACTAGCAGCACCTCGTGTTACAGACACACCATAGCCAGCCATTCGTCTCAAGCCAGCATGTTCACGTTCAAATGAGTAATCTGTAGATGAATGGGTTTAGTTTTTGTACAACCATAAATTCAAAAATAGTTTAGAAAGGCTTTTAGTTAATATTTGTAACAAATATATCAATGTATCAATATAGAAATTGGGACCTACCAACCTTTTGGTAAAGTTACATTTTATTTTTTACAAGTTTCATTATAGACAAAAAGGAAACTATCAGGTGTGTTTATGAATGACTTGATTTTTTTTTTTTGTGATGTCTGAGAACTTTTTCAAGACAGTATTTATTAAATTATTGCATCAAGTTTAAGAGAATATAAGGCAGATGATGCATTTGAAGAGTGTCTTAGACCAGTTTTAGCTTTAGTATTTTAATTGCTTGATGGAAAATAACAACAAATTTTCTTTTGATATCTAATGATTTTATGCTTCTAACTTTTACATAGCCAGATGAATTAAAATGAAATTAAATAACAGGGCCAGAATTTCATGTTTTGCTAATTTTAATGACCTACTATGATTTGCTTTAAAAAAATAATTACAATTGCATTACTTAATCACATTAAAGACAACTTGACAGCTTAAGTTTACTAGTGCCAAATGAACTCACAATAAGCTCTCTCAATAAATATGCCAAGGGTGATCAGAGTGTAGAGGGTGACCCAGAAAATCTGCCTGTTGTGGTTGTTAACATAAAGACAAAATCTTTGGAACTGTGTCTTTGCCCCTGTCTCTGGTTTGGATGTAAATTTGACTTGTTGTGATGCTCTGAAATTAACCAAGCTTGTTGTCCTTGCAGTTTTCCTAGAAGATAAAAGATATATTCATAAAATTAAAAAAGAACAAAAATTTTAAACCTTTAATTTCAATGATTATCATACTTTTCATATCATTTAGTTTGCATTTTATAGACTGGAAGAGTTTTTCACTAATTTTTCTTCCCACTCAGTAATACAGTAAACAAGGAAAAAAGAAAGAAATATTCTATGATTGAAAGTTAAAACATGTAGATCCGCATTCTCTTAATTTATTCTAAATTTTTTGTCTATTTTGACCAGTTCAGCAGTGATTTAAATATATAAATATCTTTCAAATTCTAATAGTTAATCAGCAGTAAAAAAAAATGTCAAGAGAATGATGACAACAAAAAATACATCAGACCAAAAAAAACAAAAAAACTTCTTTTCAGTACTTACTGGTATCCATCTATAAATGACTTGGCTCTCTCTCGTATCGTTGACCTATGCTTCCCAAGCTTGGCTGTCTCACCACCAACTAATACAAATAGAAAACAAACTTTTCATTTCTATTTTATTGTCTAGTGGAGGGTTTTGGCAACCTTTTGCTAATAGTGTGCCACACTAAGATTTCTAAATCATTCAGCCTGCCAACAGCCTGAAAGTTAACCTGCTCTGCTATATTTTGTTTATAAGACAATTTTGTTAGCGCCGTAGCATGACCAAAGCCAAAAGCATTGGAGCTTCATAGAGCAAACCGTTAGAACGTTTTATATTTAATTAAAAATTAAAGTTTTTGTGATATTCATCTGTTGTCTTTTTTTTTTTATAAATTTTTTTGGGTCTGGAGTAAAAAATAATAGAAAATTTATTATACAAACTTCACCTAAAAGGTTAGTCGTCTCTATTGATTTTAATATAGTTGACACTAAGGAATTTTAACACCTTTTAATATTAGCTCATTATATTTTGATCTGTGAATAACTGAGATTCTCTTTAATATTTTTGGTACTTAACACTATCCAATTACTACAATTAAGTGGAATTGATAACTAGTAATCATACTAGTTAATGTAGTGTTTAAAAATGTAAATATGTTATTTATTCATATAATATTTATATAATTTTAAATTCTTTGTATAGTTTGATCATTTTAGAGTTATATTTTGTAAACCATTTTTTTTTAAAGAGAATAAAATGGAAACATTTTTAAAATTTTAACGCAAAGAAAACAGATTAATTATCTCCCTTTGTTTTGAGTAACTCTGAAAAAGCCCTTCTATCTATCTTAATATCCCTTAAATAAGGGATATAGATCAAATGTTTTCAAACTGATTTCACGGCAAGACATATACAATTTCAATGCAAATCCATTCCAGTGGTATAATGCAAGTTCAACACACTGAAATGTGTCACCTTGTCATTCAGAAGCATCGGCTTTATCAGTCAGTTCTAGTTCAATTTTGGAAAATGCTGTTTTTTTTATCAAGAAACACCTTAATTGCTTCCTGACAAGAAACGAATCTATCCAAGTCTATCTAACCTTGTCTAATGCAATGAACAGCTTGTGCAACACCAGATCTCAAGTCTATCTAACCTTGTCTAATGCAATGAACAGCTTGTGCAACACCAGATCTCAAGATCTCTAGCATGGAGTGAGACACTATACAAATGACCAATGATGAAATATTTAGCCTACACACAAACTTTCCTGAACTTCAACAGTCATACATTGTGATTTTCATAAATTTTTATCACGCAGCAGGCATAAATTATGCTGACATATCGGTACGTTGATGTCTAACATTAAAAATATCTTTCTTGGAAAGATATCTCGCGTGCCATTGAAAATCGCTCTGCGTGCCTTAGGTTGCCGACCCCTGGTCTAGTGTATATTTGTCTTTTTTTTTTTTAATCTTATGATTATCACTTTAAAACATTTTCAAATTGAAACATTTTTACTGTATAGGCCTATATGCAAGTCTATATGTTACACAGAACTAGCATTGCTACCTTTCTCTTTCACTTGACAATAAAAAAATTTTTTTGGATAAAACTTAACATGCAAATGATAGTAGAAAAGAACATAAACAAGTTCAATGCTGCTAACCATCCAAAGTTAATACAGCTGATTTCCATATGCCATCATCATCAGACATTATCACTTTTTTGAAGTCTTCAAATGTCATGTAGCCCTGCTTGTCTTTTCCCACCTGTTTGAACACTGCATCTACAATAGCGTCAAGATTGCTGTTTTGTTCGGCTTCATTCAGCTCAACCAGAGACCTTTTTAAAAAAAAGTAAAAATGACATCATTTTACAAACTCTACTTTTTTTAATGAATAGGATAAAAAAAAATAATTTTAAATGTGGTTTAGTTAAATTGCTAAAACTCTTTACCAATACTTAAAAATAATAATTGTATACTGTACTATTCTCTTAGATATTAAAACTCACATAATCATCTTTTTATAGTTTTGTTTTGTCAGTTTTCCATCTCTGCTTGTATCAAACATTTTGAAAAACATTTTGGCCTTATCTTCAGGTTTTCCTTTAAAAAATAAAGAAATACATTTAATAGAACAAGAAACATACAAAATTTGAAAATAAGAACGATTCAAATTTCTTAGTCTTAACCAATAGACTTTTCTAAACTTCATCTTAAACTTGAGACTAATAAACTAAAATTTATAAAGAAAAAAAACTACAATTTTATTTTATTACCATAAACATATATTCAACAATATATTTCTCATCTCCATGATATTATCAATGCCACTAAACAATCCAATACATCAAATTTCGGCTACCTGAAGAAAGAATTCCAAAATATGTCTTAAACTCATCAAAGGACACAAAGCCATCACCGGAAGAGTCCACAAGTAAGAACATGTTCCGTACAAACAGAGATTGAGGCTGCAGCCCCAGGGCCTCGGCAAACTCAGTCCTGGTCAGTCTTGTGGTCAGCACTTCTTCTACTTGTTCTTGATTTAGACCTATGCTGGTTTGCATATTGTCCCCTGAAAGCTGAATGAAAAATTAGCACTTAAGACTAACCTTTTACATTGGTAATAACTAGAACAGACACAAGGGAGGTAAATGTGCAAACATAACAAGCTGCTATTTTTGTAGTACATGAAACCAAGGTTTGCAAGTTTTATGCCAGATGAATATCCTATCTGATTTCCTTTTGAAAATGGACAAGAGTTTTGTCATTTTGATGTTGTTTTGAAGATGAATACAAATTTATTTTTACCACTTTAATAATTTCTTCTGGTTATTTAGATTATGCTCTCAAAACCTTTTTGGTTGCCATGTGAGCTACTCAGAGATTTTGCCAGTTTTGACACATACAAAGGTTGCCCCCCCCCCCCTTCACTCAACTATGAGCTAACATTTGTATCAACTGTATGATATTGGCACTAACTAGGAGTTTTTATTGGTAAAAAATCTCTCATTCAAATACATACTTTCAAGACACATTTCCTATATTTAGAGCATTGAATTTTTAAAAGTATGGCTAAAGCAGGAAGTTTACTCCTATATGAATATTGTGCTACCAATTTTTATTTGAATATTGTGCTACCAATTTCTATATGCATATTGTGCTACCATTTCCTATATGAATAATGTGCTATCATTTCCAATAGGAATATTGTGTTACCATTTTCATCACTGCTTGAGTATGGTAGCAGGAAAGGAAATTTGTTAAGCAACCTCATGGGGTGAGACTAAGTTAAGCAACCTCATGGGGTGAGACTAAGTTAAGCAACCTCATGGGGTGAGACTAAGTTAAGCAATCTCATGGGGTGAGACTAAGTTAAGCAGCCTCATGGGGTGAGACTAAGTTAAGCAACCTCATGGGGTGAGACTAAGTTAAGCAACCTCATGGGGTGAGACTAAAGTATACAAAAAAAGATATTTTGTTTAAAGTATTATGGAAGTAAATTCATTGATCTTTTTATTGGTAAAACAAAAAATGTAAAATCCAGCAATTGAGTTGAAAGTTAAGCAAAATTACATTAAGTAAGGTAATAGCAGTTGTTTCTGAGTAAAATAATAAATAAAAACAATAGTTTTTAATGCTTAAGAGTCACAAAGGTTGAGTAAATATTAACTGAATGAGTAGCAATTGTAAAATTTTATAAAATATATATTACACTTTCATTTTTCATTAATTTTTCTGCTGTCATTTTTAGTGTTTAAATAAAATCTCCATAAAGACATTTATTGAGTAATTTCTAGAAAACCTTCAAACTTAATTATTTCACAGACATAGGTTAAGACATTCAACATTAAAGACATAACTGAATATGTCAAACACGCAAACTATTTAAATATGTGTATTCAGTATCAGAATGCTAATAAAATCTTTTATACAAAATATTAAACATAACTAACTTTCAAGTAATAAGTTCAATATTAACACTTAAATGTGTGTTTTTTGAAGGGAAAAGGTCCACATCTTGAAGCTATTTGAGATATAATGTCTGGTTAACAAAGGGATCTGGCATCATTATTTGAAAACTCGTGTATGAAAAATTAATATTTCCATGAGTTTTGAATCTTGACCAGTTTCTTATATTTAACAAAATGGTTATTTATGGGTTACTTTGTTCCCCTGTAAAACACCACTTTATTATGGGGCTCATGGGATGGCCTACTTAGCAATTCCAAATCTTGTCACTCAGTTGGCCTTAAAAAATGAATCAAAATCTCTATTTTGCATTATTTTGCATTATTTGCTTTGCCAACTTCCATATGAGTTCAGTTAATGGGGCAGCTTCACATTTATCAATAAATGACCTATAAATAACAGGAATAAAATGATTTAATCCTTAAGGGATATATAACTGAAAAATATTTAGGAATGCATTACTTCAGCCAGGACAGTTTTGAAAAATCTGGCCAGAACTTCTTTCCTTTGATCAATGGTCATGGCCTCTCTCCACATGACATGTTCAGGCAGATTTGGTGCTGTAACAGAAAGTACAATAAATTGTATTGAAGTCAATAAATATTGACTTGTATCTTGTTAAGAAAAAGTTGCCTTGTCAACACTGCATAGTGACCCAACATTGAGCCAACAATGCTGGGGCAATGTTAAGATCTTGGCTCACTCTTGGCCCAACTATAATAAAACTAAATGTAATACAAGAGCCAAAGATAATTTTAAGAATTAAATTTATTTCAATATACCACTTTTAAGAATTATGAAAGTTTGCAGTTGTAAAGAGAAACATCATATAGAATGATGCTATCAAGCTGCTATCAAGCAGCATAACATAAATCATAACAAATATCATAATTGTCTTTGCAAAGAATAATTATAATTGATATTTATTCAAATTCTGTTACAAAATTATTACAAAGTATATGAACTGACCACAAGGCCAAAAGGCCACAAGCCGTGGGATTGCCAAGTTTGTGTCTCGTTAAACAAAGATGTAAAGTTTTATATTCTTTATTTTGTTATAAGATTTTTAATTGCAGAACGGAAGTTTATTTAAAAACAGCACATTAGCAGTTCTATGTAAAGAATCTTAACATTTCTGTCTTATTGATTGATGTTAACATGTTCTTTTTTCAAGTTTCAGACATTTTCCTTTGTGGTATAGGCTATATTTGATGATACAATTGTAAATATTATTAAATTTCTAGAATCTTGGACTTATTATGTGTACTATTGGATGCAGTTTAGAATAGTCGCTAAGCAAAAAAAGAATAAAATATTTTGGAAAAAATGTGTCCAGCTTTTCCAATTTTGATATGCTTTTTTTGTTACAATAATGTATAAACATTAACAAACACATTTTATAGGTTTAAATTACTGAAAATTAATTTATCTCCAAAATGGTATAATACATAAACTAAAAAAAAATCTTTTCGGAAATAAGAAAACTAAAGCTAATAATGTACACATACAAGTTAAGGGAAAAGGGGGCCCACATTTTATTTAGTAACACCCTTTTTTGCAATTCAATAGCTAATCAGTTAACCCCAAAGCGCTGACCTAATTTCATAAAAATGCATTAAAAAGTGACGTGCATTAGACATTCAAAACCTATTGCTTTTATTTTGTTTTCTTTTATGATATTTTTACATTAATTACATAAACCTATATATTTTATTAAAGCTAATAGTTTGGGGAACTGGAAAAACACATTATTTGTTTAATATCTAGAAAATACAATGTAAAAATTAAATAAATACAGAACAATTTTTTTCACAAATAACTTCAAAAAAATATTTTTATTAATTTAACACACAACTAAGTAGTAAACATCTAATAAAAATAATAATAAAACATGTATATTTTAGACTTATATGTATTAAATTAAAGAAATGTATTAAAAAATTGTTTATTAGTAAGTATCAGAGTACTATTTAGAAATTAGTTAGAGTACAGTCCTATATAGCACTCAGTGAACCCAGTTCAAACAAAAATGAAAATAAATATTAAATGTTGTTTAACTATCACATTTTTATTAAATTATGATGAAAATATACTAGTTTTAACCTAGGCCCGCAAAAAAAAGACAATGATAAGCCGCGCCCAGCTTTCAAAAACGATCAACTTGCTAACAACAAAAGCTAAGCTAATTTATTGAACCATTTCATCGACTATTTGACCTATTTTAGTATTTTAAAAACTAAATCATTAAAATAAAACAAATATGAATTCAATCACTTTTTACTTTGTAGAATTTTATCAAAATCAATAAAATATAATTCAAATTATGCATTGACTCTATCATAGCTTTTGGAATAGTCACTAACATCTTCGTTCATTTTGCAAATCGAAGAACATTTTTACAAAAATTTAAAAAAAAATAGGGCTATCTCTCACTACCAGAAGGGACGGAAGGTAATAAACTTTTTGGGTGTGTACGTTTTTACGGAAAAAAACCCGAATGAAAACGACACAATGTAGCTGAAACCAAGCGAAGCCACAATCGTGGCTCCAAGCACTTATTGTATTGTTAACGCTGAGCCACGATCGTGGCCCCAAGCACTTTAGGGATTAAGAATCAATTCATAGCTCAAGGACAACAAATTTACCTTCATGAATTTCCCAATTGTGAGCTTGAAAAAATCCTTTAACCTTTTCAAAACTGGCATCCCGCTCTTGTCTTGAAGGGAAACACAAAACCTACAAATAAAAATACAACTTTTACATGTTGTCAAGTCTTATAGTTTCAGTAATGTACAAAACAGTATCTGATATAAAAAAATAAATTATATTTATTTTATGGAAATTACCTTTGGGACAATTTCTGTAAATTATGAATTATACTAAAATTTACAAAGACAAGCTAAAGGTATATTTTTAAATCTCACCACATCAATTTCTCCAGGGACTGCTAGCATCATTAATTTGTTAGCCTTATCACTAGACCTAGTTATTGAAGCTCTGTTAGATTTCTGCTGTTCAGTCTTTGCCCTTAGTCTGAGGTCAATCATGCGAATCACTTGACCAGAGATATTGGATATGAGAAGTTTCATCCTTTGACTGTCATGTTCAACTTTGACCTCTCTGCTGTTCAAGGTTCCAAATGTTGTTCTTCCCACCCACTCAGTAGCTGCAAATAAATCAGACAATCACTATGAGTATTTATTACAACATAATTTGAATAAGCAACTATTTGAGTGTCTGTTATAATAATGTACAGTCTGGGAGGTATTTTCACACTTTAATTCTTTATTTTTCCTTACCATAATTATGAAGCGATGTCTGTATATAATTCGTACATCAAAACAGATGTGACATCCCCAGAGGTTAAATTGCTTACCGTAAAAATGATTGGGTCCCTCTGCTGGCTTAGATTTGCCTCTACTGGATTTAGAGGAAAGGGCATTCTTTCTGAATGTAGCCATAAGACACATGATACCTATAGCAACTAGAGTAAGCAAAGGTAAATTTATATAAAAACATAATGACAAAATTAAAAAAATGGAAGGAAACAAAAACGAGTAAAAATACACTTATTTAAAACAAAAACAAGTAACAAGTCAATGTTAGATTGGGAGAACTACTTACTTGGTACTGATAGTATGATGGCGAGCACAGTGAGAATGAAAGGCATCTCACTCCCTGTAAAGTAATCATAATGCTTTAGCGGGACACAAACCTCATGTACATCAGAGATGTCCAGAAAAGGGTCACTACAAGAGCAACTAGTTAATGTAGTACCATCTGAGAAACAAAACGGTCAAAAGATTAAAATCAATAAATCACACTCAGAGTATAGATTGTTTAAAGATGGACTTAGGCAATCAGAACATTGGAAGATAGAGAAAAAAATTATGGGTATCTAATACAGTAGCATAACTAAAGCGGTGTAGAGTGGATGGCCGCTCCAGGCGCCACATTTAGCATAGGCACTATAATGACTCTTTATAAACCTATATTAGCTTACTTTAAAAAAAAATATTTAAACCAAAATTAGCTCACGTAATATTTGTTTCTGTTTTTAGACTAAAAGTTAAAATTTAGAAAAACAATGCTTCAAGACATGTTGTAATACATGAAAAAGTCATTAACTTTAGTAATAAATGGAAACTAACATTCTAGATAGGTACCAATTTTCACTATTCCTCTCTTCGCCCCAGGTACCATTTTCCCTAGTTATGCCACCGACTCGATATAAACTAGACACATTTATTTCATTACCGCAAGTAAAAACATCATTTTTGGCAACAGACACTGGGTCTTCTAGTGCTCCTGTCACTTGTTTAAGTACATCATAAAAAGATGTACTTTCAATTTTAGATATCTCCAGCTCTGTAAAAAGTCTAAAACAAAAAACATTGAAAGGCATGAAAAGACTGGATAAAAAATAATGTGGTATTATGTATGGTAATTAAAATTCACCCACCAAAGAAATGCTTCACTTTTTTATCTTAATGTTTCTAAAATGATGTTTATACTATTTATTTATAAGTTTGCAGTGTTGTAGATATCCTTGGAGCATGATTGTCTTGAGAGAGCATGTCAGGTCTCTGTTGCCATTTTGAAGGTCCTGGTTTGAATCCTAGTAAATACACCAGGATATTTCCCAGGTCTGGAGGTTCCCTTTGATTTTATTCTACATTAATTATGATTAATTGGTACCTGACATCCGTTTGGAAACATTAAAGTAGCTTGAATGCCATGGCAAAAGAAACTGGTGAAAACTGCTTCACTAGCCTTATGACCAACAGATTCATTAGTAACATTGTGCATTTCAGTATCTAAAAATTAAAACGTGTAGCCTTACAAAATAAAGCAAAAAAATTATAACATTTTCAGACCGACAGTCTTAACATGACGTGACTTACCCATTTTTTCTGTTCTCATACCAGAACCTGTCACCATGTCTGATACGCAAGAACTGCTCCAGTATTATTTCCTTGAACAAAGGCCCAGGTCCATCTTCTTCAGTTTCCAGAAGACCTCCAGGAAACAGGTCCAAATTGTCTGGAGTTGGCTCATTCTTATAGAGCCGCTGTAACTCTTTTAGTTGCTGCAGAAAGATTAGGCCTATCGGTTTTGAATCAATTTAAAAACAAACTTTAATAACAACATGTTTAATTTTTTTTAACGCAAACTTATGTTTTGAGATCCATACCTATCCATGACACAAAGAAATGGAATCCGTCAAACTAAATAATATCTTAAATACTGCTGTGGCCATCACAGGCTTTACTAAAGGTAAAGTTTTATTTTTGTTATTAATTTTGCTTAACCTAAACAAATACATTTTAATGCTTCTCTTTCATCCCACCAAATGTTGCCTTTAGAACAAACAAAAAATGTAAAATATTTGTGTAAAGAGACCACCCACTTTGGCCACCCTAGCAATGCCTTTTATTATAGCTTCTTAATTACCGTAACCATATTTTTTGTTGGTAACAATAAATTAAATTGAAAGAAATAACTTTTAAAATGCTTTCTTTATGTATATTGATCTTTAAATTGATACCAAGCGTATTGATCTTTAAATTGATACCAAGCGTATTGAACTTTAAATTGATACCAAGCGTATTGATCTTTAAATTGATACCAAGCATATTGATCTTTAAATTGATACCAAGCGTATTTATCTTTAAATTGATACCAAGCGTATTGATCTTTAAATTGATACCAAGCGTATTGATCTTTAAATTGATACCAAGCGTATTGATCTTTAAATTGATACCAAGCGTATTGATCTTTAAATTGATACCAAGCGTATTGATCTTTAAATTGATACCAAGCGTATTGATCTTTAAATTGATACCAAGCGTATTGATCTTTAAATTGATACCAAGCGTATTGATCTTTAAATTGATACCAAGAGTATTGATCTTTAAATTGATACCAAGCGTATTGATCTTTAAATTGATACCAAGCATATTGATCTTTAAATTGATACCAAGCGTATTGATCTTTAAATTGATACCAAGCGTATTGATCTTTAAATTGATACCAAGCGTATTGATCTTTAAATTGATACCAAGCGTATTGATCTTTAAATTGATACCAAGCGTATTGATCTTTAAATTGATACCAAGCGTATTGATCTTTAAATTGATACCAAGCATATTGATCTTTAAATTGATACCAAGCGTAACAATATACATGAAAAAGAAATAATTGAAATGTTTGTTATTTAAAAAGACCACCCACTTCGTTTTGTTTTTTTGCGCTTTCAATAAAACATAAATTTTAATGGCATAAAATTAATTTTGCAATGAAAGATTTGAACATTTATCATAAAAAGGTAAGGCAAAGGTTGAATCAAATGAATTGAACAAATCCGCAAATCATATAATTCATATGATGATACTATTAATCTTAGAGTAGGCCTAGGTATGTGAATTTCCAATTTTTGCATCATGATTTTGTATAAAAAAAACTCGACTCCTTTTTTTAGACAGCTGTGCATTTCAAAGCTTAATTTTGGTGTCTAGTTTTATAAGTTTACACCAAATTGAATTTTCAAAAAATATGGTTTATATTTTTATTTGTTTGTAAACAGTTTATATGTTCTTTGTTCCAAGTTTTCATCTGATTCTTTGTAGCTAAAAACTAAAAACATAGTTTCTGCATAGCACCAAAGGAAACTTTAAGAAGAATTGACTAAATGTAATTTTTTTACAATATCCAAATTTTAAACAAAATGGTTACCCACATGTGTTTTATTAGACCTAACTCCTACTGTAAAATCAATAAAAATGAAAGGGAAGCAAGTCATGTAACTATATTCCTAATCAACTTCAATGTTTCTTCATTTTTGTAGTAACTAAAATTAATTAGGCTACTTAAAAAATACTGTTTTACTAGTACCCTTATTTTGATAAATCTTGCATCATTGGCATTGTCAATTGAATAACTTTCTAGTTCTAGTGATGTAAAAAAAAATTAAATATTTATTTCTTAAAACATTTCAAAGTTTTCCTTGTAGGCCTATAAGTTGATATTACCGTTTGAAATCTAGGATTTATCTCTGTCCAGTTTTTCACCCGCGGTAATCCGTATGCCTCTCTGACATCATTGTAGCCAGGTAGTCCAAGATCACGGGCTCTCTGGATATTTAAGGCACCGAGATCTCTTCTTGACCAGTCAAGTGTACCAAACACATCCTCTGTTGTGTACAAATAAAGAAGTTTGTCAAATTCTAATCAAGAGAATTTAAACACTAGATCAAAAACTAACTGACAGGTCGCGGGTTCTATCCCTGCCACCGACGGATCCCTGTCGCCCTGCAAGAGTTTTGGGCCTAGTGGACGTAATAATCTTCTATCTAGAAGGAACGTCTGTAAAACGTATAAGAACTATAAGATTCTAGAATGGAAGCTTTTGAAAAGAAATGACAAAAAACTCCATAGCCGGAAGTATTGAGCATCGAAAAAAGAAATTCAGTAGATATATATAGCTCAGTGATTCTACCATTAATTACGTCAACAAATTTTAGGCAATTTTTACCCCCTCCCCCTTGTCAAAATGCAATTGTCAAACTTTCAGAACTCTCGTGCGCTATAAAATGATGTCAATAATTGTTTATCCATCCCCCTGCATATTACTAAAAAAAATTATATGCAGGCGTTTATATTTAAAATAGAATTTAGATCTAGATTGAAAAGACTATAAGCTTAAATTATTTTAATAAATTAAAAAAAATTTAAACTTAGTTTAACATACTTCATAAATTGACTATTAGTCTCATAGGCGTACAAGGTGCCCCCAATTCGACCATTAAAATTTTAACAATTTTTATTTCATTTTCATAGAAACATTTAATAAATCTAATTTTTACGTTTCACTATTGAAATATTATACAATGATAGTTGTTCAATAGTTTGGGGAAAATTATCCTTTTTTTTTTTCACCGAAACCGTACGTTACCACTATTCCTTCTTGTATTATTGATCACCCCCCCCCCCACACACACACACACAATTTATACATAGTTCCCTTCCCTGTCCGCTACCTCTTCTACCTTTAACTATTTGACACCCCCACCTTGTTGCGCAACGGAAAAATATACATCTTTACCTAATGATTTTTTTTTCTCCAGAAAATTAGAAATTAAAACTTTGAAATTATGAAAACGATCTATTTAATCGACCTAATTTAACGTTGCATGTGTCAGTTTATTTAGGCTATCAGTATAAACCTTCTTTCGCCCTTCAGTTGTGCTCTATCCCCCACCCCCACCCCCACCCCATATAGGCCTACACACACATAGTTTGCACAATCCCCCTTTTCCAATCAGGGCCGTATTTAGGATTGTGGGGGCCCTGTTCCCAAATTTATGTGGGGCCCCTGTTCCAATGGAACATGTGGAACATGCCTAAATACGCCACTGCCCCCAATGGCACTAGGCGCCCACCTCCTTTGCACCCCCTCTCCAATCGTACCCTTTTGTTTTTCTATAAAAAGCATAAAGGGTATCGGTATGCCTTTTGGCCACGAAGTTCACAAAATAGTAGCCTATAAGCTTAAGCATAATCATTTATTGCATATTAGTCCGTTAATGGGCGAGTGAATGTGTCATACAAACACACGACTAGTTTCAAATTTTTTATTTATTTAATTTATTATAAAAATCTAAAAAGTAACATTGTAGTTGACGTCAACTTTTCTTGACCCCCTCTCTCCCCCATGTCAACAACTGTCAAACTTTTCACCCCCCCCCCCTATTTTGTTGACATAATTAATGGGCGACCCCCAAGACCCAGTAACAAATAAACAAACTATTCAATATTTTTATAATAATAATAAAGTAAGCCTATTTAAAAAAACAAAACATTTACAATTTTTATGAGAGTCGATGACCATGATCTCGACCAACTTTTTATATTATTTAGACTCTAATGCCAAGTCGCGATTTGGCAGGCCGAACGCGGAATTTCTGGGTAATAAAAAAGGAAGACTTTTAAAAAGTCAACTTTCAAGGTTGACACGAATGATAGAAGTTTATGCGGTCCTAAATCGATGACTGGCCAAAACAACACTGTAACCAGGAGGGCTTTAGAAAAATCACATTAAGGGGTTAAGATGACTTGGATTAGTGACTAATCATTAGTCGATTTGAATTTATTTTTTGGAAGAAGGTCAATAATTGACCTTAAATAATCTTATGTAACGTAGGCTATAAGATAGACTTTTAAACTATATGATCCAGCGGTTAGTACAAAACGACGATCATGAGTTCCAGCCCCTGCCTCCAGAAGTTTTGGGCAAATGACGATAATAATCTACAGATCTATAACTCAATAAAATGAGATATTTTGTTTAAAACTTTAGCTAAATAAATTAATGATAAAGCTTTTCATAGGCTACCTCTTAGGTCAGTAACTATAATGTTGTCTTCCTTGGTGGCTTTGGTGTATATCATTCCTCGAATAATTTCATCTATTCCATTCTCAGTTTCAGTGGATTCCTATTTAATTAGAAAATGAATGGTACGATTCAGGCATTTACAATGATAATTAGCCTAATACATCAGTACAATATGTGTTTTAGAATTGTGTTAGCACGAATATTTTTAAAGATAATTTATTAAAAATGAATTAATTAGTATCGTTAGATCAAAGATACACATATTAAGCCCCTTTCCATCCCTATCAAAATTATTATGGTGACTTTCGCTAATTCCGCGTGATAGTTAGGGGGCCTACCACCAGTAGGGGTCAGTTCAAGTCTGATAAATACCTCTCCTATAAACCAGGGGTGAAGCCACGGGGTGGGGGTTATTGGGGGGCCGTTACATTTTTGGAAAAAATCTTTTGAATTTGCTTTCAATTTTGAAGAGCTACTAATTTTTTTAACAAAAATTTGATAAATATTAGGTTTAACCCCCCCCCCCCCCTTTTTCAGGGCCATACCCATCCCTGCTTATAACGAAAACTGAAACAAATCTATAATGATTTGATGGAAAGGAAAAGAGTGTGGAAGATTAAATCTTCTCTGCATCTAGGTACAAAAACATATACGACAAAAACAAGATAAACATTGAAAAAAAACACATAGACTACATTTGGTGCTTTGAGTTACATGTAGTCTATTCTTATTTTGACTAACAAGTTACTTTGGTTATGTTTTTTTAAAAAACATTTAACGTACTTCCGGAACCCAATATGCATTGCAAAGACGGACGCCATTAACGTCTTCCAAATTATCTCCGCCTTTTGGTTTAGATGTAAATTTGGCCTTGACTTTTCTAGTTGCATTGGCGCATGCTCCGTTGACTATTGATCTGAAAATATTGTATGAATGTGCATGACTAAAGTTTGTAGAAAGTTTTTGTTTTAAACAGAAAAAAAATAATAGGGCATATATGCGAAAAGTCTCACTTTGTGACAACTCCAGGTGGAACCAGTGTGTGGCCGAACCTGAATGCAGCAGCTTGAAACTCTGTGCTTATTCCTGGATGCACATTCGGATCATAGCCTTCAGAAAAACAAAACACAAAAACACATTGCGGTTTTTGTAAAGTGATAGAAACCTGTAATACTTCTGAACATTATAATAGTAGGCTAATAAATAACTAGCGTTATGGCGGCCAATAGCTCCCAAAAAGCACCTGCCAATGGAGAGGAGATCAAAGACATAGAGAGAGATCTTAACATTTCTTGGCAGGTACATGTCAGCAGCGAAATGGAAATATCCACCAGATGTCAGCTCATTCAGCATACTCTACCAGTTCTGAAAATCTTCTTTACTTTTGATTAAAACGAAGTTGAAGCTATACAAATCAAATACACTAACGTTCTGGGGTTCAAATGGGACGGGGTCCAAATTGGACATTGATGCGAAAACCAGACTCATCATGTCTACTAGCCTCTCCTGTTCAAGCCTACCTCACCTACCCGCCGGTGAACCCTGTTCTTCCCAGCAATCCAACCAGAGATTGGGTGTAAACCCAAGCAGATGGCTGGATGGGACAACCAACGAGGCTAAGGCGAAGTCACACACTCCCTGCCAGAGGGGAGCAGCTCCCAATGAAGTCGGAGATATGTCGACTGTTCCAACCGCGGAACCGTGTGGGAGCATCAGAAAACGACATACACGCAACCATAAGCTTTCCAAGCTTTCCACAAACGTTCTTCTCCATGCTTTATAAAATATATGGAAAACCAATTTTTGTATTTTAAATTTGAAAGTCGCTTAGGGGATTCAAGGGAAGATCACTCAGATGGATTCTAACGGACCAGTGAGGAAGGACATACAGCCCCAGCTCAAATCAAAGTCAGAAAAAGAGCATGCATAAAACAACAACCTAGAAAAATAGAGAAAATGAGATTGCAAGGACACGTTTATTACATGGACATGAAAAGTTTTCCAATCATTGCCCTGAGATAGACAGCTTACAATCATAGCCCTGAGATAGACAGCTTCCAATCATAGCCCTGAGATAGACAGCTTCCAATCATAGCCCTGAGATAGACAGCTTCCAATCATAGCCCTGAGATAGACAGCTTCCAATCATAGCCCTGAGATAGACAGCTTCCAACCATAGCCCTGAGATAGAAAGCTTCCAACCATAGCCCTGAGATAGACAGCTTCCAATCATAGCCCTGAGATAATTGTATTAATTACCAACACTGAATCATTAATAAATAGCATGCATAATTGTTATTGATTATGTAAAAAGAAACAAGACTTAAGATTTAGTTTACCCTTTCAAATCAGACTCAAGAAAAAGCAAAAAAAAAGACACATGCATACTTTCCACATGACTTACCTGCGTATTTGTTGAGAACACTCCCGTTGTAGGGATAATTATTCCGAATGTCAAAGCGAGTGTTATTGATATCAATTTTTAGCCAAGCCGGCAACCACTCATACATGACAATTTTCTGTTTGCAAGTTTAAAAAAAAATTGTTCATACCATTATTATAATATCCTATATAATATAATAATATCCTACTATAATATAATTTTAGGCCTACAATTCACAAAACGTTCATCAACTTTACACAAAATTCACAAACTAATATTCACTGATAGATGCAAACTTAATGCCTGGTAGTTTACAGGTATAATTGAAAACGTTTGTGGATTTATTTTTTTAAATTACCCATTAATATTAAAAAGACAAACATGATGGGACATATGGATTCCGTTACTTATGCCTAATCACATTGTTTTTACGGTACTGTACTAGTTTCACACTGCTTTCTTCAATTCAGATACATTTACAAACCTCCCTAAACCTTGGTTAGGCCCTATATATAGTTTCCTTCAAAAATTTCCCAAACTTGAAGAAAAACTTTCTCAAACCGTATGAACTCATATCCATATCAACTATTCTGTGTACCGTACTCCTTTTTTTTCTTCTAATAGACATTTGGAGAACCAAGGGACGCAATCTTGTTGTATTTAGTAAGTATTAACATTCGTCTATATTCGATGAAAGGCAAAAGATTCATAATAAGCTTGTGCCAATTTAAGCCCCTACTTTTGGTGGGCCCCTAGGCTTTAGTATAGGCCCCTAAAATGCCATATGGAGTATGCGGTCCTGAATATTTTGCTAAAATTAAAAAACATTTTTAAGCTGAATTAAAAAAAACACTATTTGTTATTAGGCTACCATTGTCCAATCACTGTAAATCAAATTATGTTATAAGAATTAATAGGGCCAACCTTTTTTTTCGGGGGGAGGGGGGGGGGGGGGCATTTTAATGGAAAACTTACAAAATCAGATCAATAAAAATGCGTAAATCGATGGTGAAAGGATTTTTTTTTATGTTCAGTAGTTACATTAAAGTGTACAAAAAGGCTATTTAAAGTTGAGATTTTCTAGGGTGTACATTAATTGAAGTAAAGGCTCATAATTTGATACACACTTGTGAGTAGGCCTATTGAAAATATTCAGGAACATTTCACGAGGTGGCTGAAGAGAGTTGACATAATTTTACAACTTGTGTTTTGATTGTAGGCTAAAGTTGTTAGGGCCTAGATCTATAGTCTTATACATAAAAACGTGTTTTTCAAATTAAAATATATTCATAAAATCATTTTGGTTTAAATGATAATAAATGATAAATAAGTATTTAAAGATTTTTCATTCATTAAAAAGACTAATATAAGAATATAATCAACATCACGTTCATTTTCAAATTGAGTCATTATAATAAGTCTATATTTGTTCGAGGATAAACTCTATATACTTTAAGTTGTAACATTTGCAACCTTTATTTAGTATGAGAAAATATGATAGCCTTTGTTATATGTCAGAAAAAAAAATGTTATTAATGGCTACGTTGTAAAAAAGTGCTTCAGAAAAGTATCATTTTCTTAACAATCATTACCTGGTATTGCGCAATAACACGTCTTTGGGCGGCAAGGAATATCTGCTCATCGTTGTAGCTTGGGTTGGCTGACCTGATCTCTCTTGCAATTAAATTATGATATCTGAACCAGATAATTGCCAACGAATACATAAATGGATTTTCATGGGTTCTGGGATTGCCGATTCCTGTCAAATAAAAAGAAAAACAATATAGGCTAATAAACTATTTTTTAAAAAATTAAACACTTTAACGTAGCCTACATAAATTAAAACTATATAGCAAGCGTTTGTGTGAGATAAGATTTATAGATTGTAATATAATAAAATATGCTTATAACAAATGCATTAGGGTTCAATTAGTGACTCTTTTTTCTTAACATGTAACCAAATAGCTTGGTTACAATAGCATAAAAGTCTTGTACGAATATTGTCAAAAGGACCATTTTCCGTTCAAGTTAGGTGCCCTCTTACATCCTAAAGGGGTCGTCCGTAAATGACGTCAAGCACCTAACGGAGGGAGTGGGTTCAAACATTTGAATCGGTATGTGACAAAGGGAGGGTGACGTCACATTAAAAAACAACTTGCGTCTTTAAATGAAATTTTCACCTTTAAAAGTTGTATTTAATTGACTTCAGTAATTCTATTATTTATTGTAAGTACTCTAGTACTCATAGGACAATGGCAATAAAAGTGAATGGAAGCATGTTAATTTTCAAATTGGAATCATGTTGTTGTTTTTTTTAGCAAAGAGCTTTCTGACCTTATATTGGCAGGGGTGTCAGACTTTTTGTGACGCCTTCTGCTGATTCAGGGGAAGGGGGGGGGGGAGGGGTAAAAAATTGGCGAAATCCCTGACGTTATCCTCCAAAACAAACAAACTGAATTCATGATACTGTTACGCACGGTTCACATCTTTAAATAATCTACAAATCCATTTAAAAGTCACATGCTCTCTGTTCGTGTCCTTTACAATATTTACATTCACCATGTGAGGAGTGGGGACGGCTAGTTTGTCACATTTATGTCAACAAAAGTATAGTTTATGTAAATAAAAATGCGTGTAAGCTAGAGAGCCGGGAGGGTGGGGGATGGGGCAGACTATGGCTTTGTTGGTTCCTGCCTCTGTTTCAAATGGTTTGCACTCCCTTAGTAAATCAAGATAATGAAACCTTTTTTCTTCTATTTTTTTATTCTGTTTATTACGATAATTGTATGATAAATTTAATTCCACATGAAGTTTGATGTTAATATTGAAATAAGTAGGGTAAGTAAACCTGGCAAATCCTATGATTAGGGTAAATGAGTAAATGTGTCCACACCCCTCCCTCCTTATACCATTTATGACCCCGTGGCATATTGAATCTGGTTCACAGCTACACAAATTTGCATAATCCTGCTTTATAGCAAGATAATTATTTTTTTTATTTCGTTTAGTTCATACGTTTTAAACTTAAGCTACAGCACGCTACATTACACATCTTTTTGAAACTTACGCCGGAAACGACTGACTGGTCTTAACACGTGATCTCTGGGTGATGGTGGGTTGGCGTACGGCAAGCGGATGTCATTCTTGGCTGGAAAGCTTTTCTTAAGGTTTGGGTCGTCAGCCAGTAGTTCTCCATTCTTGAATGACCTGAGAGTATCTTCAACAGCTTTTCCAGATCCGTAAACAAGGTTTCCGTCAATGTAGGGTGTAATCTCATTCAACTGGAGAATAATATCAATGTAAGGTGTAATCTCATTCAACTGGAAAATAATAGTAGTAGTCAATGTAAGGTGTAATCTCATTCAACTGGAGAATAATATTAGTAGTCAATGTAAGGTGTAATCTCATTCAACTGGAGAATAATATTAGTAGTCAATGTAAGGTGTAATCTCATTCAACTGGAGAATAATATTAGTAGTCAATGTAAGGTGTAATCTCATTCAACTGGAGAATAATATTAGTAGTCAATGTAAGGTGTAATCTCATTCAACTGGAGAATAATAGTAGTAGTCAATGTAAGGTGTAATCTCATTCAACTGGAGAATAATATTAGTAGTCAATGTAGGGTGTAATCTCATTCAACTGGAGAATAATATTAGTAGTCAATGTAAGGTGTAATCTCATTCAACTGGAGAATAATAGTAGTAGTCAATGTAAGGTGTAATCTCATTCAACTGGAGAATAATAGTAGTAGTCAATGTAAGGTGTAATCTCATTCAACTGGAAAATAATATTAGTAGTCAATGTAGGGTGTAATCTCATTCAACTGGAGAATAATAGTAGTAGTCAATGTAAGGTGTAATCTCATTCAACTGGAAAATAATAGTAGTAGAGAATAATATCAATGTAGGGTGTAATCTCATTCAACTGGAGAATAATATTAGTAGTCAATGTAGGGTGTAATCTCATTCAACTGGAGAATAATAGTAGTAGAGAATAATATCAATGTAGGGTGTAATCTCATTCAACTGGAGAATAATATTAGTAGTCAATGTAGGGTGTAATCTCATTCAACTGGAGAATAATATTAGTAGTCAATGTAGGGTGTAATCTCATTCAACTGGAGAATAATAGTAGTAGAGAATAATATCAATGTAGGGTGTAATCTCATTCAACTGGAAAATAATATTAGTAGTCAATGTAGGGTGTAATCTCATTCAACTGGAGAATAATAGTAGTAGAGAATAATATCAATGTAGGGTGTAATCTCATTCAACTGGAAAATAATATTAGTAGTCAATGTAGGGTGTAATCTCATTCAACTGGAGAATAATAGTAGTAGTCAATGTAGGGTGTAATCTCATTCAACTGGAGAATAATAGTAGTAGAGAATAATATCAATGTAGGGTGTAATCTCATTCAACTGGAAAATAATATTAGTAGTCAATGTAGGGTGTAATCTCATTCAACTGGAAAATAATATTAGTAGTCAATGTAGGGTGTAATCTCATTCAACTGGAGAATAATAGTAGTAGAGAATAATATCAATGTAGGGTGTAATCTCATTCAACTGGAGAATAATAGTAGTAGAGAATAATATCAATGTAGGGTGTAATCTCATTCAACTGGAGAATAATATTAGTACAGAATAATATCAATGTAGGGTGTAATCTCATTCAACTGGAGAATAATAGTAGTAGTCAATGTAGGGTGTAATCTCATTCAACTGGAGAATAATATTAGTAGAGAAAGTGTTTAGATAAACAAGATTACCGTCAATGTAGGGTGTAATCTCATTCAACTGGAGAATAATATTAGTAGAGAAAGTGTTTAGATAAACAAGATTACCGTCAATGTAGGGTGTAATCTCATTCAACTGGAGAATAATATTAGTAGAGAAAGTGTTTAGATAAACAAGATTACCGTCAATGTAGGGTGTAATCTCATTCAACTGGAGAATAATAGTAGTAGAGAAAGTGTTTAGATAAACAAGATTACCGTCAATGTAGGGTGTAATCTCATTCAACTGGAGAATAATATTAGTAGAGAAAGTGTTTAGATAAACAAGATTACCGTCAATGTAGGGTGTAATCTCATTCAACTGGAGAATAATATTAGTAGAGAAAGTGTTTAGATAAACAAGATTACCGTCAATGTAGGGTGTAATCTCATTCAACTGGAGAATAATATTAGTAGAGAAAGTGTTTAGATAAACAAGATTACCGTCAATGTAAGGTGTAATCTCATTCAACTGGAGAATAATAGTAGTAGAGAAAGTGTTTAGATAAACAAGATTACCGTCAATGTAGGGTGTAATCTCATTCAACTGGAGAATAATATTAGTAGAGAAAGTGTTTAGATAAACAAGATTACCGTCAATGTAGGGTGTAATCTCATTCAACTGGAGAATAATATTAGTAGAGAAAGTGTTTAGATAAACAAGATTACCGTCAATGTAGGGTGTAATCTCATTCAACTGGAGAATAATAGTAGTAGAGAAAGTGTTTAGATAAACAAGATTACCGTCAATGTAGGGTGTAATCTCATTCAACTGGAGAATAATATTAGTAGAGAAAGTGTTTAGATAAACAAGATTACCGTCAATGTAGGGTGTAATCTCATTCAACTGGAGAATAATATTAGTAGAGAAAGTGTTTAGATAAACAAGATTACCGTCAATGTAAGGTGTAATCTCATTCAACTGGAGAATAATAGTAGTAGAGAAAGTGTTTAGATAAACAAGATTACCGTCAATGTAAGGTGTAATCTCATTCAACTGGAGAATAATAGTAGTAGAGAAAGTGTTTATATAAACAAGGTTTCCGTCAATGTAAGGTGTAATCTCATTCAACTGGAGAATAATATTAGCAGAGAAAGTGTTTATATAAACAAGGTTTCCGTCAATGTAAGGTGTAATCTCATTCAACTGGAGAATAATATTAGCAGAGAAAGTGTTTATACAAAAAAAAAACAGAAACAGAAAAGTCAATGAGCAAAATAAACAACAACATCAGCAACAGAATGGTCACTAACGAAACACAATGGTCAGCAGTAAAACTTACAAAATAAACAACAACATCAGCAACAGAATGGTCACTAGCAAAACACAATGGTCAGCAGTAAAACTAACAGAATAAACAACATCAGCAACAGAATGGTCACTTACGAAACACAATGGTCAGCAGTAAAACTAACAGAATAAACAACAACATTAGCAACAGAATGGTCACTAACGAAACACAATGGTCAGCAGTAAAACTAACAAAATAAACAACATCAGCAACAGAATGGTCACTTACGAAACACAATGGTCAGCAGTAAAACTAACAGAATAAACAACAACATTAGCAACAGAATGGTCACTAACGAAACACAATGGTCAGCAGTAAAACTAACAGAATAAACAACATCAGCAACAGAATGGTCACTAACGAAACACAATGGTCAGCAGTAAAACTAACAGAATAAACAACATCAGCAACAGAATGGTCACTTACGAAACACAATGGTCAGCAGTAAAACTAACAGAATAAACAACAACATTAGCAACAGAATGGTCACTAACGAAACACAATGGTCAGCAGTAAAACTAACAAAATAAACAACAACATCAGCAACAGAATGGCCACTAACGAAACACAATGGTCAGCAGTAAAACTAACAGAATAAACAACAACATCAGCAACAGAATGTTCACTAACGAAACACAATGGTCAGCAGTAAAACTAACAGAATAAACAACATCAGCAACAGAATGGTCACTAACGAAACACAATGGCCAGCATTAAAACTAACAAAATAAACAACAACATTAGCAACAGAATGGTCACTAACGAAACACAATGGTCAGCAGTAAAACTAACAAAATAAACAACAACATTAGCAACAGAATGGTCACTAACGAAACACAATGGTCAGCAGTAAAACTAACAGAATAAACAACATCAGCAACAGAATGGTCACTAACGAAACACAATGGTCAGCAGTAAAACTAACAGAATAAACAACATCAGCAACAGAATGGTCACTAACGAAACACAATGGTCAGCAGTAAAACTTACAAAATAAACAACAACATCAGCAACAGAATGGTCACTAGCAAAACACAATGGTCAGCAGTAAAACTAACAGAATAAACAACATCAGCAACAGAATGGTCACTTACGAAACACAATGGTCAGCAGTAAAACTAACAGAATAAACAACAACATTAGCAACAGAATGGTCACTAACGAAACACAATGGTCAGCAGTAAAACTAACAAAATAAACAACATCAGCAACAGAATGGTCACTTACGAAACACAATGGTCAGCAGTAAAACTAACAGAATAAACAACAACATTAGCAACAGAATGGTCACTAACGAAACACAATGGTCAGCAGTAAAACTAACAGAATAAACAACATCAGCAACAGAATGGTCACTAACGAAACACAATGGTCAGCAGTAAAACTAACAGAATAAACAACATCAGCAACAGAATGGTCACTTACGAAACACAATGGTCAGCAGTAAAACTAACAGAATAAACAACAACATTAGCAACAGAATGGTCACTAACGAAACACAATGGTCAGCAGTAAAACTAACAAAATAAACAACAACATCAGCAACAGAATGGCCACTAACGAAACACAATGGTCAGCAGTAAAACTAACAGAATAAACAACAACATCAGCAACAGAATGTTCACTAACGAAACACAATGGTCAGCAGTAAAACTAACAGAATAAACAACATCAGCAACAGAATGGTCACTAACGAAACACAATGGCCAGCATTAAAACTAACAAAATAAACAACAACATTAGCAACAGAATGGTCACTAACGAAACACAATGGTCAGCAGTAAAACTAACAAAATAAACAACAACATCAGCAACAGAATGGTCACTAACGAAACCCAATGGTCAGCAGTAAAACTAACAGAATAAACAACATCAGCAACAGAATGGTCACTAACGAAACACAATGGTCAGCAGTAAAACTAACAAAATAAACAACAACAACAATACAATGGTCAGCAAGAAAAAGAAAACATAATGTGATATGTACAACAACAAAACAGAAGGGGGAAAACAATCAACGACTAGATCTAAAACACAATAAGCAAAGACACAAACAGCTACAACTAAATCTCAATGAGAAGTGATAAAAACACATTGGATAACATCAAAAGCACGATGATAAAAAAAAAACACAATTTGCACATCAAAAACACAATGAGCACATCAAAAGCACAATGAGCACGTCAAAAGCACAATTAGTACATTAAAAGCACAATGAGCACATCAAAAGCACAAGAGCCAACAATGAAAAAAGCACTACAGTCAACAAAAACTACAAAAATTGGCAACCACCAAAACGCAAAGAAATGGTCAAAGAAAAAAAACAATGAGCTTCAAAAATGGAAACATAGTATACGGCGATGATAAAAGGCAGTTTCATATGTGTGTTGACCACTTGGTTCGTTTTGAAAAAAAAATGTATAAATAAATTCAGTATAGAGTTATACATTTAAAAATATACACTACGTGTATATATATATATATATAGCCTATTAGCACTTTAACCGCCGGTATTTCAACAATTAGCAGTGATATACCAACCTGTTGTCTGGGATTATTAGGCGAGAATCCAGTTCTCTGATCGTATCTGGATCTCAAAAATGGCATTTCCAGGTCTGGGATGTTATCAGGGTTGTACTTATGATTTTTTGGCACTGGAATGTTTAGATATTCTATTGGACAGCCTGGCCTCTGAGCGTCCATTATTTCTTCCACAAGCTGCTGACCTATAGAAGACAACATACGAAACAATGCATTCAAAACATGAATGATACACACAGTATAATTTCAAGCTATGCCACATATACAATACAGTTTTTAAACGCTAAACGCATTTGTCGGCTCACACTGGAGTAAATATTCATGATAGAAATACTTTGTACAATCTTTTTATTAAAATAGATATAGAATGGAACTTTTGAGGCTTTTCCTTTACTGTATTTGAACCATTTAATTGCATCAACAGCCTAGAAATTAGACATACCTAATACCTATACATAAATACACTTTGATTAGTCGCGTAGCGTTTGATCGTTTGACACCATTGCGACGAACTCTAGGTGGTGATAATTAGATGGTGGATATTTTGCAAGCCACATATTACAATCCCATTTGCATGTAATGGGGTGGCAGAAACCATTGAACTCTGCGTCAGTGCATATTGAACGCAAAACTAACTAGAAAGGCTACTTAAGGCTTTTAATTAAGCAAGAATATATTTTGTAAATACAATAGATTTACCGAAAAACACCAGCAGTGCATTTCTTTTCCTAACTGAGCTTAGGTTGTTGGTACCATTGAAAGCGATTCTACTGATGTCTAAAGGGTTAGGTCGGTCTTTTCCAGAGGGTTCATACACGCCATCACTGTAATTGACAGGACTTCGTCTCAGCAGATGCGTGTCTGACAAAACAATATTGAGGATTGAATGAAATAATTTGCTGACCAATTGATCGTATAAAAGAAAACTTTAAAAAAAAAAGAAAATAAAGAATTACGGTGAGTATAATATAGTAATACACGAAAATACGATAAAGGTGTAAATCTAGTAGGCCTAGTAAGACGATATTTGCGAAACAACAGTAATGCATGCAAACAACATACCAGGGGTGTGCAAAAACACCAACCCTCGACAGATACACATTATCCCAGGGTTGACACACCGTCACACACCTGACACTGCACATACATACAGTATCCCTGGATCGACACACACAAACCATGGAAATACTTTTACCCTAAACAAATCTACTGACCCAAATACACACACCAACCCCGGATGCACCTACCAGCATGAACAGACTCACTCCAACCATGAACAGACACCCAATAACCAAGGACAACACACACTATCCCTGGGTTGACACACTCAACACTGGACAGACACAAAAAACCCTGGACAAACATACACCAACAGTGGACAGATACAAGTACACCGACCCTGGACAGACACTCCAACCTGCACAGACACACTAACTCTCGACATACTCCTGTCATGGACAATCACACATCAATGAACGTGAATATTTGAATGGCTTTGTGTGTTCTCACCAATGGCTCCCCAGTCTGGGTGAAGTAGATTGTTATACCATCCATCTATTGGATGTTTTTCTAACTCTTCGTTGTTGCATTGATGGTCTGTTAGAACTGGAAAATAAAATATTTCAATGATGTTTATCGGCCGACAGCAAACAAAAATGAACAAACCAAACAATATTAATTAACAAACAAATTTTTAAAAAACTTTTAGTTGAATTCGAATTAAAAAGTGATTCAAATTATCTTTCAATACATTATTTAGTTTAGCTATATTTACCAAAAATGTGGAGTGACTATAATAAGACTTATACTTAATATTAGTAAACAAACAAACAATAAAGAGGCAGTAGTAGACTAGGCCTATATTAATAATTTAGAAAGTCCCTTCCACTATATTCGTATATATCGCAGTGGATCCTTCATTTTTAACAAGGACACGTACAGAAGCAAAATATAGAATTAGCGAATTTTTCGACGTTTGGATTTATGCTGGTCAGTGCGGGACATATCTACAGTAGACCAAGAAAAAAATGTGCCAAAATTCAGCTCGATAATATGAAGAACATTGATTCAATTAGCATTCCAAATATTCATAAGGTCGGTCGCCAGAAAGTTTTGCGAAGTTTAATTAAAATCAATGTTTAAAAAACAAACATGCAAAAGTAATAAAAAAAAAATGTGAAAGTGAAAGCCGTATATCTTATCTTCTTATCTTATACATTACAGACGCTCCTTCTATAAAGAGGATTATTGCGTCCTACGCTCATCCGTGGTCCGAGTCTAGTCTTTCATTTTTATTAATGTTTTAAATATGATGTTTAGTTACTGGTTTTCCTGGCTTGTCCAGGCAACCCACTTTCTTATAAACACCTTAGGCAGACTATTTATAAATTTGAAGAAAAAAAAACGTCTTGAGTTTGCCCCTATGTTTCAGCAGCTATGAGATATTCCATTATTTCATGCGTTGTTTTAACTAGATTGACATTTCCTGGCCATCCCCCCCCCCCCCCCCCAAACACGACCAGACTTATATGGCTAACGATATAGCAATCACTTGTCTGCGTGTGTTTTGTTTAGGATTTTCGTGAAATGACTGCACAAGTGGGTACTGAATTGTTATCAGTGCTTTTTTTGTGCCGGTACGCACCGGTACGGCGTACCGGCACCTTTTTCAAAGTAAGGAAAAAAATATTACTTTTCTTGTATTTTAACGTTCAGGCTATTATTAATTTATTACCGTATATTATTAATTTGTTAAAATTGAATTATTTAAAAATTCCGCCCAATAAGAATTAAAATATAAAATGCGAAACTGCTTTAAAAGTTAGGCAATCCATCACTGAGTACTGGCACCTATTTTTTTTTTTACAAAAGAAGCACTGGTTATACATAATAATATTCGTCACAAGGTCACATATTAAACTTCCTTGTTACGGGTGTCATATTTAGTCTCTTAGACACACTTGACAGTATTTATAATAATGTTGTCTACAACATTCTGACGCGAAATGAAAGTTGGGGACAGTTGGGGTGTTGGAGATAGTATCATACACAAAGACAGGCCCCCACGAGAGAGGGGTGCAGCCGGTGCGCGGCACCGGGGCCCATACGAGTTTAGAGGGTCCATGAATATTAAAATTCAAAAATAAAAGTGGCAAATACGCATACATTTTTTTTATTGGTTTGTAGCTGAGAGGAAATGCCCCTAAACTTCCCGGGGCTCCTTAAATTTGGTTTTCTTTTTTTTTAATGCGTGCATGAACATTTTGCTAAATATACAAAGTAGCCTCTAGTTGTAATATTTTTATTTCTTAGTATAGCATTTTGGATCTCTCTTTATGATACAAATACAGTAGCCTCACAGGCTTACAGCTCTCACATAAAAGACCTAAATGACTCTGTCGCTGCATACTATTAGCCTACGCCAGTCAATGCTAGTTACTTTATCTTTTTTAACTGGTTTTCTAATTGTTTCCGGTGGTGTAGCCAGCGGGGTCAAGGGGCATATTGCCCCAGTGAGACCACCTGATTTATATAATATGCAATTCATTTATCACAGAGTTTCAACTGTCATAGATATTTGCCCCAAAATATTAAAGCATGTAGCTGTGAAAACTACCAGTAGCCTACCTTAACTTGTGTGTCACATTTTCAATCTACTCTCTCAATTTTCTAATTCAAATGATTCCATATTAAAATGAATTGTGACACTTTAAATTTACAATTTAATTTGTCCAACTTATAACCTCCAATATTTCTTTACTTCAATAGTTATTTTCATCCAAATTAATCATCAATGAGTGTACCTTTCCCATTATACTTATCTTTGTAATATTATTTTTATGATCAATACTGAAGCTGGAGGAATTTAAACTAAAAACTGTACTTGATTACAAAATTTTAATAGGCCATTCTAATGGTAACTCTTGTGACAGTTTGACAAAATGGTCCACAGACTTTATAAAAAGATTCCTGATTTCTTAAAACGTAGATTATGTAATGCAAATTAATGATTTAGATATGACTAGTGTTGGAAAGGAGTGCCCAGAAAAGATCTAGCCTCAGTTACAACAAGCTGTATGTATATGTTTGTATCTCAAAGCCATTGAAATTATTTAATTTTGAAGTTCTGTATCTTGTCGCAACTATAATTTTTTTTAGCACGTGTTCACACTAAAAATATTCTTAGAAGATTGAATAATCAAAATCAAACAAAGTATCAGAGCTGGATAAACTCAGGGACAACCTTTATACCCAGGGGAAAATCGTTCGGTACGACTATCTGAGCGCGCTACCACTAGATGAGAAAACAACAATAATAAAGGCAGATAGGTACAACTGATTCAGCTTTTACCCAATGCAATAAAACATAAAACCCGATCATCTGCTTGTGAAAATTTTCAATAATTCTAGATTACACAGTAGATGCTGGACATGTTGTCCGAATGACCAAGATCATTTGCTTCATGGAGGTGATTTCAAATCCAGAATATGCGATTGCAGCAGCAGCATCTGTAAAGATCATTTCCTGGGCTCTGTGCCTCTAACCAAGACAACTGGTGTTGGTTTGACTGAAAATATCTTTCGACGTGTTTCTAATCTCACCGTTAAACCACTGAATAAAGCAAGATGGGAAAAAACGAATTGATGCCAACCTCTTCGTTATCAGCTTGGTGATATCTACAATGCACCTGCAGATATTGCGAAGGGTACAATTGTTATAGGCGCATCTGGTGATACATCACAAACAGATGCAAAATGTATTTCCAGTTTAAAGGTTTCTCTGGTTATGTGATATGACTTGTTGTTTGAGATCAACATGACTAGTAAACAACTTTAGGCAAAAGAATTAGATAGACATGTGTGGTTGCTAGATACCTCTTAAGAACATACTGGACAACTTCAGAAAATACCAGATCATTTCAATCTCAGGTATTCGCCCATGGGAAAATTTTGGGAATTTTCTTATACGTGTCCGGTAGTTCTATTAATTTATTACCGGAAGTCTGCTAAAATATCGGACTGTCCTGTTCCAAATTGGTCACATGGCAACCGTTGATATCGAGGTGTATATAACCCTATGTATTGAGCTTGAATTAATCTAAACCAAAAGTCCTATTAGATTGATAAAAGTTTACTCTGATGATAAAAACCTGGAATTGAAATCCGTCTAATACATAATATCTTACCTAGTAAAATTATAAGAGCACCAATCTTTACTCTTGTCATTGTTGAGCTGTACTTTGACATGTCTCTGTATTCAAACATACAGGCGTATTTCCTGCGTTTCCCTTCTCACGTATGATAAGTCAAATTTGCATTTTTTCTCGGCCTATTTGCAAATAACACTTGAATGAAATGTTGGTTTTATAATTTGTTCTGCAGCTCCACTTTCGATGTTTTCAGAATACCTGTTGGTGAAAGGAATACAAAGAGGAGGAAATAATCATAGTACATTGAACTATAGAAAGTTGAACCAGTTAGAGTGATGAGATATTAATAGAAGGAAGTTTGTTTCTTTCATATATTTGGATTCATTCGCTGGGTGGAAACAGAAACACAGTGAGAAACATATACAAGTACACACCCATAAACAGCCCAAACATAAACAGAGGAAAACGTCTTAACATTTTGAGGTAGAGAAGGACAAGAAGGTGCTTTGGACGACACTGACATGACAACTAAACAAAAATGTCGGTGGCCAAAATGCTAATAAATTTAACGACAGACAGTGACAGAGAACACAGTATTGAAAAACAGTATTGAAGATAACTGTGTATTAAACGCACACATATCTAAATGTGTAGACGTTCAAAGGATTTATCACATATCCACATAAATACACGTAGGATCACTCACATTAATGTATGTGTCAATACGTAAACACACATGCACACACAATAATATGATCACTTATTGAAACTACTTTGTCAATATGCAAACATAGACAATCGGTTGCCAACAAAGAATACGATACCGACCCACAAATACATGTAACAATGAAATACAATCGTGTATCCGAGGTTTGCGTCTAATCGTGTCTTTTTGTTACACGTCGTGTTTTAAATGATGTTATATTTTTTGTTCTACTAGTTTACGTAACTATTACTTGCTCGAATTTTACTTGGTAAGATAGAGAGAGAAAGAGAGAGATGTATACCGACAGACATTTTAAAAATGTTTCCCATGTGTAAAAAATAAGAAAGCAATTTGTGTGTAGGTCTACTATACTATTTTAAAAACATAATACTAGCTGAAGCTGCCTCGTTTCTTCAATATACCATGAGTTTAAAATAGATTTCCATTAATACAAATATTTGTCAGTATATATTTAAAATTCACGTTTTTCTAATACTGAAAAGAAATATCAAATATTCAGAACAATTAAAATCATAAATTAATCGCAACACTTGAACAATCCAACATAATAACATTGTATTTGTCACAAATACTTTTGGAAAAATAAATACCACAACTTACGGATTTCCTCATACTTAGATTTAGTCTATCGAGACACACTAAAACATTTTTTTTCAAAACAATTTCATGAAATAGTTGAGCAGCCAAATTGCTGCTAACATGTCACGTTTAAGTTGCTTTAATTGAAGGAACTATCGTAAGTGGCTATGAGTTGTCAAGAGTGGTGACAATCTCTAGTGTACATTTTAATAGGCTACTCTGGACACAGGGCGGATGGATGTAAATGTATTTTTACATTTTGTTCGGTTGTACTATAATTTACTCTCCATGTGTTAACAGAAGCTAATTGACTCATATCGGGTGCGTGCATTCTATATATAGGCCTAAGAAATGAATTTCGAATGGCAATAAACATGTATTTGCATAACAGTCGTGTAAATTATAGCTATAAGTTAAGAAAGAGATTTTTAAAAGGCCACACCTTTAAAACAATTGAAACTCGAGTATTTAAACATTGAGTGCGACAATGAAGTAAGAGTAGTTTGTGACCTTTGCCTAAGACTGAACAACACTAATTCCAGGCAGAATATACAGACCACCCTAACACTACAATAGAATATATGGTTGATCTATGCATTCAGCTTAAAAACAATGCAAATGAAACATAAAAATGCCGTAATTTGGATAATGGGGGACTTGACATTAATTGGAACACCTTCTTCATAGAACTAGTTATAGATTACGAAATAATCTCTGGACTTTCAGATCAAAATATTTTTAGTGTAAATAGCATATTAAAAACCCAATTATGCAACAAAACTAAAAGAATAATTCATCTCTGGAAAAAATGCAACACAAGAGAGCTACATCAAGCAGCAATAAACTTTGAAATTACTTTTTCTTACTAGATCTACTACAAACAACACAGATATCTATGCTGGAGATAAATCATCGGCGTTCAGCATGTTGTATCTTACAGCACTACGGCCTCAAAACAAGCGCCTCTGCTTTGGTGGCCAAACTCAATCTTGATCCCCTATAACACCGCAGAGCGGTAGACAAGGCCACGATGGTGTATAAAATCATGAATGGACAACGTGGACATGTCCACACAGACAGGTGTTCCGCACTACCAGAGGTCATCAGCTCAAACTGCACGTCCCACACGCACGCACCGACGTTTGCAAATATTCTTTTTTTTTCGTCAACCATTAGACTGTGGAACTCATTGGACCAAGCCTTCATCACTGCCCCTCCTGTGCCGACTTTCAGGTCATTTCTGAAAGGTTGGACTAACAAAGGATACTTCGTCGTCGGCATAAGCTTAACCATCTTGTTGTATGTTATAAATATTATGAGTAGTAATGCACACTTTTAAACAGGCACGCTCACACTGGCTGCAGATGAATGTAGCGGAGGGGACCACATTTTTCTCCACCGTCTTGTTCCTGGCGCGCTCCTCTCCCGCAAGCCTGGAACCTTCTTTGATTCCTCCCCTACAGATGTGCCTATCCTGCGCCATGATCTCCCAATTGTTTGGGTCAATTTGGAGGTGCTTCAAATCTCTTTTACAGACATCCGCAAATCTCAGTTTTGGACTAAATCCTATGCTTACATCTTTGCGAATTATTTTACTGTGTAAATGTTTGTCAAAGTGTTAAATATAAATAACTGCATCCATAAATATAAATATCGCGCATCAAGTCCGACAACACCAAAAATCAAGTTCTGCTATCATAGCATAGATAAACAACCCAGTGTTTTAGCTGGCCTAGAGTGCCCATAGGGAGAGTGCCAAATTCCAGAGTACTCACGCTCCGAGTGGACGCACGGCAACTTGTGCACCCTGCTGGCCACACAACAGGAGCATAGTAAGGATATTTGCAGATGATTTCATAATTTACAGGACAATAAAAACAGAAAATGGTAGTGAAATCTTACAATAAGATCTTGATAAATTATTAGAATGGGAATCTAACTTTTCACCCAGAAAAGTGCCAACTGTAAAGAGCATCAAAGAAAAAATAAACTAATAATTACAAACTACTTCATTCATGGAAAAGACTGCACATCTAAAGATGTCTGTTGACATTATATATATTTATTTATTAGTTTTTTTTCGATCCTAGAGTTTTTGGAAAGCAAAGACAATTCTTTGAGAGAAAATCTAATATACCTGAAAAATACCCCCCCCCTCAATAAAATGAATATATCATGCAGGGAGATGACCTCAATTTGATTAAAACAAAGAGTGTTTTTTTTGGTAATTTGTGTCAAAGATTCTATTGTAAAAACGCATCTTTGGACCCGGAGATCCTGCTGATGAAGACATGCTTTTTTCAAACTCCCGTAAAACACTTAATAATTATTTCAATAGTCGAATTAAAGACATTTTTATTATCATTAACATGAAAATTCAAATGGTGAAGAACTGAAAATAGACCTACCTTTATAACTACGAGATGAATTGATTGAATCAACAACCAATGAAGAAATAAAATTGAAATTTGTAAGAAAAAGGCTATAATCTCGACTTTTGGTTCCAAAAGGAAGTATCTTCAATTTCGCCAGTTCTATACTTTTTGGCAACCAATTTGTGTGTGTGAATTTCAATCACACCATTTAGTGGAACGTGAATTCGGGGCGGTTACTAAGCTTTTGTCAAAAAGAGAAGCAAGTTGTAAGTACGCCTAAAGGAGCATGGACACCCAAGGGCTTTGCTAAAAAAAAATTGAACCACATATAGACAAACTGCTAGCGACACGCTACACACAAGTTTCTCTTTAAAATTATTGAGTATCTCTTGTTTAGTTTGTTTTATCAAGGTTGGGAACACATGCAATACAGTAAAGAACGGTACAATTAGCAATAAATTAATAATGCATGTGTCCACATTCAATAGTGTACATCAGTGATAGGCAACTACTGTACAAAGTCCGCATTTGGTGTAAATGCATTTGTTATTAGTTAAGTGGCCACTGTAAAAAGAAAGAGCTATGAATAAAAAAAAAAATTACCATTTGTTGTAAAAGAAGAACCCCTTTTATATGTACCGAACAAGCAAGAAGATAACAAGGAAACTTTACAAACCATCCGAAATATGTTTGCGCCAACCAATATTTGTTTTAGAATATGCTGACGTTATGAAATCATTAAATAAGTTCAAGAATCTACTATTTTTTTAAGATTAATTATTCTGTATAGGTCAGTGAAGGTATGTAAATACACACGTTTTTAGGTTCAGTTGACAGTCAAAGGACAGCCCATCTATCTGTTTAGTCGAGCCAGAGATCACTGATTTAAAATAGACATGTGTGATGTTTTAAATGGGGGGGGGGGGGGGAAGCTTACGAATGTCCACATTTATGATAACACACAACCCATTATTAAGGACAATAGCGCATTATACAGATTCCATTAATCCGTGAAGTATAAATCTCTATACACACTTATAACTGATCTATATAAATACCAAGGACCCTTGCATGAAGATCCGGGTTCGTTTCATTGTAACTCCATTAGCATTACAGGGCGTAGTGCTCTTAATTCGACAATAGATTTTAGAGTGCATATTTTAAATGGAAAAAAAAATCACGTGTTCGTCAAATTGCATTGACATTGCCAATCTTGACATTAATGCATTGGGCTGGTCTAGCCAATGCAAGCTACAATTGGGGGGTTAAAAAAGCTTATATAAAAAAGCAGCTCGGCTAAAGCCAAACTTTTCTTTTGTTAACTAGGGATACGTTGGGGTTTTTGAGTGGGTAGACTCAGCACATACTTCGTTTAGAGGCTGTTTTTTTTAGGAAGTTAATATCAGAAGGAGCATTGTGCTATGATTATAATATCTTTAGCTGCACTTGAAAATGTTGGTATTTAATGTGTATAGGAACAGGTTTAGGTTTCGTTTGGGAGAGGGGGGAGGCTATATGACTGTGCGGAGACATGTTGAGCTCCGCGCATGGTTATGGATGTATTGGGGGTGGGGGAGGTGCTGTTGTTGAGATTTCGAAAACCTTTTTTTTTAAATTTAATACTTTTTAGCCTCGCATTTGGGTCAAGGTTTTGAGAGAAGAGTTCGTTTTCCCTGCACGAAATTCATTGCCAAAATGTGCCGAAAAAACGGAAAACGTTTTTTATAAGTCAAAACGAGATGAATATCTATATAGGCATATAGAGTTAGCTCAAAATATTTCATATTGGCAATAAAAAACAAACATCTGTAGCACTCATTATTTGATATCAAGACTGCACCTTAAGTCAGCTTCTTCCAAATCAGACAATTTCGACACATTTGCGAAACTATCGACACCTACTCGAGGGCTGTAGCATAATTTGATGTCGAATATTAGAAAACGCCCTTTTGTGACAAAATATACTGTGATATTGTCTATTGCTATTAGATTACAAAAAAATTGCCGAGATTTTTTAACCTTTTTTTTTCATATTTTTTCGAACCAGAAATTTAGCTTTTTTCGCTCGGAACAAGGACGCGATCCGGCATTTGGAAACTTAAAGTGATGGGCAACATACACGTTTATGAAATAAATCTTGTACCCAATTATTAAGATCACGCTTAACAAAACAACGTTACACTATCTCCTAATTTGTTATCTATAGGATCTTTAAAAAAAAAGTGAATACAAAAGAGATAGGCGTCGAAAAAAGTTGTTGAATTTGGGCTAAGTGGAGTTTAGTGTAGTTTACATCCGTAAACATAGCCACTCGTAATTACCCAACTTCACAACAGATAGTACTTCACGCTACTTGAAGTCTACGTAATGCGCAGAATTGTACTTTCTCAAACACTAGCGCTTCTATGCCGACCTTTCAATGGCACAGCATAATATCTTCCTCTTTCTCTCTCTCTTAACTAACTAATATTAGTTTGATATACATATATTATTAAGAGAGAGAGAGAGAGAAAGAGGAAGATATTATATTACGTATATATATATATATATATATATGTATATATATATATATATATTTAAGACTTTCTGATAAGCACGTCCCTCTAATATATATACATATATATATATATATATATATATATATATATATATATATATATATATATATATATATCTCCTTATATTACAATTATCTTTAAAATGTCAACATCTGTTATTGCGACAATAAATATAACACATCTCATGTGCCTACTATTAATTTGCATTAGGCTTACATTTACGTTCTTGTTTAAAGTTTTTTTTAAAGTAACAATTAATCATTCTATAGGCTGACTAGAAAGAAAAAAAGATAACACAACCCAGTTAAAATTTAAAAAAAAATGACAAGAAAATATAATAAGAATCACTAATAGGCCTACGGCATAATTTTATTTATAATTTTATTTACATTAGGCCTAAATTTAATTTTACTTTAAATGATAAGAAATTGCTTAAGAGTAAAATTTATAAATTAATACTATTAAATAATACAAAAAATATTACAAAACAGAAATATAAATTCATAAAGCTTGTATGATAACTTACTTCACGTTTAATTTTCATCTGAAGATTCTGTAATAGTTGTTGTTTGGTTTCTCTTTGTGCGTAAATGTCTTAATCTTTCCAGAGTTATAGTTCCTTTATAAAGTTAACGTAAGCCTTTTATTCAAAGATTTTTATTTTTCTTCTAGCATTTAAAAAAAAATCTATAGACTATTGCATTTAGTGCTTTTGGGGAAGGGAGAAATTTCCTTCCTGGGTTATTGTAAGGCCTATAGACATGTCTAATTTTATCTCATCTAATCTGAATTTCTAATGTTACATACACAGCGTGGGATAAATGTAGATAATTTCGACAGTAAAAAGAAAAAAGAAAATTAAATTATTTTTTTTTACATTGTAGATAAAAGTCAAACAAGGTATTATAGAAGGTTAATTGAGTTTATTACGTCTGCTCAATTTAATGGCTTAAACTTGATAGACTATCTATGACTATATGTCTGGTAAGGGTAAGAGCAAGTTTATTAACTTTGTTGACTGACCTTTGCACTCGAAGGACCAGCAGGGTCAAAACACAGCAGAAAGTCGTGTATCCGTCGGAGATAGGATAGACTCAAGGACGACTTCGAACTACTCCCATCGGAGTACCATCGATTACTCGCAAGTATAGGCTACAATGTTAATAAAGCACCTAACACAGGTCACTGGAATGTGTGATTACTGGCAAGTATAGGCTACAATGTTAATAAAGCACCTAACACAGGTAACTGGAATGTGTGATTACTCGCAAGTATAGGCTACAATGTTAATCCTGTATATTGGATTTCTATGGAAATGGGACCAAGGATAATGTCTGGTGCATGGAGGGTTAAGAGTAGATGGAAAAAACCATCGGAGCTGGGATAGCCTCGATCAAGTGTGAAACCGGCCATTTAACGTGGATTTGAATTCGAAAATTTCCGTCATGCCGATTCAACTCACTGCAGATATATCAACCCTGGATCCCGGACACCTAGAAATATACTTATTTTTAGCTTTATAGTATGTTGTTATTTGTAATTCAATGACACCAAATACAACTATAAGCCTAGTAATGTCTTCTATGTTATGCCTACTCAGACTCGGTGGAGCGTTTCGTATACTTATCATGTTACGCAATTTAAAACTAAAAATGTAATCAAACGAAGGTTTTCACTGAAAATGTTACTGCTACACTAGTTGTAGAATATTAGGTTTTCTCTTGATGTTTTATTGTTTTGATTGTTATCGTTCTTTCTGAAGTGTTTCTAAATTTAAAAACGTGTTCCGTTTTTTAAATGTTTTCCTTTGAACATTCTTGTATAGATCAAACTAATATTAGTTAGTGAAGGAATTGTTTTATTTTTTAATGAAATTAAGTTTTCGAGTGGTTACTTGAAAGTTTTATCAACATAAGGACACCATGAGAATTTATCTTTTATACATTTTCTTTTCATATAATTTATTTTGATTTAAATATTCTGCGTGAAATAAAGTAGCAGACATTTATCTACTTCTTTTGCTTTGCTCCAGTTAGATGAGATTGATTTATCAACCCAAACAATGGGGATTTCATCTAAATTATAAAGTGGATAATTTAGCATTATTAACAGATCTTATAAAAATAAATTTACAACCACAACAAACATTAGAGATTTGTAAAATAAGCATACTATCACACAAGGGAACCAATAATTAACAAGTAGATGGTAGGCCTATATAGAATGGAATTGAGAGATAGAGAGGACGCACCATCATGGCGCCCTAATTCACATTTCTCTAATTCGTAAGATATGTCCATTCTACGTTGACGAATTGATGGCGATTCTGGGATAACTTCGGAGATTACCAATAAAAGCTTTGCTATCCTGTTGATTTTTTGTTGCCATTTTTACGAGATACTTTGGACACTAAGGACTCTATGAGTGCGGGTGTGAACACTAGACCACTGTTCAATATATCATAACGAAGACTGGAGGTGTATAATGATATTCAAATTACATAACTTTTTGATAATCGGTAAAAGGCGTCAAGGTCAATGAAATGTTTTGGTGTGTCAAAGTTATGAGACTGGTTTTCTAGCATGAGTAAAATGGCATCATCGGTACTTTTATAAGCAAATTGGTAAGGGCCGAGACTTGTTTGCGTCTCTCATAATAACTGGCTAAGAAAAAATTTCTCCAAACATTTCATTATAATATATTGTAATAGTGGCAGAACGCTGGTCAATGCTACAAACTATTTTGGTTTTCCTTAGGTACGGGTGCTAACATAAGGACACTACACTTTTCTTATCGCATCTGCCCATATGGAAGAACAAATTCATATAAGAACTCTTTTTTCCCGAGTTGCATCCGGGCATCGAATGGGATGCCTGAACAAACCTATAAAATCAGTAACTCAACATCATTTAAAATAAAAAATGAAAGACTAAACTCACACCACGGATGGGCGTAGAAAACAATAATTATCTGTCTAGAAAGAGCATCAATCTGTAACATGAGATACGATAAACTAGGCGTCATGCCTGTAACATGAGATACGATAAACTAGGCGTCATGCCTGTAAGTCTAGAAAGAGCATCTGTAACATGAGATACGATAAACTAGGCGTCATGCCTGTAAGTCTAGAAAGAGCATCTGTAACATGAGATACGATAAACTAGGCGTCATGCCTGTAAGTCTAGAAAGAGCATCTGTAACATGAGATACGATAAACTAGGCGTCATGCCTGTAAGTCTTCTAGACGGATGATATTTGGGATGTACCAAGCTTTTTTTTTTAAATATTATGCAGAAAAAAGGAAGACATCTATTCCGCACAAAGTTGTACAAGTTGTCAACTTATTTTGCCGTACCCTGATGCTTTCGACATTTTTTACTTTTTTTTAAATATTGGCTTGGGCTTAATTAATATTGCGCTTTTGTCCCGAGTAACATTTTTGTCAATCATATTAGTCAAAGCCTTTTTTTTTAAAATTACAGTATCTTTTGTATTGTCGTGTTCGATCATGTGTTGAGGCACAATAGCCTATCAAAAACATCACGATTGAAGGTGGACGACGGAGATGCCGTCAGCGGAGATGCTGTTTCGATAATGTAAAGTATTGGACAGGGTTGCAGTTGACTCAACTATTGACAACCGCTCAATATAATTAAAAGTGGAGAAAGTTGTCCATTCGCTCCCCCACCCCCCAGCGACCACAACGGTCATGGGATTGATGATAATGATGAAATAGTAATAATCATTTGTAATAAACAAACATTTCTTTCCCGATTAGTTAAAACTAAGTCAATCCTTTATGTAAATTAAAATAGTAATATCATATAACAGTTCCTTTTAATACTCGTGTATTTATAGCTAATGATGCTGATTTAGAACTTAAAAAAATAACAGTTTGTTTAAAATAGTTTATTGATGACAAGGAGCGGAAAGGCCAATTTTGTGAAAAAAATTTTTTTAGTAAACTTAAACAGTTCGGTTTATAAAATGCCTTTAAAAAATCTAGAAGCATTTCATCTTTTTGTTGATTTAAATATAGCCTTATCTGTTCCATGAAGGCGATGTAGAGTGGCATCTCCTGCTCTCTACTTTTTTCCTGCATCTGCCGTATGGAGAACACCATGTCTATAGTAGACCGACCCGCCCGAAAACCACTAAGAGTTCAGCCTGCAGGTGAGCATAAAGAAGACAAATATCATGGCCCAAGACACATGCTCCGTCCCAACCATTACTATAGAAAACGAAAACTGGGAAGTTGTGGACTGCTTCACCTACTTGGGGTCCAAGATTTCCAGCTCATTGTCCATAGAGGATGAATTAAATAGCTGAATCGGCAAGGCAGCTGCCACAATGTCTAAACCTAGTAAACGGGTTTGGGAAAACACCAAGCTGACAGAAAGGACCAAACTATGTGTCTACCAGGCCTGCGTCATCAGCACGCTGCTTTATGGAAGTGAATCATGGACAACCTATGCATCCCATGAGCGCAAGCTAAATAGCTTCCACCTGAGGTGTCTGCGTCGCGTCCTTGGCATTAAATGGCAGGACAAAGTCCCTAATAGTAAGGTACTGACGCGCGCCAGCGCCCAAAGCATGTTCGCAGTCCTCAGTGAAAGACGCCTAAGATGGCTAGGACATGTAAGAAGAATGAGTCCAGGCAGAATCCCTAAGGACCTCCTATATGGAGAATTGGCATCTGGGAAGAGGAAAACAGGTCGCCCACGCCTCCGCTATAAAGATGTCTGCGTGAGGAACATGAGAGCAGCCAGAATAAGTACAAGTGACTGGGAGGAGAAGGCAGAGGATCGGTCCACCAGGCGCACTGCTGTCAGAGAAGGGGTTGAAATGGCAGAGGAAAATAGAATGGAGGAGAGCATAAATAAAAGGGCTAAAAGAAAAGCGGAGAAAATAGGATCCATGGAGCACGTGTGCAAAGACTGTAAAAAAGACTGTCACTCAAGGATAGGCCTGCTCAGCCACACGAGGAAGAGCAACCTCGAATCACGGTGATGCACCATCGTCTCGTGAGACGGAAGGATGCCATTGAATCTCTTCCATAAATAATTATAGGATATCACCTTTTTCACGCGATCTATAGTTTGCCAAACGTGGCAGATGTCGAGAAAAGACGTAGGCACTAAGTGGAATTAAACTCGAAACAATCGCAATGGTAATCCGTTGGTCTAGCGAGTTAGCGTTCATTCACTCCTTCAATCTCCTGCATAACGCCATTTGAGGACGGTTGATTGTTTCTTGAAACACTACACTTTTTTTTACTCCTATTATCGCACTATTACAGAACCTAATATATTTGTTATATAAAAGAAATATATATAGTGCTGATATGAATCAAATAATGATACATAAGATCCTAGTATATACACTCGTGGGCCTTCTAGTCTATTGCAAGGGGGCGTAATTGAATCAGCGTCGGATTAAAGACTGACCTAAAATGTTAGTTTTGAGAGTTGTAGTTCGATGGGAACATGCCAAGCAGAATAAAAAGGTTTTTGCTTCCAAATTATACAAGAACAAATGACCAGCAACTTATGCCATCCAAGTTGGATACATTTAGCATTGCCCAAATGTTGTATGAGCATTGAACTAGGAATGTAACGTATCTATCCCAATATTTTTTTCAAATTAATGTTGTATGAGCATTGAACTAGGAATGTAACGTATCTATCCCAATATTTTTTTCAAATTAATGTTGTATGAGCATTGAACTAGGAATGTAACGTATCTATCCCAATATTTTTTTCAAATTAATGTTGTATGAGCATTGAACTAGGAATGTAACGTATCTATCCCAATATTTTTTTCAAATTAATGTTGTATGAGCATTGAACTAGGAATGTAACGTATCTATCCCAATATTTTTTTCAAATTAATGTTGTATGAGCATTGAACTAGGAATGTAACGTATCTATCCCAATATTTTTTTCAAATTAATGTTGTATGAGCATTGAACTAGGAATGTAACGTATCTATCCCAATATTTTTTTTCAAATTAATGTTGTATGAGCATTGAACTAGGAATGTAACGTATCTATCCCAATATTTTTTTCAAATTAATGTTGTATGAGCATTGAACTAGGAATGTAACGTATCTATCCCAATATTTTTTTCAAATTAATGTTGTATGAGCATTGAACTAGGAATGTAACGTATCTATCCCAATATTTTTTTCAAATTAATGTTGTATGAGCATTGAACTAGGAATGTAACGTATCTATCCCAATATTTTTTTCAAATTAATGTTGTATGAGCATTGAACTAGGAATGTAACGTATCTATCCCAATATTTTTTTCAAATTAATGTTGTATGAGCATTGAACTAGGAATGTAACGTATCTATCCCAATATTTTTTTTCAAATTAATGTTGTATAAGCATTGAACTAGGAATGTAACGTATCTATCCCAATATTTTTTTCAAATTAATGTTGTATGAGCATTGAACTAGGAATGTAACGTATCTATCCCAATATTTTTTTCAAATTAATGTTGTATGAGCATTGAACTAGGAATGTAACGTATCTATCCCAATATTTTTTTCAAAGCTTTTTTTTAAAAACATTTTAGTAAATAATGTAAAAGAAATAGCAGAACTTCTGTGATTCACAGTTTATATAAAGTGGCCACATCGAACTATTTTGATCCAGCGGGCCGGTGAAGCAGCATTCACCAGTTTCAGCGGCCACGGCATGCTAGGGAATTGTGTGACCAGCACAATGCCTGGCGGCATCGGAGCTGTTACCCAGTTTAACTCGATTACAATGTTAAACTCTATATTAACGGTAAGAAAATAAAACTATGCAAGTCTCTGTCTCGATAATACTTTTTGTATTATTATTCCAAGCACAAATAAATTATTTAAAAAAAACATGAAGATGTAAACCCCAAAATCAACATATAACATCAAAACCATCATAAACAAGACATACTGACACAAAGGTTTTAGAAAGTTCTTTAGGTATTAAATTCTAACTTAGAAATGCAGCACAATAACAATATATTACAATGCTCCGATAAACATAAGGACAAACAACTCATCTTATCCCATATTCAAGAACATATAAGAACATATACATGCATATAAGATCTTTCTTACAGGGTGGCACCCTGACACGAAATGGGTTGCCTAAACAAACCAGGACAATCAGAAACGTAACATCATTATGAAACCCTAATAAAAAAAAATGCAAGACTGCACTCAAACCACAGCTACGTCTAGGACGCAATAAGCAGCTGCATAGAAGGAGCGTCTTTAACATATAAGAAGAAAATTTTGTAAATATTTAATTTGTAAACTTTGGTGGGAAAATAATAAATTTTGACAGAATATTGCATACTTCATATATGTTCCCACAAAAGACAACTTTTAATAACTAGAGCTGGGTTGAATTCACGGTCAAGGTCAAGTATAGGTTAAGAGTTAAGAGTTTGACTTTTGACTCGGTAGCCATATTTCATGGTTGTTGTAAATGGGTTACAAGTGTTTGAGGGAAAATTTGAAAATGAATAGGTCCGGGATAGATTTTACATTTTTAACTTAAAGGATCTTAAAATGTATGTGTTTAAGTTTATGGTAACAAAAAATCAACGCTATCATTAATTTATCTTCTCCTGACTTATATCGTCTTTTTGTCTATTATCTGTCTAATCTATATATCTGTCTATTTATCTATAGGACTACATTTGTCTACAACAAGTTGTCTATCTATCAGTATATCTATCTTGCAATATATCCGCCAGTCTGTCAGAAGTCTGTCTGTGTATCTCCCAGTTAATCTATCGTTAAATCTCCACATTTATTTATGCCTTTAAAAAACACACACATTCCAGATGAGCTTTTTCGATTTCACCCATATCCCCCTCCCACATGCACTGAGCTAAAATAAGGACATAAAGCGCCTAACACAGGTAACTGGAATGTGTGATTACTCGCAAGTATAGGCTACAATGTTAATAAAGCACCTAACACAGGTCACTGGAATGTGTGATTACTCGCAAGTATAGGCTACAATGTTAATAAAGCAACTAACACAGGTAACTGGAATGTGTGATTACTCGCAAGTATTGGCTACAATGTTAATAAAGCACCTAACACAGGTCACTGGAATGTGTGATTACTCGCAAGTATAGGCTACAATGTTAATAAAGCACCTAACACAGGTCACTGGAATGTGTGATTACTCGCAAGTATAGGCTACAATGTTAATAAAGCACCTAACACAGGTCACTGGAATGTGTGATTACTCGCAAGTATAGGCTACAATGTTAATAAAGCACCTAACACAGGTCACTGGAATGTGTGATTACTCGCAAGTATAGGCTACAATGTTAATAAAGCACCTAACACAGGTCACTGGAATGTGTGATTACTCGCAAGTATAGGCTACAATGTTAATAAAGCAACTAACACAGGTAACTGGAATGTGTGATTACTCGCAAGTATTGGCTACAATGTTAATAAAGCACCTAACACAGGTCACTGGAATGTGTGATTACTCGCAAGTATAGGCTACAATGTTAATAAAGCACCTAACACAGGTCACTGGAATGTGTGATTACTCGCAAGTATAGGCTACAATGTTAATAAAGCACCTAACACAGGTCACTGGAATGTGTGATTACTCGCAAGTATAGGCTACAATGTTAATAAAGCACCTAATACAGGTCACTGGAATGTGTGATTACTCGCAAGTATAGGCTACAATGTTAATAAAGCACCTATTACAGGTCACTGGAATGTGTGATTACTCGCAAGTATAGGCTACAATGTTAATAAAGCACCTAACACAGGTCACTGGAATGTGTGATTACTCGCAAGTATAGGCTACAATGTTAATAAAGCACCTAACACAGGTCACTGGAATGTGTGATTACTCGCAAGTATAGGCTACAATGTTAATAAAGCACCTAACACAGGTCACTGGAATGTGTGATTACTCGCAAGTATAGGCTACAATGTTAATCCTGTATATTGGATTTCTATGGAAATGGGACCAAGGATAATGTCTGGTGTATGGAGTGTTAAGAGTAGATGGAAAAAAAATGTTTAAGCAAAAGGGGGATTAGCTTTTGTACAAATATATGTATATAATGTAAATTTACAGTATTCTGAGGATTTGGAGGTGTTCATACAGCAACTTGAGATCGTTGTCAAAAGAATTTAGCTATTTGGGTGCTGGTAATCTTTGGTAGAGTGTATGTTTTTTTCCAAATATTCAACAACTGCAGACCAACGATAACCTACCATACGGCTAAGGTCATAATAAACCCAAAACAAAATGACACACAATAACAAATGGACGGGCAAACACAATCTGACAACGAATGACGATTGGTCACACCTTCCCAGTTACGAGCAGATCACCTTTACAGAATCCGAAGAGGACAACTCATACTTCACCACCACCGAATAGGATACAACCACAACCATAAGTTGCGTGCATGTGGCTATGGACTCCGAGCACATCCAGCAACGGTGCTCACTCTACATAGAAGCTGAAACCAGTTCTGGCATCAAGGTGCCACCATGCACGGAAAGGTGCTCACTCCACAAAGAAAGCTGAAACCAGTTCTGGCATCAAGGTGCCACCATGCACGGAAATCTCTGGGGCCCAAAATAAATTATATCTTCTGCTGACTGTCATGTTTATTAGAGAGGCGGGACTGGTAGTCTAAACCGAAAGGAGAAATATGGCTCGCATAAGAAACAGAAGAAGAAGAGTATTGTTGATGTACTAGTCCAGTAATTTACAAACTAGATTTACAGCTCAACGTTCCAAAAAGAAGCTTTATTTTCGACCTGGTATGGGTCAATTATTAATTTCATTTTAAAATATTTTTCTTAAGTCAGGGGTGTGCAACAGGCGGCCCACAGCTCACCAGGGCATTTCATTGTAGCCACCCTCCCCCTTCCTCCCACACATACACAAAGCTTCTAACGACAATTTTGAAGTCATTTTGCTAACTATGTCAAGAAGTGTTCATAATGTTTGGTCAATTGTTTTTATATCGAATTCCTTTTACGGCCAGATGGCGTAACTATCTAAGTTAGCACTCTAAAAAAAATCACAATCAAACCTAGTGTTAATTTAAATCCGTCTTTGTGGTATAAACAAACGTTAAATATATAAAATGAACTTATTTAATATATATATAATAAATTTATATATATAAAAAAATGTTTTTTCCCCAACAGCTCTCTTGGCGAGGTTAGCCATAACGGAACTTGCCCATTAACAATGTGATGCAACCATAGTCTACTTTGCACACTGTCATGATTCGGACTAACTAGTGAAAACGCTTGCTTTTATTTTTTTTTTTTTTTTTTTTTTTTGCTGTTAGCTTAGTTAAAATAAACGCAGAACAAATGTTAGAAACAATTAATAATTTAATTATTTTTTTTATATAGTTAAGGACTGGTCTTTTCCCACCATTGATACTATGATATCACATCGTTAAACCGTTTTTCTGCAAACGGTAGGTTGCAGACAGGAGATTCTTATTGCTTTTAACTTATGCTAAGGAAATAAAATAAAACACTGACATTTATCACAAGGATTAACCCGAGAAGGTGCCTTGTGCAAACAGTAAAATCGGCACCATTATATATTTCAATTTATTCCCTAATTAATAAACTCAGATATATGGCTTGGAAAAAAACTTAAGCATTACAGACTTTTATAAAAGTAGCCTAGGAGTTTCTGAAATACACTCATTTAGTTATTAGTGATGCCTTCACTGATTTAGTTGTTAGTGATGCCTTCACTGATTTAGTTGTTAGTGATGCCTTCACTGATTTAGTTGTTAGTGATGCCTTCACTGATTTAGTTATTAGTGATGCCTTCACTGATTTAGTTGTTAGTGATGCCTTCACTGATTTAGTTGTTAGTGATGCCTTCACTGATTTAGTTATTAGTGATGCCTTCACTGATTTAGTTATTAGTGATGCCTTCACTGATTTAGTTGTTAGTGATGCCTTCACTGATTTAGTTATTAGTGATGCCTTCACTGATTTAGTTGTTAGTGATGCCTTCACTGATTTAGTTATTAGTGATGCCTTCATTGATTTAGTTATTAGTGATGCCTTCACTGATTTAGTTGTTAGTGATGCCTTCTCTGATTTAGTTATTAGTGATGCCTTCACTGATTTAGTTGTTAGTGATGCCTTCACTGATTTAGTTATTAGTGATGCCTTCATTGATTTAGTTATTAGTGATGCCTTCACTGATTTAGTTATTAGTGATGCCTTCATTGATTTAGTTATTAGTGATGCCTTCACTGATTTAGTTGTTAGTGATGCCTTCACTGATTTAGTTATTAGTGATGCCTTCTTATCGTCGGTCACAAAACAACAACTTGGGAACATCTAGTGTATTGAGATATATTACTTGACCTCGTGTATTGTTTCACATACACGAGTAGAATCCTGAACATTTGTGGCACACAGGTCTGATTTTGAGAGAGTTTCTAAAACAACCTGGAAATGAGAGATGAATTGGCCAATTTTAAAATCAGTTCATTACTCGCGTGCTGAAGCTGTGGTTTAGCTAACTTTTTAGTTCGTTTAAGTATTAAAGTGTCTCTTTAATAGTAAACTTATTTTCATTTTTTATATAGTTTTTAACAAGAGGTTGATGATAATGAACCGAGTATACGTGATTAATTCATATATGTAAAGCAGTATGGTGTCGATATCATCTTTGAGACGAAGAATTCAAATGTATTGAAGTTACAGTGTTAAAAAAAAAATCTCTACACCGTAAACTATCCTGGGGGTGGCGTGGACACCGTTACGGCAACTATAATTCATGACCCTGTATTTAAAATTCGTATGAGACGGCCTGATAACCCCTATATTGATTATACAGAGTAACAAGTACGAAAATAGCTGTCTAGATTAAATACCTGTCTAGATTAAATACCTGTCTAGATTAAATACCTGTCTAGATTAAATACCTGTCTAGATTAAATACCTGTCTAGATTAAATACCTGTCTAGATGAACCATTAGGCTAAACAAGCAGTTACTTAGGGCATGAAGGGAACTGGTCACAACAGATGTTTTCAGTAGCATTAGTTTACCATAATATATGTCTCCTATGGTTCAAGACTGTAAATGGTGCAGCTTTACCAGGCTGTGTCACTTTGTTCATTGCTACAATATACTTTAAACAAAACATTATTTTTATTTCTGTATTTTAAAGATAAAAAAAAAGTACAAATCCTTTATTGGGGAAGGCCATGTGTAGGCCTTCATTGGCTCCATAGTCTCGAAAGACGATTAGATTTGCGCTACTGTGATTTGGCCAGCCCTGCAAAATTGACTGTGTCTGTGTATACCTATCCTTGAGAGACAGGCTCTGTCGCATCTCTGGCACTTGAAAGCTGGACCGTTGGAGATTGTTAGGGGCAGCCTACTTTTCTTCGCTGCTCGTTTAGCCTCCGCCATAAGGCGAAGTTTGCCCTCTGCCGCATTTATACCGGTGTGTAAGGTGCCTCTCCAACTATTTCTGTGCTGAGCAAGGTTCTCCCAGTTTCCGACCTCTACATCTATAGCCTTAAGGTCACATTTGCAGAAGTCCTTGAACCTGAGTTGGGGCGGCCAGTAGCTCTCTTGCCTTCAGCGAGCTCAGCATATAGCAGGTCTTTTGGGATTCGCCCATCCTCCATCATGGAAACATGGCCAAGCCACCGAAGACGTCGTTGGCGAAGGAGAGTGATCATGCTAGGCATGTTAGCCCGTTGCAAGACCTCGTTGTTTGTTATGCGGTCCTTCCAAGATATCCCACGTATGCGTCTGAGGCAAAGCATGTGGAAAGAAGAGAGTAGGCCTAGACTATATATAATATGTAATAATTATTGTATAACTTATTTGAGTGTTTTATCATTCTTATTTAAATATGAGACATTATTTAAATTGTATTACTTTAAAAAAAAATTAACTAGGGCAGCAATGTAGTATTAAATTGTACAAACAAAATATTTCCACCCCTAAAATAAACCGTCAGTGTGTGTTTGTGTGTGTTCGTGTATGTGTGTTCGTATGTGTGTATTTTTGAGTCATATGGCCAACAGTGATGTCAACCTTTTTTTGTTATTTGTTGTTGTTCTTCTTCAACGCGGAAGTTGTAAGATTATACAAATACAAATCTTCCCCCATATGAACAGTGTCACTACACAAACATGAATTTTTGTTCTTGTAATTTCATTCCTGTTACAAGATCTGCAGGCAGAACATTTTATGCTGGTCTAGCTGTGCGAGAAAAGTCTATCAGCATGACGCTGACACAATTTGTTACTTACTCGTTTTATGGAATTTATGTTTGTATATGAAGACGTCTTGAGAGTTTAAATGTACGCTATATCCATAACGTGTGTGTGTGTGGGTGTGTTTGGTTATTGCAATTTTTTTTTAACATACTGTAAAGTCAAGGCTTCCTACTTGGTGTCATAATAATTTCTAAAAGAGCTTTGCTCAGAGGAACATTGAACAAAACAGGGTGGAATAATTGACACATTTACTATAATAATTTATTTATAAAACCTAGTGAAGATTTATGTTAAATGTAAAACATTTAAAAAAATTTATAACATAGTGTCTTATATCCGTTTCAGTTCAAGTTGTATATATCATCAAATTGTTTTTAACAATAAATATCTTTCTTTTAAAAAAAAATAAATACCAACATTACAATACTAAATAACTATATTATTTGTGTAACCACTTTGTGAAATAGGAATAATCTTTCTATTAAAGAAAACACAAACCCATCTATCTTCCTATTTTTATCATACTGTTATTATTTTGATTTTTTTTCTAAGCCATGGTCAACACTTTGTATTTCTTTTTAATATATTCAATGCATTTTCATATAATTTAATAGAAATAATTTAAAAAGAAAACTTAAAAGAAATAAAAGTTATCTATATCTCCTTATGTTTGTCCGTCTATCTGTCTACCTTTCTATGTATTATTAATCTACCTATCAATGTATGTATCCTTTATGTCTTCTGTCTGTCTGTCTGTCCGTCCATCAATCTATCTATCTACCTATCAATGTAACTGTCTATCTGTCCGTATGTCTGTCCATAAATCTCACTATCTTTTATCCATACATACACGCATGCACTATGCAACCATCCATTCACCGCACCCAACAAACATGCACTATGCAACCATCCATTCACCGCACCAAACAAACTCTCTACAAACATCCCCATTTTGCTTCCTTGTAGCATTATGATTTAACCTAAATATTATTTGAATGGCTGACGTTATAATTTATTTTGAAATAAATTTGTTTCAGTTTTGCCTTTACGTCTCTATTTTGAATGTTGGGTTTTCTTTATTCTATCAGGGCTAAACGTATTGTAGTTATAAGTTCCGGTGGTTGATTGAAATAGCCAGTTTTCTAAACTCTAAACTGGCTACATATTTAAAGTCTTTGGCGCTTACTTTATAACAAACTAATTTAAAGAAATATTAAATGAATTTCCATCATTGAATTGGGGATTGTCAAATAAAACTTGCCTTTCCATTTGTATTCGAAAACCATTGAACCTTAGGCCTACATTAACAAATAATTGCAATCAACAAAATTAATTGTAAAAAAATGTAAAAAAATTAACCACCAAAAGAAATATTTAAAATATCTTTACTTTGCGCTCTGATTTTTTCTAATCGTTTTGAAAACGTTCAAATGTCGGTCATTACTTTAGTGTTGTTGTTTTTTTACTTTTTAGTGCACTTCTAAAAATGAAATCGGTGATCTTAAAAGTAATTTTTTAAATATATTTGTTAAAGCTTTCTTTCAAAAAGTCTTTCTAAATTTAGTCATTTGACTGCTGAAGTTGTCATTTATTGCAGTTAGATAGTGTAGACTATATGTAATGAAACAAAAATTAAACTTTGGTTTTGGCATAGACTATTATTAGAGTCTCTGGTTTTGGTTAGTTAAGCATAGACTATAATATACATGGACCGCTTGCTTTAGTTTTTTATGCTATTATCTTCTTTTTTTTTTGCAATTCCCAATTCTAAATGAAGTAATTCTTATACAAGTTCTGTTTTATTAAATCGCATTTTTTTCGACTTTCAATGAATACTTGTAGGCCTATTAATCCTATTATCATTGACTATAATAAGATGGACCGCCTGCTCTAATTTTAGAGCTTCTGTTCTTTTTCCGTGCGCACACAACACTGATCTATAAATGTTTCTGCTCTGTACAACTTTCGATTTTATTTTTTCATTGAGAAAATCATAGCGATTAAATAAAACGGAACTTGTATATCAATAACTTTATTTCCTGTATAGCAATTACGGTATTTAGAATCGGGAATTCCGAACATCAGTGTTTCAAGTCATCATTTAGCATAAATACTAAAGCAAGCGGTCCATGTATATTATGGTCTATGGTTTAAGCAATGACTATAATAAGATAGACCACTTGCTTTAATATTTCTGCTATTTGATGACTTTAAACACTTAGTTTCGGAATTTCCAATCGCACTACGTTATCTAGACTTCCGGTTTAGTAATTTGCTATGATTTTCTCAATGGAAAATTAAGATTAAATTCGAAATTTGTATACAGCGGAATCCTTTAATGCAATTGGTGGAGCGTTGAAGTCATTCAAGTCAGACTTATTGGTTGCGCACGGGAAAAAAAAAAGAACATATAAGCTCTAAATAATAGAGCAAGCGAACCATCTTATTTATATTATAGTCTTTGGCTTAATTGCTTAAATTTGAAAAATAGGACTGATATCTGAGAATCTGGTTTGTATATATAGTTAAGTTACTAAAACAAAGAAAGTTTTTATACAAAGAGCTTAACACGCCATTTGATAGTAGTCCTAATTTACGTTGATTAGAAAACAACAACTCATGATTATCAATTAATTATTCCGTAAATTATAATCATTATCTTGACTCAAATATTTATCCACAATTTCATCTATTTACATTAAAATCACTTTAAAAAAAAAAATAATAAAACAAAAAATCTTTATCACTCTTTACGAAAATAAACCATATCCTGTTTGTTCGGCTTTTTTTTTTCCTGTTTATCTAGTTGGGGGGGGGGGGGGGGTCATAACTTACAAGGCGAAACCTCAGTCAGTTAATAGTCATATTTTTATTTCTAACTTCATACATTGAGCTTCGCGTCGTTTAATTATGTTTAATTTTGAATTAAGTTCTAATGGTCTAGTTAGATAAAGAAACTGACAGGGATAATATTGGAGTAAGGCCAAACTAGATAACTATCTATCTCTTTATCTATCTATCTATCGACCTATCAATCAATCGACCTATCTATCTATCTGTTTATCTATATATATCTGTCTACCTATGAATCAACCTCTCTATTTATTTATCTGTATCTATCTATCAATATTAATCTATTTATATTAGGCCTATACATGTGTGTGTGTATATATATATATATATGATTGAGCTATCTTTATCGATATTTCTATTTTTACTTCTGTACCCATCCGCCTCAAAACTGGCCGTATGCCTCCGCCCCCCCCCCCCCCAATCTCTTTGGGTGACGGAATAAGGAGTAGTAGCCCCACCTCGGAGCCGGAGGTAAAACTACTTTTCCTGTAGAGGTGGTATTCCACAGACAAAGTTCTGAAAAAGGGAAAGGGGTGGGGTGGCGTCAGGTGTATACTTTCACATCCTTGTCTGGCTTCTAAGGCGGCCTTGAGGGGAAAAGTTTGCTTTGGACTACTTCAATAGCTTCTTGATATAAATTGACAAAAAAAAATAATTTACAAAATAAAGAAGCTTTAAAAAAAACTCCGCTTTAAGACCGCGCCGTTAATCTTTGTTTCGTAGTTACATTTTGACCCAAATCCATATTTTTTTAACATCCGTTTTGTTTGCTAGGATGGTGTAAAACATAATCATGTGAGACCCTACATAAGATTAAGGATCTGGTCCCTGGCGAATCACATGGTAATCTCGTTCACTGCACGACCCGACCACCAATAATTATATACTGTCTATTAATGACTTTAATATTTCAATAAAAGAAGGGAATAAAAGATAAGCTATAGTTTAACTTATATTTCTTCTTTACTGAAATATACTGAAGCTCATATCTTTTCCTTTTGAAAGAACCTTTTGGTTAAGAACCCAAACAAGTTACTAATGGAAGAAGTAATCTAGATTAGAGATGGAATCTCGTTTACAAACAGGTCAATTAATTTGACTTTACTCTATCCACCCTCCCTTCCCCAACTCCTACCCTCCCACCTACTATTTGTCACTACCAACTCTCCCCCCCCTTCCCCCTTTCTTCATTATTTGTCCCTCTCTATTCGTTAGAAGGTTTCTCTATCGTCTACTCTTGCCGTCCTTCCTTCCCGCCAGGTGGTGACGAAATTATTATAGAATCCTTCCACTCCCCCCCCCCCACCCCCACCACCTCACACATTACTACTATGTTATACGTGAGCAGTCGATTGTAACTTGTAACAGACAGTTTATGAGATTTTTCCACAGAGCCAAATGGTGCGTAACATTGATACGATATATTCCATACCTAAACGTGATATCTTAGCCCACGAGTCTAGCCATATCAAAAGTGGAGCGAAATAGATTAAACTTTGAATGAGGAACAAGGTAGTAATAGCCCGTTGGTTTTTAGATCTAGGCCTATAGCTCTTTTCTGGGGCTGTGAAGTAGTTATAATAAATTTTTGATTGCCAGTGACTTTAAAATGCAAGCTGAGCTGGTTAGATTCATGTTCCTTCTTTTAGCCGGATAAGAAATTTGAATGTCTTGCCAGGAATTGTATCCTAATAGTAAAGTAAGAAATCCCTATCAGACAAATTTGAATTATAGGTCCAGTAAAGTAGCATTCACCGTGGCCACAGAATACATTGGGATTGTGTCGCCAGCACAATGATCAGTCGCCTTTAATTTTATCCAGCCCATTGCAGGTACCCAACAGAACTGGGTATACTAAGAGACTATGGGGAAAAAATCTCTCACCAGTATTCGACCCGAGACCATACGTACGGTAATTCTATTGCTTTGTGCTAGACCTAATGGTAGACTAATGGAAGCCAACAATGGTAGACTAATCGATAGTTGTGCACAAAACTGTTTTAAAAAGTGGGTTGCAAGAAACATTTTGCGCTTCACAATCACTTGAAAATCATCAATTTGTTTTTTTTTTTAAACTAAAGTTTTAGTTGACAATATAGTTTTTAGGAGAATCAAGCTCTGACTGTAGGCCCTATTATTATTAAGGTCACGTTAGAGACTTTGAAAACGTTGAAATACAAATATTTTATTAATTACATGTGTGTTGGATAAATGAAAGGTCATTAAAGCAATTACAATTTTTGTAAGTCTTTTTCGTTACTTGAAATTCTAAATTCTATATACGAAATTCCATACATTCTTTAATATTTATTATAAAAAAAAAATATTTTAGAAAACAAGTTATTTTTATATTTTGTTTACGTTTGTGTAAATAAAATAAAAATTGCCAGAGATAGGGCGTGCCTCACGGTTGTGCCTAAAAAATAAAACAGTGGTTGTGAATTTCAGGTCGACGTCAGGTATAGGTTTATTGTTCAGTATTGTAGGGTTAATGTTTGGGCAGTAGGCTACGCGTTACTGTGGCAACAGTTGCAAATGAATAGTTTATGGGAAAAAGTCATAGCATTTAAAACCTTAATGAACTTAATTAAAACATATACTTTTATTATCACGAAAAAAAAAAGCAAAGTTGAGGTTAACAAGAAAAGCCAACCATTTTACCGCAGTCTTCATCCAAAATAGACGTTGATATATACATAATGCAGTTGCAAATAACTCATATTGTGGGAGTACCTTTATTTAACAGTTATAATTTTCACGCCAAAGATTGCAGAGCTTCTAATGAGGCAATTACCTGGCTTAGCAGCTCAACTATATAGTGTAAATTAGATGTAGTAATTGGCCATATAATGCGGCTGTTGTGTTGTTACTCGCTTTTGGTCTATTCTTAGCATTCTCCAACAGTCTATCAATCTATCTAACTATCGGTATGCATACACACACACACACACATGTATATATATATATATAATATATATACATGTGTGTGTCTATGTGTGTGTGTGTCTATCTATCACCATCTGTCTTTCTTACTATCTTTTTATCTGTCTGTCTGTCTTTCTACCATTTTTAATATCTATCTTTCTATCTATATCTATCTAGTGATCCACTCAATCGCCCATATATCTATCCAAATATCTACACTTCACTCTTACAACCAATTCATCCGTCCATAGATACATACATCTCATCTTACATCATGAATTTTAATCATGAAACCTAACGTAGGCTAAAATATGCAACCAAAGTGACCTATTTCAGATTCTGGACAAATCTCCAGACCTACGGAACATTAAAACAGCACCACACTAAAAAGAACACATGTTCCTTGAAGCGATTGCAAAAAAAAAAAATCTCTTGTTTATTTCATACCCCAGTCTACACCCTCTCAACATCTACACTGCAGTCTTTCACTAAATCCAGTAGAACCGTCAGCATCTCCATCCCAGCGAGTTGCCTCCCCGTGAGACAGGCTGGTCTATAAATAAGTGGTGTGTTCCAGCTTTAGTGCCAGAGGTTCTACCCACCCACCCCTTACTTCCCCCGCCCCATTCTCTTATTTTACCTCACTCACAATCAGGGAACACACATTATCTTTTTTACTCCCTTACAACGTGTTGGCCTTGCAGACGTTAAGATGGTAAGTCCTGCTTTTTTAAAAATTAGAACGGTTGATTAAAGCTTTTCTTTTTGATGAATTATTTTGTTTAGGCTACCGGGCAGTTGTGGTGGAACACTTGTTTTTAACTATATTTTTCAAAGTCTATGTTATGAATTTGCATCCGAGAAAGTTATGTTTCTGCTTGTATTTCGAAATGCATCGTTAAGAGATTACGATGAAATCTAATAGACGATGTCATGACATAATGGGATAGGAAAATTTTAGCGGGCGATTCGTTTTACAAAACGTCAGTATACAAATCTGTTATACATAACGTGAGAGAAAGTTATCAGTATACAAATCTGGACTCTAGTATACATAACTTGATAGAAAGTTAGACTATCAGTTAATAATCTGTTATACGTAACATGATAAAAAAGTTTGTAGTAATCAATATGTTATACATCGCGTGATAGAAAGTTATCAGTTAACAATCTGTTATATATAATGTGATAGAAAATTATCAGTTAACAATCGGTTATACATGACGAAATAGAAAGCTATTTGTAAACAATAATTTCTACATAAAATGATATTACGGTTTTAGCTTAGCATTTTGTTACAGGCCGTTAAAGAAATCAGTCAAACATGTGTGTATACTCGCATGATTGAATGCAGTCCTTTGATTTATCAATGTTCCGACTCATGGTATCTCCTGAAGTTAAGATAAAAGTTAGAACTACAATTAGGTACGATGAATGGCAAATACAAATAACAATTACAAATAACAAGTATAATAATTGACATGTATATTATGCATTGCAAGTGCAAATATAAAATATAATTGGTAATACGAAATGACATAAGACACAGCAAGCATAAATATTAAAAGCGCACGGGCATTGTGTGGCCGTTGCCATAGAAATTTGTGAACGCTACTTCCCCAGCCATATCTACCAATAATATGGTGAGACAGATATACCTTTACCTTTATAAACAACAAATTTAGACGTAAATAATAAATTAAAATCAGAAGTAGGTTTATAAATGACCTATTTCTATTTCTGATTTGTCAAAATCATGTATATATGGGGTATATTTAGAATTGTATCGCTAATTTATTTAGAGTTATTAATTTATATTTAATTATGTCTTTGATATTATTCCTATAGTTAGTCCATTATGTGTTCTCGAAGTATCTAAATATTTCTAGTATGTTTTTCCTTCGCATTCTGACACCTTCGGGAAAATCCATTCTTGCACTTTCTGCACCAAAACCTATGTAAGGCACGCAGATGTGTAATGAGGTCTATGCACAATTCCTTAGAGACAGAAAATATATCACGTGATGTTGTCTAAAGTAAAAAAAAATGGCTGATCTTACATTGATCTTATCGGCACCTATGATTATTAAAAATTTTAATTTTCCACATATCATTGAATAGTGTGATATTATAAATGATGCTCACGGAAGCAACAATGATTATAGACATTCAATTATTAAAGAACAACACCTATTTGTTGATCTTTTAAAAAAAAATGCAGCGCATTAAAGCATTGTTAATGTTTCTAAGTGTATCTAGTCAACATCACGTGACCGGGATATCATTCTGCATAGACCTCATTGCTGTATTGTTCTACTGTGATCGAGAAGTTACTTTTACAACCAGTGCACTTTAATTTATAAATGTATACATTCAAGTGTAAATTCTTCTTTGAACGTTCACCGAGTGGCTTCAGTTTATCATCTTATCTTATTGCGTCCTACGCTCATCCGTGGTCCGAGTCTAGTCTTGCATTTTATTAATGTTATAAATGATGTTAAGATACTGGTTTTCCTGGTTTCTTCAGGCAACCCATTCCATGCCCCAATGCCACTCGGGAAGAAAGAGTACTTATAATAAATATGCATAATTTGTTCACGCAAAAGGGATAAAGAAAGTGTTTTTGTCCTTATGTTTATCTGAGCATTGGGTTGTATTTCTAAGTTGTTCTAGGTTTAGTGATTTGACTATAGGTGTTAATCTTGGCAATTGTGAATATTCGCTAGTAATAAACCTTGCAGCTCTTTTCTGAATTTGTTCTAATTTTGTAATGTTTTCTTTAGTTGACGGGTCCCATACAGAAGATGCATATTCTAGTATAGGCATAACTAATGTGAGATAGCATTTTGTTGTTATATTCTTATTACATTTATAAAAATTTCTGTTATGAATCCTAGTGTTTAGTTAGATTTTTTAATTAGCCTACTTCATCAATATGGGGATTCCAAGATAACTTATCATTTATTATTACTCCTAAGTACTTTGCATTGTTAGTTTGAGTTATTTCTTTACCATGAATGAAGTAGTTTATTATTATTTGTTTCTTTTTCTTGGTTACTCTTATCAGTTGGCATTTTTCTGGGTGAAAAGACATACTCCAATTAAATTCCCATTTTTTGTAGTTCATCTAGGTCTTTTTGTAAAGGTTCAGTATCTTTTTCTGTCTTTATTATTCTATAAATTATGCAATCATCTTCAAATAATCTTTTACCATAGCGAACCAGGGTTTAGACCAGTGATGGCGAACCTTTTAGAGGCCGCGTGCCCAAAGTACAATGGAAGACCAACTTATTTCTTTCAACGTGCCCAAAGTACAATGGAAGACCAACTTATTTCTTTCAACGTGCCAACACAGCAATTTAAACCAAATACCATAACGTAGCTGTTCTATTTTTGGTAAATGCTCGCGTGCCCACAGAAATGGCTCTGCGTGCCAGCTGTGGCACGTGTGCCATAGGTTCGCTATCGCTGGTTTAGACGGACGTCAGAAGACCTGGGCCATTACAGAATAATTTTGTTATATTTAGAAAACTTTGTAGCGATATCGAAACCATTTCTAAAAAATTTGTAGAAGAAAAAAAAACGTCAGTAAAACAAAAACCCTTCTCTGTAGGCTTATTCATGGGCGGGAAATTGGTATTGGAAAATGCCCGAAAGGGTAATTATCAGTGGCGTTCCTTGAGATTTGGGGGCCCGGGGGGCTTGGCCTCTTTAGAGGCCCCTGCACAATTTTTTTTAGGACACTTCTTTGGGGGCCCCTGCAAAAAAATAATTTCGGACACTCCTTTGGGGGTCCCCGTGATGTAGGGGCCCAGGGGGACTTTCGAATTCGGACCCCCCCCCCTCCCCCTCCCCTAGCCACGCCACTGGTAATTATGTTAAACTAAATGCAACGTAAAAAAAATATGAGGTGGTGGAGGTTGGTAAAATCTAATTATAGTTAGTGTCTCCGGGCGTGTGAAAGGGTACACAGATGGCGCAATGTATCGAGGTCATCGTAATTATAAACATTCTCTGACCCTTTACTCGAAAGCATATATTTTAATGCCAGATACCGAGACACACAGGAAATACAGACGAAAACAAACAAATACAGACACTCATAGACACACACAGACATATAAAAACGTACACATACACAGACATACAAACGGAACATTTAGATAAGCAGAGAAACAGATAAAGAAAAATATGTTGAATGATTAGAGGTGGAATGTGGAGGGAGATAATCGCAATAAACGTATCCTAATTATTATTGCTTCAATGTAGTCCTGCATGGATAAAAGTGTACAGAAAATTGTTTTGTTTTTTATGTCTTGAATTTAATGAAATGTTGTTCGTGTCGCTTTCTATGTACACTTGTAAGCCTATGTATGTATGTAGGCCTATATATATATATAATATTATATAGCATAGCCTATATATTAGCGCTAAAAGTACCTTTCATATTTTATCTACCATAGGCTTATAGCTTTACATTTTACATTATAAGTAGACCTAGTGAATTTAATTAGGCGGGAGGAAAATAAACTATCAACTTTGTTTTTCATTTATAATTGTAAACAAGATCACAATTTTCGTTAAAATTTCGATCAGTTCTTATCTTATCTATCTCGCAAATTCATCAATAATTCAGAGACATTCTTAAAGAAAACAAAAACAGAAAGAAAGAAATGGAAAAGGGATAAAGACGCTACATTTATGTTGTAATCTTTCTACGGAAGGTGAAGTAATTACTTCCCCTGATAGTGACTAGTTTGCCTCCCTTCATTGGCCTCTTCTAATCAATAAGTTTCAGAAACTTTTTATGTTGAAACTATTCCCTTAATAAAAATCTGGCTTAACTCTCGGCTACCGCCTGACTATACTTGTTATAACAGCGTACGGGTTTTCTTTGTATTATTTAAGCTTTACTTAGGCGTGTACTGAAATTCAAGCTTGAAATTTCGCGTTGATTCAGCCAACCTGCAAGATCTGCTGCATCATTTAGCACATGACAGATACTAACTTGCCAACTCTACTGTTCTTTTTTTTTTTTTTGGGGGGGGGGGGGGGGCTTAAAATATATGTGTGTGTTATAAACAGTACACTTACTACCAGTTCATCCGTGGTTACCGAAGAATCCTCTTCCATCTCAAGCAACCATTACTTAGTACTTACACACACATAAAGACACACGCACAAAGAACAACATATGCTATACTCTATAAACAAAAAAACCAACAAAAAACTAAAACAAAAAAAACCAACACTAATGATGCACTGATAAAAAGATCCAGGAGAAAAGCTGCAGGATGTTGGCTGAGGAATAAACGTGAGGCCTTCGCACTGATCCAAGTTTGGGTTATAGATCGATATCTCTACAATGTGATATGTTTATAAATTGAAGTCTCTGTCTTTGTGTATGTCTGTGTGTATGTTTGTGTGTATGTATGTGTGTAGGCCTATCTGTGTGAGTAGCTGTGTGTGTCTGTGTGTGTGTGTGTATTGAAATAGTTTTTATATCTTTTGTTTCGTTAAGCAGATATGATAACAAAAAGATACGCTTCGGGTAAAATGTAAGAAAGATATGTTTAGAACTTATTTAGAAGAAAAAGCAGGCAGGCAAAGCCTATATATATTATATTATGTTATATTATGTAGGCTAATTGACAGTCGGAAACAAAGATCACCAGACATATAATTAAACACGCAAATAGATCAAGAGAATTCTAAGTACAGAAACAGACAGCTTAGCTAATGTACATATATGTAACAATAAATAATTGACACTTTGATAAACAGACAAATGCATTGATAGGCAAACATAACGATAATTACATAATTTAATATCAAGATAGTGTACAACACAATAACAATCTATTACAAGGCTCAGATAAAATTTATGACAAAAACATTTTTCTTTTCCCATATTATGTAAGAACAAAACCATACAAATACTATTTCTTTCAGATTGACATCTGGAAATGGAATGGGTTACCTAAGCAAACGAGGAAAATCAATAACTTAACATCATTTTAAACACTAATTATGATGCAAGACTACACTCAAACCGCGGATAAGCGTAGGGCGCAATAATACTCTATATAGAAAGAACGTCTGTAAGAAAACAAGCCCACATTTAAAAAAAAAAAATTCTCTTTGGATTTTGGATGCGTTTTTTTTTTAATAATCAATGTCTCAGCTAAATAAACTTAGACTTTCGATCTGGGGAAACTCTACCAAAAGTCTTGGTACATCCAAGTTAAACAGAAAATAAACCTCTGTCCGATCTTAATGTAACAATATTTAAATAGTGATCAGTGGTTCAGTCTGGTCGTCCTGCCCTCCCTGTAAGAGTAGATTAAATCCAATGTTCCTGTTAGTAAAGATCACCGCCACAACGTATCGATGCTAATTCTGGACGCTATTAGCGGGGGATCTGGAAGTAGTTTGTCATTCTTCAACACACGCGGCCAGCTCAGCGGGAAAAAAAAAGAAAGAAAAAGCCCATAGCTCATTTTTTCCAATGTCTAGAGCTACCGATGTTATCTTGGTAAAAAGTTACGTAACGGCTGTACTGAATGGTGTGTGTCGTTATGTGTGATTTAATGCGTGTGTGTAGGCCTATGGGGCTGGTTTCTCCTTTTCGAGTTTAAGTTAATTCTTCTTAGGCAGATACATCACCATGCACTTACTTTAATATGTCACCGGACACTCGGGTTCAATATTGGCCAAACCGTACCTCACCAAGTGGATTAGTTTATTAGAGTGTACTCACGCCATTATTAACGGTGTGGCTCAGTATTTGGGGGGAGGGGGGGAGTAGTTTATTATCTCGAGCTACATTCATTTCCGGACTCTTTCCCCGAGCTGAAAGTTAAAATCAATTAGTGTATGTTGCCCTATTGTTGCCGGCTTGAAAAGACTCCATTAAACTTGCTCATGCGCTCATGACCCTTAACAATATGGTATAGTAGCCGCGAAATGAATATAATTGAAGAAGTCAGTAGTGGCTCTTTGAACAGACAAAAGAAGCCTGAATATAGCTTGAACGCCTTCTTCTAATTATTTATAGAATCACGTTTCTGGGGTTTAAATTGTTTATTAAAAATCTTATCACCTGTCCCACCAATTCAGTCAATATTTTATTGATTTATATCAATGTAATTTAATAAAATCTTATCTTGACATTTTACATATCTAGAAAAATGATTTCAGCTTTCCATACACTTTTCTCATTCTTTTAATATTTTTATAATACAGTGTGTTATCCAATTCTATTGTAATGCATAGATTAGGCATACTCAATTGTGAGTGCCTCGGGTGTAATGAAACTAGGCCTATAATACTCTAATATATGTGTTTAAAATAAAACAATGACGTTAAGCTTTCATGCGTGGCCAATTGCGTAGCTAGGTTTTGACACCAAGGGGGGTGGGGGCAAACTTTTAAGAAAATGGCCCCACTTTAAACTCTGTTTTTTGTACATTACTAAGAAAATTAAGAATTTCTACAGTAACAAGTGTTACAAGAAAAACCTACACTTCAACCTACTTTGTAATAGTACAGTGTTATTTTACCATCCACGATTCTTAGCAGACCAACTATTAGTGCAGGTAAACTGCAAAATTCTGCAGCTGATTTCATGGATACACGACTTGTATCGCCAAATATTTATAAAATCAATGCGAATGCTTCTACAAGACTGCATTCTTCTTCTTTTAACATTGAAAGACGAGATAAATTGCCTGAAGAAATGTAGGCCTATAGTAAATTTTTTGAGATTCCAAAGAAATAAATGACTTTTAACTTTTTAATTTAGTGTGTCTAAGCTGTCCCAAATACAAAACAACCTCTATGGTACGTTTTAAAAACATCCTATTCTTTCTAATTATTTGCTTTCTGTTTGTAAAGACCAGACCAGTCATGTATAGCATTTAACAAAGTGAAATTTGTAAGAAAAAGCGTTTTCTCTTCTTTCATTTCAATAGTGTGGGTATCTTTAGCGAAATTCGTGCAAGCAATTTTTTGATCACTCCATGTATCAGCCGATAAGCTAGCGTTCTAAATTCATGTTATTAGCTTTTGGAGAGTAAATCATATATGAACTCCCATTTATTCAAGAGCAGAGTATGTCTCTTAGTGCCCTATACGCCGACCACGCTGTCCAGCATTTCATTGGACCAATAGTGGTTTCTGCCCATTCTATACGAAGATACACATGTCTAGAGCAAGCACATCTTTTCCGATCGCAACCACCGGCATTTTTTCACGAGTCATTGTTTGCGCCATGGGAAATGGGTTTAACGGGACTTCCTTGCAAGTCGAGACGCACTAAATTTTAAAGTCTCTCTTCAAGACTAAATGTCACAAATATGAGACTTTCCCTTCGTTACGTTAAGGTAAGAAGGTATTCAAGATTATATTCAAAAACATAATTAAAGCATATGCTTGGCTGTTCGTCATATTTGTCACATGGCTAACGTGTACTCATTTAGTACTCATTGAATACCCGACCCATTTTATCGTCTCTACCAATCTGCCTTGGCATGGAACAAGACTTATCCTGTTGCAGATCCAGGCATGACTTAATCTTTAAGATAAGCATATGACTACTGGCAGGATAGTTTCGTTTACCTTACTCAACCTAGAGACGGTCTGACGATTAGACTACTCACGGGGGATGGGAGTCGCCGCTATGAGCAGAAAGTAATCCGTGACCTCCCTGGCTTTAACCAAACATGGAGGCATCCTAGAAGAACTAGGCTTGTCCACCCAATGCGCACTCTAAGAAGCCCATCTCGATAAACATCGTATTTCCTTTTTGCCAACCGTGGCGCCCGTTTCGAGGGCTGGGTTTCTACAAGACCAATAATCGAGATTGCACGGACCTATTGCTAACGTGCAAGCGCTCCAGGAAATAAACTTTGAACACCATCAGGCCTATTTCGGTCCACAAGACCTGAAGGGCAAGCAGGTCGACTCATAGAGGCAAACAGGGCTGTGGAGTCGGAGTCGAAGAGTCGGAGTCGGAGGAATTTTGGGTACCTGGAGTCGGAGTCGGAATAACAAAAAAATGAGGAGTCGGAGTTGGAGTCGGAACATTTATCTACCATTTATCAGTCGGAGTCGGAGTCGAAGAGTCGGAGTCGGAGGAAATTTTGGTACCTGCAGTCGGAGTCGGAGTTGGAGTCGGAAGTACAAAAAAAATGAGAAGTCGGTGTCGGAGTTGGAGTCGGAACATTTATCTACTGACTCCACAGCCCTGGAGACAAACCACACACGATTGTGGATCGAAGCCGTCGCAATCAGGGCCGTATTTAGGATTGTGGGTGCTCTGTTCCCAAATTTATGTGGGGGCCCCTCGTGGCCTCGCCCCTGCCTTCCGACATTGCTGTGTTAGCCTGTGTACAGTGTTGCTGATGCTGAATGATAACTATTAACCCACTCTGTCTGACTCTGACATTACCAACCCAATTGTCTATCGCATGGGTCGGCACGCAGAGCGATTTTCAATGGCACGCGAAAGACCCACAAAAAGACAATTAAAGTCTCTTTACAGTAAATTGAGTGCTACAGCACGGTGACTTTTAGGTTGTTGGCACGATAAATGAATTAGAAATACTTCATTGGCACAATACTATCCAAAGGTTGCCGATCCATGGTCTATGAAACGTTTACACTGGTTTATCAGGACATAATGCAACATCAGTGATAAGTATGTCGTTCATTGTGTGCTTCTACAACAGCACCATTCTAATTGTCAAAACAAAAGACTAAATACAAATAGGGATGTGGGGGGCTCCTGTTCCATTGGAACATGTGAAACATGCCTAAATACGCCACTGATCGCAATAGAGCACTGAGGTGCTGTGAAATGATCGTCCATGCCGTGAAAGCCTCGCAATACCACCGAGACTGTATCCCCACACTATCCGTACTGCCACAAGAAACGTGTTTTATTTTATATAGCATCATACTCCTTCTATGCCACGGTACTTTATTCCACGACAGCTCGCCCCCTGGGTGGGGGGGGGGGGTATACCAGCCAACATCAAATTAAACAACAAATGACACTGAAATGACACCTTTTGTTAAAACTAGCGTGGGGGATACAGGCGTAATACAAAACAAGTGTGAATTTGTTGGGTATAAGTATAACATAGTAGTGTCAATGATTGCATGAAGTCTTACTCGTATTGTGTCCCCTTTGTCTTTTATAGGAGTGTCTGTTGAAGTAATCACATTTTCTGTACAAACAGGCTCCACTTTCTGAGCAGTCCCAGCAGCCGGTCACGGATAGTTGTTAAAATTGCAATATTCATAAAGTGATTTTTTAGTGGTACAGCTGCCGTCGTTCTAAATGAAAATTGAGGATCATTTTTCGCATATTTGATAACTATTTGACACGATCTTCAACTTTATTTTTCCTCTTTTTCACCAATCTAGTCGGTTTAGACCACATTTTTTTTTCTTCTTTCTTATCGTCTTTGTCACCAGATTTACTAGTTGCTGTTTTTTTTAGCTTTTCTTCCCTCCATGATTCAGAAACTGTATTGTCCATGACACCACACCGTCATCGGGTCTGTCAAAATATCTAATAAGATATCTAATATCTCTACATACAGGCAGGCAGAACATCTCCACAAAATGACAACCACGGACCATGTCATCTTAACAGTACTTACTTCATGCCTATTCCCCGCCACCTGTTGCCTCCTTGCATTTCACACTTTCTTGCCTAATTTTTTGTCTGTCTGTCCGGATGGTTGCAATCATCGTGGTTGATAGCAAGACTTTGCTTCGATTTTTCGACCACTTCCCGTGGTCCAATCGAGCTGAAATTTAAACAGCAAACTTGTGGCGTCTAACAATACATTCCATAAAATTTTCAGTTAAAACAACTTAATTATACTATATTTATGACCATATTCATTTCTTAAAAGGAAAGTATAAGAAAAATTTTGGTTTCACTTTAAAAATGCTTGTGCAACTTTTTATAGTTTTTCGGCGCAGAGCTAAAAAAAATAAATTATGCGCTATTATTATTTTTAGAACAATTCATACGCAGTAATGAGATATTTTTGAGATTTGCGACACAGATATTTTTCTGTACGTTTCATTTCCAGTAGTCAATCAATTATTTAATTACATGATGGTAAACTTAGTTTGCAAATAAAGGGAGTATAATACAAACTTTGTTTTTATGGTTTTCTTGTTACTCCCTTTATTTTAAGTTGCAATTTCTGTCTGTCTGTATGAATGGTTTCAATCATCGTGCAAGAATTGACTTCGATTTTTCGACCACTTCCCTTGGTCCAATCGAGCTGAAATTTGGACAGCAGACTTGTGGCGACTAACAATACATTCTATCAAATTTTCAGTTAAAACAACTTAATAATACTACACTTATGACAATATTCATTTCTTAAAAGGAAAGTATAAGAACAATTTTGGTTTCACTTTAAAAATGCCTGTGCAATTTTTTATAGTTTGTCGGCGCAGAGCTAGAAAAAAAAAATTATGCGCTAAGATTATTTTTGCGACAATTCATACGGAGTAAGGAGATATTTTTGAGATTTGTGACACATATATTTTTCTGTACGTTTCATTTGCAGTAGTCAATCAATTATTTAATTACATGATGGTAAACTTAGTTTGCAAATAAAGGGAGTATAATAAAAACTTCGTTTTTATGGTTTTCTTGTTATAGCTTATATCATTTTTTTTTCCAGTGCGCAACAAATAATGCTGTCTTAAACTACTTCTACGATCCTCGTTGTTTCTTAAATGTTTCCGCTTGATACAACTTTCGATTTAAATTTTAATTGTTCATTGAGAAAATCGAAGCGATTCAATAAAACGGAAGTGCAAAGGAAACAACGAATCGGAAATTCCGAAAATCAGTGTTTCGAGTCATCATATAGCAGAAATACTAAAGCAAGCGGTCCATGTATATTATAGTCTATGGCTAAACATACTATACAAGTTAATAGACTGATGACGTACTGCGTCTCAAGAGGTCACGTGATGATGAACACGCATTCTGTTCAATGGACTGACAGACAGGTCTCAAAAGACCAGCAGACGTTAGCTAAAACTGGATTTCTTTAAAGGGAAAAGGAAAAAGAGTTACCAGAAGATTAAAAAAGAAGGGGGGGGGGAGGAGAATTTCTAGACTGGTATGCTAAAGAAAAGATTGCTCTCTTCTAAAATTGTTCTTTATAGTTACAGCCAGGGATACAATATACAAAGTATAACAAAGGAGGGAGTAGGGGGGTGTAAGAAACACAAAGCTCTGTCGCGCGTGCCAATGTTCGACTTTACTTTAAAAAAAAATAATTTTTTTTTAGTTTCTCATCTAAAAATGTAAACATGAGATCATACTTTATTTTCTCTTCCAAATTAATATTAACATCAACACAGGGCCTCGCATACAATGATATCAAGGATAATAATGTAACAACGGATTGGGTTGCCTGGAAAAAACAACATGATAAACTATATATAATTTGATATCATTTAAAACACTAGCCTAATCAAACCACGGGTAAGCAGCGTAGGACGCAATAATCTTCTGTGAAGAAGGAGCGTCTGTGGCATATAGGATAAGTTCTGACCACCGTATCTCGCACATTATTTCTGGTCACTATTAATTTCTATTTCTAAACGTGGGCTTTTCTGGGTTTTTTTCTTTGCTGTATCCTTTTTGTTTGTGCTGGCTATAAACAAAAGTTGGATGCTACCTTAGGTTAAGGTTAGGTTTGAACAAATCGCTCAGTTACCTCGGTATTAACCTTCTGCCTTCACACAGACAACGCCCAGCCCTCTCATTGAGAAGTCAACCACAATAGGTGGAAAGGAGGTTAGATTGATGTTATTAAATAGGAGGAAGTCTGCTGAGTAATGTGTGAAATCATTCGTGTAAGGGGAGGTAACTAAAAAGACAGCTTAAATCGCATTGAAAAAGGTTTTTGCTATTGTAAAGTATGTCATTGAAAAACTTTAGTAAAAATATATTATACTACAAAATGCTGTGGGTACTGGTATGTTCACTGTCAAAAATGACACAATCATCATCATCATCATCAGACCCTTGACCGTTGTGGTCGTTGGGGGGAGCGATGGACACCTCAGCAGTCATCTTTCTTTTTTTTTCTTCCCCTTTTTTTAGCGGCTGTTAATGGTTCTGTCCTTTGCAGCTTTTATATTGTCGAGCCTTATTTCCGCTGACGGCCTCTTCGACGTCCACCTTTTATTGTGCCTTGGAGGATGGTTTTTCGGCAGGTTCTTGTGTCTTAACACACGACTGAACCATGTCAGCTTGCGCCGCTTGACTGTTGCCATAATGGTTTCTTGAGGGCCCGCAATTGAGGATATTCTGTCCCAGACATACTTATTAGTTCTGTGTTCTAGGTAGGAGATTCGAAGGATTTTTTTCATGTATTTATTTAAGAATGCCTGCAATTTGTTTTTAGTGGATGCTAACAGTGTCCAGGTTTCACATAAGTACAGAACAATGGTTCTCTCAAATGGCTTTGTAAAGCCTGAGCTTTGTTGGTAAAAGTAATAGCCTACTTATGCCGGACCATATTCTGTTTAGTCTAGCCAAATACGCTAAGGCATCAAATTAGAATCCGCCCCCGTCCCCTCCCGTGACATAATAAGAGAAACGGTGAATTGGCAATGTGTTTCAAAAAGGTTTGAGGATCCGTCCCATGAGATAAAAAAAAAATCCTCCAGAGATAATTATAACAGTCACAACATTGTGCATATCCTAGAGAAACAAGACAAACTTGTGACGCACAAAATTAAGCAGCTAGCGTATTAAGCAGTTAGTGTATCGATGGAATAAACACATCCCCGAAAACATTTGGAAGAGCCCACACCAATTATTTAGAAACAGAAAACTAGAACTCAAGGGGGAGAACGAACATTCGGCACCGAGAATGCAAAATGATTATCGAACGTAGCAACATTTTCTTTTTTTTAAATCGCTGCCATAGAACATTCTTGCCTACATTAATAAAATAAAAGTTTACTTTGGAAAAGCATGACGATATCTTGCTGTTTGCTAAACTCAACTAGTTAAAAAAATAGTTTCTTCACAATGGCAAAATGTATTTTATTAATGCCTTAGCAATGTTTGAACTATAGTCTACAGGCTGCTTTTAACTTAACCTTGTTGAAATTGTGCCACCACCCACCACCACCCACATTCAAGCATCCCATTGCCTCTGTAATGCAATCTCTGATCTATATAAAAAACGTTTGAGAAATTACACAAGTATATGTTTTTACAGTAAATATTGATTTTGAATCTGTGCTTGCTGAAGTATACACATCTATTTCATTTAGCCTAATAAACGATGCCGCTACGTTAACTCAAAGTAAAATATTTAGGCCAATTATTAAAAAGGCATCGGTATGCCTATTTGGGTGTATATTGAAAATATCGTAACATTTTACTGAAATCCCTTAGAATACTAGCAATACTTGTAAAATAGTGTGTGTTTTTTAAATTATATATAATATACAATTTAGGCTACATATATTATTATATTGGTCAGTTTTTATGAAATACATAAAGGGGTAATTTAATATGGCAGGCGCTTAATTTGTATCACAAATTGTGTTGCCTCACCTAATCCATTACTTATATATAGATCAGTGAAGGAAAATTATATAAATACATTTACATAAATAACATTTACATAAAAACAACTCTGACAATAGGGAATCTCGCTTGAGAAATAAAGCTGGCCACACTATCCCCTCGTATGGCGTGGCCACGGAAACCAGTGAACGCTGCTTCACTAGTTCTATAGATGAAATTGGAACGATGAGAATACGTAATACTTTCACGTCCTGTTTTTTTTTATATTTTATTTTAATTTCATTAGCTAATCAGTTTCTCGTTATAATGGTTCAAATCATCAAATAGAATTTCATTAACCTACAACAGTCCTATAGGCATATGAAAGGTCAGAAAAAAAGGAACTATAATAGCCCAAGAGTTCACAAAAGTCAGTAGAGATTTTCAACACATTTTAGTCGTAACAAATAGCCAAATGAAAAAAAACTTAAAGGTAGAAAAACTGCTTTATAATATTCCACGGCGAAGGTATAGGCCTACGTTGGTAGGCTAGGTTGTCCTTCAATTCTCAGTTTAACGGAAAAAATACCGATTTATAAGCTTACTAAGAAACTATTCCAATTTCGAATTAGATCTAATCTAGTCTATATTTTATAAGTATTTTTGTTTACTACATTAGTCTTAAACAGAAATATTGGTACGAATTAATGTTTTTACAAGAGCTAGATCTAGACTTTTCCATTCATTCCTTGTGATCTTCTTTTATCGGACGTTTTATAGCAGGAAGTTATCTCTCAGAAAACACTTTAATATGTTATAGATCAATGCTATGTAGCACCAAAACCTTCAAATCTTTCAGGTTTTTATATATTATAAGCAATAATATTCCTTAATTATATAGATAAGTGTCAAAGTCTTAATATTATCTCCCCTGAAAAGCTGATATATTTTTAATTGTAGGCTCTCCTATTCTTTTACTTTTATCAACACTTATTTTTAAAAATAAAATTATTAAATTATAGGAAAGATAGTCCAATATTTGACTGAAAAAGAATAACTTTAAAGAAACTAAAAGTATTCTGTTAATATTACCTCCCCTGCTATAGACTATATTAAAAGGAAAATGAATTATTACGAGAGACGACATTAATCAAATTTTAGATCGAATTTTTCTCCTATACTTTTTAGCAGCAACTTGTAACTTGCCATTTCTAATTTATATATTTATTATGTGTTTTCGCTTTTTCACATATCATTTTTTCCACAAAGATCATAACATTTTCGCAGTCTCTCTCTGTCTCTCTCTCTCTCTCTCTCTATCTCTCTATTTATCTATCTATCTATCTATCTATCTATCTATCTATCTATCTATCTATCTATCTATCTCTCTATGTATCTTTCAAGCAGAAGTTGATGCCATGATTATGGCCCTGGAGACAGTAGAACATAAATATAACAACAAATATCTTGCCCCATCAGATATAGTCATCTTCACCGACTCTCAATCAGCACATCAAACAATAGCAAGCGAAACCTCATCAAGCTTGAAAGAAATCACCCTATTAGAACACACTCTGGACTACCTAATAAGCACATACAACATCCACATAACTCTACAATGGATCCCAGGACATATTGGCATACCAGGCAACGAAAAGCTGACAGACTGGCTAGAAAGGAAGCTAGCATGGACCAATACGAGTAGAGAAGCATGACCACATCACCCCAGTTCTCAATGAACTCCACTGGCTCCCTGTGACGAAGAGCATCTATCATAAGATTATGTCCCTTGCCTATGGATGCGTGGAAGGCACAGCACCTGCCTATCTCAAAAAGCTCATACCGAAACATGGGCCGCTAAGGATGCTGCGCTCTTCGACACAGTCTCTCCTGGAAATTCCATGTGTGGATGGTCACAGGAAAAGGACTCTTGGTGTGCGCTCGTTTTAGTCTTCATTGTGGAACGGCTTACCTGAGACACTGAAAAACTCAGTGACAAAAAAGGCATTCAAGAAGAATTTAAAGTCATTTCTTTTCAACTAAGTTGATTAAGTACACCTCCATCGGCAAAAACGTAGTTTAAAACTATTTTATAATGTTATTGTCGTTTCGTGCCTCCATCGGCAAAACTGGTTTAAAACTATTTTTAGAGTGTTATTGTCGTTTCGTTTTTTTTTAGCGCACTGAGCATGCTTGCATTAGCTTGGAGTGAGGCGCTATATAAATGACCAGTTAATTAATTAATATGAAAGACCTGTCAGCTACAACACAGTGTGCAACATGCTAAAAAACAACTTTAAGAAGGAATGGCTAAATCAATGGGCTCAGGGAACAACTGGAAGAAAAATGTACAAAGAAATGAATCAGCCCAACAAACAAGATAACATAAAGTTCCTCCCCCGCAAAGAACAATGCACTGTATTTCAGTTGGGAACAGGACATATAGCACTCAACTCACACCTACATAGAATAAACCCAACTCACCCACCTAACTGCAGACTTTGCCTCTGCTCACAAGAAACTGTGGATCACTTCCTGCTTGAATACCCTGAGCTAACCTACCTCAGATACACTCTGCTCCCCCTCAACCTACCTTTACCAACACATAATATAGCAGTAGTGAACAACTTAAAAAAGGCATGTAAATATGTTTGTCTGGCATTGACTGCAAGAGAGCAAACAGCTCAGCAGACTGGATAATAGATGAAGAACAAGAGAATCTATCTATCTATCTATCCAGCTATCTATCTATCTATCTATCTATCTCTCTATCTATCTATCTATCTATCTATCTATCTATCTATCTATCTATTTATCTATCTATTATTATATGTTTTCGCTTTTTGACATATCATTTTTTCCACAAAGGTCATAACTTTAACTTTATTCTCTATCTGTATATATTATATGTAAATGTTAAATTATAAACTTCTATTATACATGCCTTTATATAGCTTTATGCAAGCCAAAATGTATTATTGTAAACAGCTGGACTATTTGACACAAATATAACAAAAAATGATTTCAGGTTCATTATAAATCAAGTTGATGAAACTAAGAAATTAAACAATTTATTTGTAAAGAATGCATCACAAAGAGATAATCGTATTATGGCTTACTTTCAACCTCCTCTATACATCTGGTAAGTACACAGTTTGGCATGATCAATTATCTCCATGTATTACTTAAAGATTTTTGAACCAATACATTATTTCTATTTCTTTCATCTTCTATCAAACAATCATTTCTAGGCCAGTAAATTTCTTTTGTTATTTTCTATTGACCAATCATTTATAAGTATTCTCTATTTCTATCCTACCTTACTACCTTTCTTTGCAATTAAAAGTACTGTAGATCTTATTTTTATTGTTAGATACATATCTCTCGAATAAAGTAGAGAACACATTAAAAGAACAACACAATTATTCACACATTTTACAGTTCGAATTTAGCATATGTAGCGTACAAGACTTAGATTTGTATGAATCTAAAGGTGCCTTGATAAAAATGATATTATTGTCCAGGTCGTTTTGTAGCACATGGCCTGAGTCTGTCCAAGAAAAAGAATTTAAAATATAGTTATAGATGCATTTTTTTTCGACTGGCAAAATTAATATTAAAAAATAGGCTCCCAAACACAATTTTTTTTCCCAATGCAACAAAAGAATATCATGTAGGTCAGGTCTGTTTAACTATAACACAAAAGCTCGATAATTAATTATATATTTTAATATAATAGTAGGCCTTTACATATGCACTTCTATCTGATTGAAGGGTATTTAATCAAATAAGGCTCTGTTAGAATCTTAACATTAAAAGGATTGAGAAATTTTGATGTTTTATTATTTGCTTGATTCCGTGTTTTGTTTTTGGCACACACCAAATCGTAAACTAAAAAGAACACATCCCTTCAGGCTTTAAATCCTCTTAGCTTCTTCTCCAGTTGGTTGATATCCTTAATTCTTTGCTTAAAGCAACAACGAAAAACAACAACATTAGCAAAGCGAAAAAAAGTATAATTCATACGCTGCAAATCAAATATATATGGATAATGTTAATTTGTATATCAAGCAGGCCCCACGAGAGGGGGGTACAGCCGGTACGCCGTACCGGGGCCCATGAGAGTTTAGGGGGGCCCATGAAGCCCATGAATATTAAAATTTAAAATGAAATTGGCAATTACGCAAGTATTTTTTAAATTATTGCTATTAAGCTAAGAGAAGATGTCCCAAAACCTTCTACAATCTCGCGTGGCGCTGGGGGCCCTTAATTTTTATATTATTTGAATGTGTACTTAAACATTTTGTTAAATATGCAATGAAATCCCTAAGCTGTAATAAAGGGCCTGATTATTTCCGATAGCATTTAGGATCTTACTTTTCGTCCTGATTCGTCTGCCTGCGCTGCTGTTGTTGGTAATGTGGAGGAGTGCTGTCAAATAGTTAAGGCATGGATGGCTGCAAACAACTTAAATTAAATGATGACAAGACAGAGGCAATTATCTGTGGTTCTCGTGTCAGTCTTCGGAAAATAGCTATTACTACGATCAAGGTTGGGGCTTCCGAGATAACGTTGTCCAACACGGTTAGAGACCTTGGCTATTTTATAGATAATAAATATCAATGGTTCCTCATATTATTGCTGTGGTTAAGGCTTGTTCGTCTCATCTGAGCGCCCTGGGTCAGCTGCGACGTCAACTCTATAGAAAGACGGTCAATACCGTAGCAGTCTCTCTTATCCAGTCAAGGTTGCATTAATGCAATAGTTGCATGTGGGGTTAGCCCCAGAACCAACTGCAGAGATTACAGAGAGTGCAGAACACCGCTGCGCGCATTGTTTCGGGGGTGAGGAGGCAAGATCACATCTCCCCGCCACTGAGGGATCTCCACTGGCTCCCGGTGATAAAGCGAATAGAGCACAAAATTATTTCCAAGTACCTTGAAAAGCGCTCATTTGAATCATTTGTGCCTTCTTTATGAAACAATTTACCTCAGACACTGAGAGAATCTGTGACAAAGAGAATCTTTTAAAAAGAACTTATAGACCTTTCTTTTTGGCTAATACATCTGCCACTGCAAATCAAACCCAGAGCGCCCTAAGCATGCTAATTTAATAGCATGGATAGAAGCGCTATAGGAAATGCCCATTCTTATCTTATCTTCTTATCTCTTTTTTATTATTTTTCTGCAGGACGAATACAGATATAGACCTGTGAGCCTTAAAGGCTTACAGTTCTCCCTGTTAGCTTAGTAGTCTAGTCCTAAATACTCTATGTCGCTGCATACTAGTACGGCAGTCAAAGCTAGTTAGTCGATTCTTTTACACTTTAATGATCTCCTGTGCGGTAGCCACGAGGGGAGGTTGAAGTAATCATAATTTTAAACAAATGTAAAATAAATACATATTATTCAGTTGCAGCCTCAAGAGGTGGAAAATACTACCAAAGCTTCATGGCATTTCTAGCACAATATGGTCAGATCGAATTGAAAATGTAAAACAATTTGTAGCTCATCCACCAGGGGTTGAGTTGGCTATGGAAGACCTGTTAAAGCTGAATCTTACTCCGAAAACCAGAAACGAAATTCATGAAATGTATATGTTATGTCGGTTCTTTCACTAGCATTATAATGTCCGTCGTTTGGCACAGTATACTAGTCTCTTTTGGCTTCTGCAACAAAGTCATTCAAGCTTGTGATGCGACTATAGATATGGAAGTTGCAAACATAGAAAGCTTATAATATGCACAACTAGGGGCTTTGCGAAACAGTTGGAAATCAATGTGGAATGAAGCTAAGCTTGTTGAATCCCACCTGCAGATAGAAGTACAATAGTTTAGGAACATTAATACAACTGCCAGTAAAAGATTCCATGACGAGGATATATACACCTGATGAAAATGTGAATGAGATGAACGAAACAGAAAATGCCCTGAGGAAGCCCACTTTCGAAAACACATTATTTTATGTTGTATTGGATAATGACATAGTGTTATTGGAGGGCTTACAGTTTACAGTTCGGTTCAATTCAGTCAAAGATATTTCTAACACATTCAGCTTTCTTTGTAACTTCCGAAAAATGTCAAAAGAAGACTTGAAGTATAAAGCTGCTAAGTTAGCAGAAAAGTATTATAATATCATAAGTTGCGCAGACTTTCTTCAGGAAATAATTCACCTAACAATGGTTCACAATGCAAATGTTGGTAAAGAACAGTTGGGTGCATTGGAACTGATGTTTTGTCAAATTCCAAATTAGAAAATATTTTTCAGAACATAAGTGTCAGTTCGAGGATGTTTCTTACATCACCAGTCCAGTAGCATTAGCATGAGAGGAGCTTCAGTAAACTTAAGCTCATCAAAAATTGCCTTAGGTCCACCATGAGTCAGGATCGCCTGCACAACTTGGCTAGGCTCAGTATTGAGTCTGGCATTGCAAGACAATAAACTTCGACACAGTAATTCATAGATTTGCCAAGAAAAAGGCACGCAATTTAAGGCAGCCCTGTTTTAATAAAACTAGTCATTTTCTTCTATCTTTATTTATCATTCATGTAGACCTTTTGATGTATTTTCTGTTGACTATTTCTTTTCAACAAACAGTAAGCATTCAAAAGATGAATGATTTGGGTATATTTGTAAATAATTAGATCAATTCTGATCAATACTGAAGCGGAGGACCAATTAGATCTACAACAATTTAAACTAAGAATACTTGATTAATGTATTTTTGTAATAGACCTGTAAGGCTATGATTGAAATTATTACACTCGAATGGTAAATGGTTACACTTGTGGCAGTTTCACAAAATGATCCACAGACCTTTTGAAAAGATTCCTGATTTTTCAAACGTAAATAAATCATCAAGATCGGAATAGTGTTAGAAAAAAAAAAGGTTTTGGGCCGGGGGGGGGGGGGGGGGGGGGGAGAAGGGGGGCCACAAAAGATTTCGTACCGGCATCTTTTTTTTCTCTCGCGGGCCCTGATATCAAGTGCATGTGTAAATAATTTAGTTAGATAATAACCCTAACTCTGCAAACTAGACATTATAAACATGTTTTTGTATACATAAAATACCATTTTTTACAGTAACAGGTTACAGTACTGGTGCCCCAACTGGCACATGTTTTACAAGATTTCCAAAACATAAAACAGCTGCCCAAGCATTAGCTCCCCCTTATGACATTTACTTGCATCCTTCCAAATATCACCCAGGGGACATAATCACTGGTAAGATTTGTGAGCAAGTAAATTTTTATATTTTTTTTTTAAAGAGGAAATTACAACATTGAGAAAAAAAAACTATACATTAAACAAAATACATGTGGTATGTAGTATACATGGATAATAGTGAATAGCAGTACAATTATTTTTGGTTCCTTTTTTTCTAAGCTTCCTAATGTTAACAGCAAATTGGGGCATTATTAATAGTAAAATAAATAGGCTACAATTGACTTTTTGGTTTCACATAAAAAATTTACAAAATGTTTCAGTAATTATTTAATTGAAATTAAATTGTATACATTATTACCGGTACTATAATGCAATAATGATTAATCTAATTTGATCTTATCTACGGTTGTAAGCTTTATATATAGTTATATTATCTAATTAATTTTTCTTCATTTGAATTTATTTTCATTAGACTATACACCATTTCTTATTGAGATTTATTAAAATGAATTGCACTTCTATTTGCTCATCAGTTACCATCACTAGTAAAACTGACATCTCATTTAAAGGAATTCAAATGGCAGCATTCAGGGCTTCAGGCAACGGAGATGAAGTACTTGGATATTTTACAGAGTTTCCAGAAGATAAAATTAAGGCATTTACTTGTGTGGGTTCTTTCAAGGTAAGAAAAAAAGACTATTACGGTAGTTACTTTTAATTTGGTTTGATTTGGATCTAGTGCCAGGTCAGAGTTGCCTGGTAAAGATAACAACAAACAAAGAGAAAATTAACATATATTTTCATAACTTGAAAAAACAATTTATGAATATTTCATTGTGCTAATATTTGTCTTATGCATCCACAAGTTTATAATAATAAATTTGAAAAAAAAGTAGTAGGTTTGTTTTTAAACTAAAGAAGAAAGAAAAAAAGATTTTCTGTTTGAACATATACAAACAGAAAATCTGGCTAGTTCAATGACTAGTTCTCTGGACTTTGAACATGATGACTTGGGTTCTAACACTCCAGTGCACAAACTTTGAGGCCCTGCAGGCTTTTTCAGCAAAGGATGTAATAATGTACTTATATATAAGTAACATCTGTAACTGGCTTATAAGACAAACTGTTATATATCTGACTTATCTTTACTTTTATTAATCTTGATCTAATCAAAGGTTCTTGTTATTGTTTTTTCAGAATAATATGATCACACACAAGAATGATAAAATTCTTTCAAACTTAACAATGAAATGGGTGGCTCCAAATGAAAATGTTGGTGATATTATTTTTAAGTAAGCTTTGTGCTTAGTTTCATATTAAATACTATTAGGTGATTATGCACATGTGTATTGAATACTTGATAAATGTTTCGATTGCCTATATTATCTTTTCTAAACTTTGTTATGGCTACAAAATTTAAAAACCAATTTAGTCCTATTGGTTCAATTATATTTATTGACTATTCATTGATATGAATTAAAATTCCTAATCTCTCTAATTCTGAGTTTATGTACAAGATATTGGGTACTTAATCTCTACACCATATTCCCACTGTGATTCTTGATTTAATTATTATTTCTGAATTGGAACAACATAAGATTATTAATAAATTATTAGGTAAATTTGTATACGACAATATTAATTTAAAAAATCTAGCCTAATACTGTAATGAAACCATTTATACACACATTTGATATTTGAATTTTTATTATAATGTTTCTCATTGTATTTTTGTTGCAATAGAACCACTTTAATACAGTCATATGACACATTTTGGGTAGATATCAAGTCCAACCTATCAGCTATTGATCAATCCAACATTGTTTTTTCCAGTTACAAGGTTTGTATGAACATAATAAAGATAGCATTTTTTTATATTAACACATTTTTTAAAAATATATTTTATTAGTTATTAGTGTTATTGCTTAACTTTAGTTTATTGCATCTATTATTCTATTGTCCTATCCATGAATGCAGGTCTTAAGTCTAAAGTTGAGGACAATCTCTTATCCAAGGCATGCTTTACTCGCATGTCATGTGTTAGAAAACCATCTGTAAGGTCACTTCTCCAAAGACATTTATTTAATTTGCTGTCTGATCCTTGTAAAGATTTAAATATCTGAAATCATTATTCCTCTTTATTGGTATTAGTTGTTAATAAATTTTTTTCTCAACAAATTATAGTATTAAATATTTGAACATTGAAAGGACCTCAATCCAGGCATCCGGCAGGTGACATATCAAATACCAGTATAATACCATACGAGCTTTAAAGTTAAAGCCCAATTTAAGAGTAAATATCCCTTTCAGATCGTGTAGTCCAAAGCTCTAGATTTAAACACTAGACATTGGGGATGGCACCAAACATGCAGTCACTAGAGTACCTTTGTCCAATTAGGCATAGGCCTACCTAACCAAACTAAAAAAAATATTTTCTGTTTCTCTCTTTTATCTGTACAGACCATTCATACTACACCGCTGATTTCAGACATCAATTTCTCTCTGTGTGGGGATACTAAAGGATGTTTTCTGTATCCTGCCATTTGTTCCGGAAATGATTGCATGGCTGCTGTCACCTTCCAGTATGATCCTGATTCAGACAGCTTTGTGTTTGAGCTTATGTCTAATACTCAACAAGACTATGTAGCTTTAGGATTCTCTGGTGATTTTCTTATGGTAAAGAAGTCGTACTGTTATTACTTTAGCTAGGAATTTATTTATTAGTTAAGTTCTTGTCATGTAGTATGCTCTTATAATAATATAAGCAATTCAAGTTGTTGGACTATTATTTTATTTTTTTATATTCATAATAATTCAATCCAATTTAATTATGATTTGATTTGAAAAATTTATTGCAATGATATAATTTATTTATGGTGAATCTATTTGACAAAACTTTTGCACAGGGTGATGATGAGGTTGTGATATGTTTAAATTATAAAGGACATTTGAACATAGAGCATGGATGGAATCCATCATACCATTATGAAAGACAGATTAAAGTAAGATTTCAATTTTATAATTCAATACACTTAAAAAAAAATAATTACGTTTCTGAAAATATAGACCATTATTTTCTTTACATTTTTAAAGACTAACATCACTGTGAAGCATTACAATAGTTGACAAATAGCTATGCAGATGTGATGTAGGCGTATAATTCTAAACAGTGATGTTTCTACAACTTTTTCAGATGTTCATATCAAATGCTGAGATTCGAGAAGCCGATGGACGTCTTCAGTGTCGCTTTGTTTTGCCTAAAATAGGTGCCATCTATAAGGTTAATCAAGAGTCAGATGTCTTGGAATATTTCAATAGAACATTTGATCATACAGATGAATGGTACCTACAGCTAGCTTGGGGGAGGGTTATACCATGTAAGATAACTACAGTACTGTTATAACTAAATTTTTTAACAGTTGTGCCCTTTTAAAGATGAATTAATGAAATTATTTTTTTATTTACATACTTTTTGACTTACGTAAAATATTTAATTTTACACTTGTTAAAATAAAAAATATTTCTTGAAACATAGAATAATAAACAAAAAGGCTAAATATGCAAGTAAAAATAAAAAATCCTATAGACCTAAGCTTAGACAAAAATTATTTTATATAAAATTCATTTTACTTTGTTATTCAAAGGATAAATTCTTAGTAAATCATTTCAGGTAAACAAATACATTGAAATTTTAATTAAACTTTCTTTTTGTTAGCATCTGATGTTATATCCAAACATGAAGAAATGCCACCAGTGTCTTACCAGAAGATCAATTTAAAAGACAAAGAAATATTTAGAGGATCTTCTTATGGATATTTAGTCCAAGCCCATGGTAATTATCTCTCTTATGAAATAGTTTTAAAAAAATGAACACTTATCATTAAATTATTTTACTCTGATTCAACAGTAGATAGGCCTAATACTTACCGTATTACAGGTGATTATTAAACTTTGAGTCAACCATATTAAGTACATGTTCAAGTATATTTCAGCTTCACTCATGATAGTAGCTTGGACTTTTATAACTGGAATAGTCACTGTTATATCCAGACATTACAGAGACTGGATGCCTAGGACTAGATGGTTTGGTACCAAAGTTTGGTTTCAGGTAGAAAATTATTCCCCCAAAACTATTAATATTTGAATGTATTGGAGTGTATGAGTATTAAAGAAAGCTTCGTACCAAACAAATTAGTAACTTATGTAAAATAGATTATATCCATTTGCATTAACATCCAACATATTTTATATTAACATCCAACATATTTTATATTAACATCCAACATATTTTATATTAACATCCAACATATTTTATATTAACATCCAACATATTTTATATTAACATCCAACATATTTTACATTAACATCCAACATATTTTATATTAACATCCAACATATTTTTTCTATTTATCAGGTTCACAGGGCTCTTGGTGGTAGTGTTTTATTTCTCACAGCTTTAGCTTTGACTTTTGTGTTTACACAATTTGGAATTCAGATTAGAAAAGTAAGTTTTCCAAATACAAATTTTTCTTTAGCTCCAAACAAATAGACATATACATTTGTGTATGCATTTATAATCTTATAGATTTCTTAGTTGTTTTTTTTTATCTATTCAAGTGACTGATATTTTCTTCTTATTCACAGAGTTCGATTCCACACTCATATCTAGGACTGACGGTCATTTCACTGCTCATTGTTCAAATCATTTTTGGCTTATTGAGACCTGGTCCTGACGAGAAATTAAGAGTCTATTTTAATTGGGGTCACCAGATTTTGGGGCAAATTATACATTTATTAGCAGGTAAAACAAATTAAAGAACTTTGTGTTTGCATTTACATTATTTAATTTTTAATGGCAAAAGCAATATGGACCTTCAAAATTCTATTAGTATTAGTATTAGCTATATTTCACATATTAGTAAACATAAAAGAAGAAGACTGCTTTAGTTATAAATATTTGTATATATTAATTTTTATTACATTAATTAACTTTCTTTATTCTTGATAAAATATTAACTGTGTCTCAATTCTGCAGCTGTAACAATGTACTTTGGTTTCAACATGATACAAACCATCAAAAATGCTAAGTCTTTTGGCATCACAGTCCTCAGTGTCTGGGTCATAGGTCAAGTTGCCTGGCACATTATCTTTGAAATTTTCAAATTTAAAGGTTGGTACATGTCACCCTTTGTAAGAAAGTGTAATGTTTGAATAAAGAAAATATTAAAATAAAAAACAACAAAAAAGTTGTTTATATTGTTAGTGGTTTGTGTTATAGTTCTCACTTTTGGACCAAATCTAAGGATCATTTATAGAAATATATTGTTTTTCACAACTTGTATTGTATCTTAGAGCTAAATCATTCAAGTAAGAAAAGCATTCAGTTCAATTTCACTATGTAAAAACTTTATAAATTTTTACAGGAAAACGACAACAGTCCAGTAGCATCAACGGAGATGCAGATAAAGATAAAAGGGACAAAATATCTAAAAGTCTGACAGTGATTCTTGCAACTTATATAGTATTTTTGTTCACTGTATGTATAGCTGCTATGACTGCAGTTTTCATTTACTAAATATGAATAGGTTTTCAAAACATTCATTTGAGAAAAAGTGACAATTTTATGTGTGGATATTTTGTTTAAAAAAATATATCTATTGAACAATGTAATTCTATTGAATAATGTAATTCTATTGAACAATGTAATTATATCTCACATGATGTTGAAATAGTTTCATTTCATATTCATTTGTATATTGTGCATTATAAGGTGTATATAATGTGTACATTGTTTGAAATCTCAATATAATATTTTTGTACAAAGGCCTTGATTTTACTTTTTTGTTTTTTATTATAAAAAAATTATCGGCTTAGCCTCATCTCTATATTATCTATATTCTTATTGTTCCATGTCCATAATCAATAAGCTTTGTAGCTCTTTAACTTTAGAGCAAAGGCTATAAGTTCTCTGAGTGGAGAACCAAATTATGCCCAAGGCATGTTGCCTGTTGACATCTTCTAAAGGGCCACTTCTCCCATAGTAGAGTCCCCCCCCCCCCCCAAACATAATGATGCATGTTTCTTGAGCAACATGATGTAGTTTTGCCTTGCCCAATTTAAGATTAGCTATGCACCTGTCAAAACAGACATAGTAACCTCTCAGACATCTGTAGGTTGAACCTGGGGACACTCATGTTTCCTTTCCTCCTGCACCACACCAAAGCTCTGTGGACAGAGGCCCATACAAAAGATCCAGAGCTGCTGTGAGAGGCTGTCCCCCATGCATACCACAGCAGTTGATTCACCAAAGGTTTATGCACGTCAGCTTTAAAGTATAAATGTACAGAAGTGGTCTATGTGTATCAGAGATGTCCACATAGAATGTGGCAACTAGATAGAATGATGATCCCAAATTATGACACATTATAGTATTATATTAACAATATGTGTTGATGTGAATGATTAAAATACAAAATCTTCACCATCATTTCTTATTTTCTTTCCTGCATGACTTCTGTCACTATTTGTGGTCTTCTGAGATCTTAGCTCTTACCAAATTATTATTTCGACCTCTTTAATAATAATAATACTGTACTTCTTGCCATGAACTTTCCAGTGTATGGTTTGTTGAACCAATTTGTATTTCCTTTTATGATGGTGCACCTAAATTTACTGCCCTTTCTTCTTTTTAAACATCACATCTATTATATAGAAGTATGACTCTATTATACTAAATACTATATACTTTTATTGTAAGGGGAATCAAGATGGAGCTGAATTAATGATACTTGAAAAATGGTGCATTAATTCCATTTAACTTTTGGGTAAAACTCACAGTTGCTGACAAGAGCCCACTGAGGTGCTCATTGAGATATCCTTGACAGATGCACAAATGCCATCATTATCATTATTTTAAGAATTAAAATGAAAATTCAAACAATTATTTAAAAATTTAATACAAGTACAAAAAATAAATTAATTCAATCATTTTTTTTAATATAACTATAACACATTTTGAATTTACATACCAAGTTTTGTATTCTGCTGGATGCTGTAAATAACACTGTACCAGTACCATAATATAGCAAATAAAATAATGGATGATCTATACTAAATACAAAGCCTAATGTAGCCTATACATTTGACTATATCAAATCAATTTAATATATTGATAGCCCAAGACAAGAGAGTTGGTATATTGATTTTATGTGTTGTAGTAATAATACTTAACACCTCAACTCTATAGTTGTTCTGCAGACAACAGACCTTTTCCACTATATATACTCAATTACAAATAGAACTAGAAAAATTTAAAAAAGAAGCCACTAAGAGAATAATATCCTTTTAATTCTAAAGTCTAGATTATAAAAGACAAGTGACACTAAAATCTAGAAACAATTTTGACATTTCAGAATAAGAGAAGTGGTAATAAGCCTCAAAGAACAATTCTTATCTTCTCTTATAAAATATTGATGTTCCTTCTAGGAGTGAATAGTATTATGTCATTTTGCCTAAAGCTCCAGCAGGGTGACAGGGATTGTATAGTAGCAGGGTTAGAACCCAGGTTGTCATGGTTGATAGTCTATAGTGCTAACTGCAGGACAAGTGGACCTCTCATAATACTATGACTCTTTTTAGAAATACATGTGCATTATATACTTAGTCTATAATTCGTATATCTGTTGAAACAGAAAGGAGTAAAGAAATAAATACATGAAGATTTATGCTCAGCTTGGCAATAAAAATCTGTTCTTATCATATTATGTACCGGTATGCACTTAAGCCACAAATAAGAATAATTTTCTGGGCATTATGATCTGTGACAAGAGTTCAGAGGCAGAGTTCTTTCATAAGGCTTATAGCCTTACAATAGTCAATGTTTTCTGCATTTATCAGAAAAAGCTAAGAATGGCAAAGCATTATAAATATTTCTCATTATTTTAGTTTTAGTGCAGAATAAGATGAATTGGTGACCCAACTAAAATTAAATTTTAAGAACATTTGAAAAGAAACAATGATTTCTCTTGATTTATTTTGCTCAATTTTTTTGTACAACAAAATGATGAGTCACATTAAGTACGTAACAATGATAGTGTGAAACAAATGGTATAGGCCTGAACAGGAAATTCAAGAAGGCGTCAATGAAATGTACATGATGGAAAACATAGTAATGTAACAAGTAGGACAATCTGCTGACTAGACATCAAGAAATTTTTGAAGACATTTATTGGACATGGTAGTCAAGTGGTAGAATGTAGGATGCTGTTCTGAGGGTCTCTAGATGATTTTCCTGGTTCAGAACATTTATTAGAGTTGAAAGTAAATGGTTAAAAATAAAGGGAGGGGAGTTTGAGCATTGTACTAGCCACACTATCCTTGTAAGGCCATGGCTACTAAAACTGGGCTCTATAGATCTTCAAGCATTGTACTAGCCACACTATCCTTGTAAGGCCATGGCTACTAAAACTGGGCTCTATAGACCTTCAAGCATTGTACTAGCCACACTATCCGCATAAGGCCATGGCTACTAAAACTGGGCTCTATAGATCTTCAAGCATTGTACTAGCCACACTATCCTTGTAAGGCCATGGCTACTAAAACTGGGCTCTATAGATCTTCAAGCATTGTACTAGCCACACTATCCGCATAAGGCCATGGCTACTAAAACTGGGCTCTATAGACCTTCAAGGATTGTACTAGCCACACTATCCGCATAAGGCCATGGCTACTAAAACTGGGCTCTATAGACCTTCAACTATTGTACTAGCCACACTATCCTTGTAAGGCCATGGCTACTAAAACTGGGACAACATAATCTGGCATAAACAGTTATACAAAATAAAAAGCTCTGGGATGCATGATATAAAAACAAAATATTGTAAGCACATAATATTATATCACATTTCCATCTACGCCACCATAACACCAACATAGGTTCTTCCTGACACCAAAGAAATGGCACTTAATGAATGTACAGTGATAATATAGACAGCATGGATTATTGTAATATATACAGTTGGATATATCACATAACAACAGAAATAAAGATTACAAACAAAAGTGATACTAAAAAAAAAAAAAGAATACACCAAAATACTGACATTTTAGTGAATTGTGTATTAAATTGAATGAAATGATTTTCTGCTTATATTCATATTGACCCCATAAAACATTTAAATACTAAGTTATTTATATTTATGTATACTGCATACGGTTGTCACATTTATTAAAAACAAGTTATTTTTTTAAAATCAACACAAAAATGAGTTATTGAAAAAATTTAAAAAAATGAAAACAATAAAACATGTTTTCAATAAACAAACACCATAGTTAACCACTAAGTTAATAATTATCACTAGGTTAACCTTGAATCTGGTTTTGTTTCATCTTTATTTCTTTAGTTACAGTAACACTTTTTTATAAATGTGGCTTATATACAGGTATTGGCATGTCCACTGAAGTGTAGTAGAGTACAAATGCTGCTGAGCTCTGCAGGAATAAAATTGCAGCAACAAGTTATTAGTAGGGGCCTACATTATTCAAATAATATTTAAACTAAAATTGTTAGAAACAATTATTCCTTCAATGTTTTTTCAAAAAATAAATTTTTGAAAATATTTTGGTGAGGATTTAAATTTTAATTAAAAGCATTTTATTTCTTGCAGGCAGAACTAAAAGTTAAAAGCCTAGATAGCTTTTTAAAAATAAAAAAAGAAAGGTAAGAAGAAGGTACTCAAAACTGATTTAAATTTTTCAAGCTATTGAGCTTATTTTACGTTTAATAGAAAGACAAAATGATTCTAAGAACTTTGAGACCAATTTTATGACTGTATGTTAATTTTTAAGAAAGTTGTGAAATTTTGAAATTTAACTAGTGAAACCTTTTGCCACCTCACAAAGTCCTATTTTTAGAAGTCATTATCTCAAAAAGTATATTGGCTATGACTAAGTTACTTTGTTTACAAACACAAAAGTTTGTAGAGAAGGGACACAATTTTTTTTTTAAATGTGGTGCATTTGAAAAATATAACAATATTGACGTAAAAATCATTTTTCATACTTTTTACAGTTTTTATCAAGGGAGACAAAAAACGCAAATCTGACATATTTTTAAAAAATCACTTAAAATTATCTAATTTTAGTAGAAGCTTATGTTATATATCAAATTGAAGGTAATTGAATGCTCTATAGAGACCTACTAAATTGGCACTGTTTAATATTATACAATTGTAATTATTTTAAGAGAAACAAAGTGTTCTAGCAAAAATTTTAGTTTTTTTAGCTATTTATAAATATTTGCGAAAATTTAACGAATCTTTGTATTTGTAAAAATATTGCATTAATTTGAAGTTCATTTAAAGTACACAATGTCTATAGTAAAAAATGTTACAAAATGTACCGTATAAGTAGGTATACGAACAATGATTGACAATCATGTACTTGAAAGTAAAACAAACAAAAGCAGTTTTTATATAGTGTAAGACTCGAGTATTAAACATTAAATAACGCAAGTTAGTACATTATTTAATGATACACATTTTAAGGTAACAGTTATACATGTTTTATTTTAAAGAGAAAGTTTTCATATGTTAATTAAAGGTTTAAAATAACAACTATTGACTATTGTTTAGGCTGAAACCATTTATCCTATTGATAGTAGTAACAATAATAATAATAATCCGCTTTACCCCATAACTGAAAACAAAATATATAATAACAATATAAACTTAAAACTGTTCAATATATTACTTGTACATATGATTTGATTTGGTTTCTCTATTTTTTTTTCATTGGTATAAAGTATAAAGACCTATATCTAATGGTCCTTAACACTAACCAAGAACGCCTAAGCTATCATGAGCATTATATTCTAAGCTGTAGCTTTTTTTAAAATAAATATTTAAAGAATCACATTTTTAGTTTCACTATTGATATTTTGATACCATATTAATTGTTCAATAGTTTAAGGGGATATTGTGCATTATTTGAGAATTAGCCCCGCTCGTTCATTATTGCCCTTCCCCCACCCCCGCACTTTATACTAGTTGTGTTCGCTGTCCACCCACCCCCGCACTTTATACTAGTTGTGTTCGCTGTCCACCCACCCCCGCACTTTATACTAGTTGTGTTCGCTGTCCACCCACCCCTGCACTTTATACTAGTTGTGTTCGCTGTCCACCCACCCCCGCACTTTATACTAGTTGTGTTCGCTGTCCACCCACCCCTGCACTTTATACTAGTTGTGTTCGCTGTCCACCCACCCCCGCACTTTATACTAGTTGTGTTCGCTGTCCACCCACCCCTGCACTTTATACTAGTTGTGTTCGCTGTCCACCCACCCCTGCACTTTATACTAGCTGTGTTCGCTGTCCACCCACCCCCGCACTTTATACTAGTTGTGTTCGCTGTCCACCCACCCCCGCACTTTATACTAGTTGTGTTCGCTGTCCACCCACCCCTGCACTTTATACTAGTTGTGTTCGCTGTCCACCCACCCCTGCACTTTATACTAGTTGTGTTCGCTGTCCACCCACCCCCGCACTTTATACTAGTTGTGTTCGCTGTCCACCCACCCCTGCACTTTATACTAGTTGTGTTCGCTGTCCACCCACCCCTGCACTTTATACTAGTTGTGTTCGCTGTCCACCCACCCCTGCACTTTATACTAGTTGTGTTCGCTGTCCACCCACCCCCGCACTTTATACTAGTTGTGTTCGCTGTCCACCCACCCCTGCACTTTATACTAGTTGTGTTCGCTGTCCACCTATTAGGTACTCAAAACGGGCTTCCGTCTTTTGCGCGATATTAAGTTTTCGACACCTCTTGTACTAAATCGTCTAGGCAAAAAGTGCCATTCATGATAAAAAGATAATATTTTCACTCGATTGTACAGGAATAAATGGCCTTTATCACCATATGTATTTAAAATTAATTGTTTATGTTAAACATTTTTAATATTTAAATTATCTAAGAAAAATAGTTTATTTTTTAAGAAAAAATCATTTTAAAGATTTTTTATAAACATCATCAAAAAGCTGGTCCATTTTCCTATAAAAATATGAAAGAATTATTAGTCTATATATTATGGCACATTTTGCCCAACGCGCAAGATAAACCCTATGAAATAGTATTTTACTGCCGTAAAAACATGTCTGCCGCGAAAAGTCGTTACCAATAAAGGCGTCGTATCGGATTTTACAACTTTAGCAGTTAAGAAAAACTATTCAATATCATAAATAAATAATATATAATTAATTTTATGTTAAAAAATGTATGCATATATTATTATATTTATTTAATTTTATTAAAATTGTTTTAGATTTACCACCTAAAATCACTTGTTCTCGAGTCTCCAAACCCCTATTATGTTTAAGGATAAGGCTAATTTTTTTCTTGTAATAAAATAAACTAAAATTACATTTATTTTAAAGTAGATATACTAAAGATATTGAATTGATACTTTTTATTTCCAGGAAATAATATTATAATATGTAATTTGACATGCAAAAGGTATCTTCAATCTGTTGTCAATGTAAACAATAGTAAATTGGATTAGCGAAGCTATGGAAAATTATGAATTAAACGAATTAAGTATAAAATTAAGTAGTTTTACACACTTATAATAACATTTAAATAGAACCAGACAGTATTTTATTTAGTTTTTGTGGAAGCGAAGCTATTTTCAGCACATAAATGTACAAAAATATTGTCTAGTCTACATTCATAAGGCCTACAAAATGCAATAGCTATGAGGCCTACTCCGACAAGTCTAATGTGGGTAATAAAAGACATATTTTACTCTTTAGAATAATACAATACTATTATTATATCTGCACTTGAAGAATATGTTTAATAATTCATCGGTAGGGCTAAGTCATTTTTTAAACATTTATTGAATAATGGTTTGTCATGCGTAGGCCTAATAATAATAATTCGTTTAAGATTATCAGATCTAGCATGAAATTAAAAGTTTATTGTATACCGATTTGTTATAAGTTTATTGACGGTTATTGTATATATTTATTATGTTTGTCAATTTCTATGTGTTGCCTAGGAAAAAGTCTAATTACAATCAGTCATAATCAAATAGCCTACATAGGGGGTCGTATATTAATTATGTCAACAAAATACAGAAAACTGGGTTATTGGAAAAATTTACAGTTGTTGAAATGTGGGAGGGAAGGGGGTCAATAAAGTGACTTTATATAGGCTAATACATTTTATTTATAAATTTTCATGCGTTTATACTAATTCATTCATCAACAGCCTGCCAATAAAATCATAGATTTTACTGCATTGCCAACTTCGTGGCCTATATGCATATAGGCCTACCCTCTGTATTCTGATCTGGACCAAATAAAAACAAAATAGGAGGGTTTAGGAGGGGAACATAGGGTAGAATCGTACCACTTTATATGTGTGTGTGTGGGGGGGGGGGGGTAAGGGTGAAACGTGCACGGCAAGAGGTCGAAAAGACGGTTTGTTCTGATATTAAAACAAATATATTTTTGCGAACTACTAATAGATGAAAGTTAAAATTAGGTCGATATAAGAGATATGTTTCATGATTGTTAATGTATAATTAAAATAAAAGTGTATTAGTTAAAAATGTATTATTACTAGTAGCGTAGTGGGGGTGGCAAATAGTGAAAAGTAGGAAAGATTGGTGGACAGCTAACACAACTAGTATAAAGTGCGGGGGTGCATGAAGTGTAATAATGAACGAACGGGGTTAAGTCTCAAATAATGCACAATATCCCCATAAACTACTGAAGAATTAATCTGTTATCGAAATATCAATAGTGAAACTAAAAATGTGATTCTTTAAATATTTATCTATACAAAAAACTATAGCTTAGAATATAATGCTTGTGATAGGCGTTCTTGGTTAGTGTTAAGGACCATTAGATATAGGTCTTTATACTTTATACCAATGTAAAAAAATAGAGAAACCAAATCAAATCATATGTACAAGTAATATTATGAACAGTTTTAAGTTTATATTGTAATAATATATTTTGTTTTTAGTTATGGGATATATCGGATCATTATTATTATTGTTACTACTATCAATAGGATAAATGGTCTTAACCTAAACAATAGTCAATGGTTGTTATTTTAAACCTTTAATTAACATTTGAAAACTTTCTCTTTAAAATAAAACACGTATAACTGTTACCTTAAAATGTGTATCATTAAATAATGTACTAACTTGCCTTATTTAATGTTTAATGCTCGTTTCTTACACTATATAAAAACTGCTTTTGTTTGTTTTACTTTCAAGTACATGATTGACAATCTTTGTCCGTATAACTACTTATACAGTACATTTTAGAACTTTTTTTACTATAAAAACTGTGTACTTTAAATGAACTTCAAATGATGTAATATTTGTACATTTACAAAGATTCGTTAAATTTTCGCGAATATTTATAAATGGCTAAAAAATGAAAATTTTTGCTAGAACACTTTGTTTCAATAAAAAAAAAAAAATTTTGATAATTTGAAACAGTGCCAATCTAGTAGGTCTCTATAGAGCATTGAATTACCTTCAATTTGATATATAACATAAGCTTCTACTAAAATTAGGTAATTTTTAGTGATTTTTTAAAAATAGGTCAGATTTGCGTTTTTTGTCTCCCTTGAAAAAAACAGTAAAAAGTATAAAAAATGTTTTTTGCATCGATATTTGTATATTTTTAAAATGCCCCACATTCACGAAAAAAATTGGGTCTCTTCTCTACAAACTTTTGTGTTTGTAAACGAAGTAACTTAGCCATAGCCAATATACTTTTTGAGATAATGACTTCTACAAATAGGACTTTGTGAGGTGGCTAAAGGTAACCCACTTGTAAAATTTCAAAATTTCATAACTTTCTTAAAAATTAACATACAGTCATAAAATTGGTATCAAAGTTCTTAGAATCATTTTGTCTTTCTATTAAACATAATAAAATCTCAATAGCTTGAAAAATTAAAATCAGTTTTGAGTACCTACACCTATCTTTCCTACTTTTCACTATTTTCCACCCACACTACGCCACTAGTAATAATAAATTTTTAGCCCTTACACTTTTCTTACAATTATACATTAACATTTATGAAACATATCTCTCATATCGACCTCATTTTAACTTTCATCTATTAGTAGTTAGCACAAATATATTTGTTTTAATATCAGAACAAACCATCTTTTCCACCTCTTGCTGTGCACTTTTCGCCCCCCCCCCCCCCCACACACAAACACATGTGGTACAATCACTGAGCTATATATACATGGAGTGCTCAAGCAATTAAAATAGAGAAGAAAAAATGGGAGAAAATGCAGACTTGTTAATATAGATAGGTGCGCCCTGTCCTGAACTATATATACATAAAATTACATAAAATTTGAAAACTTTTTGTAATTGCGTCATTGTAATTTGATAAAAATTAACTATTTTATATATACTCTCTTATACTAGTGTTGTGTTAATTTAAATAAGTTCCGGCTTCATTTTTTTGTCAAGTAGGCTACAAAGATGAAATGGTTGATCATTTGTCTGAATAATTCTTTGAATACCACATACGCTTATATATGTTAATTAACTGAGTAAGTAATTTTAATGTATAATTGTATATATGTATTATTTAGACGCTAATTTATATCAATTAATCCACAATATATAGTTCAGGACAGGGCGCACCTATCTATATTAAAAAGTCCGCATTTTCTCCTACAATTTACTTCCTTTGAGCACTCCATATATTAGAGCTCAGTGGGTACAATACTACCCCATGTTAACCTCCCCAACCCTACTATTTTGTTTTTATTTGGTCCAGATCAGAATACAGAGGGTATATGCATAAAGGCCACAAAGTTGGAAAGGCAGTAAAAACTATTATTTTAAGAGCAGGCTGTTGATGAATGAAAGTAGGCCTATAAATGCATGAAAATTTATACACAAAATGTATTAGCCTATATAAAGTCACTTTGACCCCCTTCCCTCCCACATTTCAACAACTGTAAAATTTGTCAACCCAGTTTTCTGTATTATGTTGACATAATTAATATACGACCCCCTATGTAGGCTATTTGATTATGACTGATTGGTATTAGACTTTTTCCTAGGCAATACATAGAAATTCACAAACATAATAAATATATATAGTATCCGTCAACAAATGTAAAGCAAATCGGGGGTATACAATAAACTTTTAAGTTCAGGCTAGATCTGATAACCTTATTAGAATTATTATTATTAGGCCTACTCATGACAAACCATTATTCAATCAATGTTTAAAAGAATGACTTAGCCCTACCGATGAATTATTAAACATATGCCATGGTAGAAATATTCTTCAAGTGCAGATATAATAATAGTATTGTATTTTTTTAAAGAGTAAAATATGTCTTTTATTACCCACATTGCTATTGCATTTTGTATAGCTATTGCATTTTGTAAGCCTTATGAGTGTAGGCTAGACAATATTTTTGTACATTAATGTGCTGAAAATAGCTTCGCTTCCACAAAAACTAAATAAAATACTGTCTGGTTCAATTTAAATGTTATTATAAGCATGTAAAACTACTTAATTTTATACTTGATTCGTTTAATTCATAATACTTTCCATAGCTTCCCTAGTCCACCAAAGGTCAAATTTATTATTGTTTACATTGACAACAGATGGAAGATCCTGTTTGCATGTCAAATTACATATTATAATATTATTTACTGGGGAAAAAAAGTATCAATCTTTAGCATATCTACTTTAAAACAAATGTAATTTTATTTTTTTTTATGACAAGAAAAAAATTATCCTTATCCTTAAACTTAATAGGGAATAGGAGACTCGAGAACAAGTGATTTAAGGTGGTAAATCTAAAACAATTTTATTAAAATAAAATAAATATAATAATATATACATACATTTTTTAACATAAAATTCATTTTACATTATTAATCTATGATATTGAATAGTTTTACTTAACTACTAAAGTGATAAAATCCGATATGACGCCTTTATTGGTAATGACGCTACAAAAAGCGGAGATCGCGGCAGACATGTTTTTACGGCAGGAAAATACTATTTCATAGGGTTTATCTTGCACGTTGGGCAAAACGTGCCATAATATATAGACTAATAATTCTTTCAGATTTTTTTAGGAAAATGGACCAGCTTTTTGATGGTGTTTATAAAAAATCTTAAAAATGATTTTTTTCTAAAAAATAAACTATTTTTCTTAGATTTTTTAAATATTAAAAATGTTTAACATAAACAATCAATTTTAAATACATATGGTGATAAAGGTCAATTTTTCCTGTACAATAATGAGTGAAAAAATTATCTTTCTATCATGAATGGCACATTTTGCCTAGACAATTTAGTACGAGAGGTGTCGAAAACTTAAAAACGCGCAAAAAACGGAAGCCAGTTTTGAGTACCTATAAGAAGATAATATTTTTTTTTGTTTACCTTTACATCATGGCTGGACATTTCAAACACATCTTGATCATCAAACTTGTACCATTTTTTATTCACAGGGTTTTTGCAGAAGGCTGTGTCTTTTTTTTTCAGTGAAAAAAAAAATTATAGAAATATAGCCAAAAAGTTTATTATTGGAAAACAAAATCTTTAAAATCAACTCCATTTTTCTTTAACGGAATTCCCTCCTCTTCCAAGAATGATTTTAGCAGTACATGTATATTATTAGGATCAGTGCTATTTCAATATAAGTTAAAAAGGACTAATTTTACAGGACATGAAAAAAAAAGCTCAAATTCTGTGAAATATTAAGTTGTGATTGTTGACAGAATTGGCTATTTTTGTTCCATAGATCTAAGTGACACTAGTATAAAAGTATAGATGCAACTAATGCTATATAAGGATACCTTGCCCCCCCTTCTGAACCCCCCCCCCCCCCAATTATTAAATGAAATAAACAATAGTAAGACTCTATATAGATGTTTTAATGCATAAATTAATTCTATATTTAAAACATATTTGTATTCTAAAATTTGACAGAAGTAGATCTATAGAGTAAATCACCTCAGCATGAACACCGCATCATAGCAAACACTACTAGAAAAAACGTTCACAGTTTCTCTATTTTCATGTCTACTACAAAACAAACGTCAATTTAAAAGAAAGTAGCTATTCCCCAATATCCTTAGGCCATTTCAGTTCTGGGAATAGCATTTTTGTGATAAAAAAGTGCCAACATTTGGAGCCATAGTGGCGGCTTTGCTAAAAACCTCCCACCAGATGAACGAAGGTGGTATCCAGGTTACGATTACTTTTTCTTTCCTTTTTACATTTAAATGTGTTTGCTATCGGATCACCACTTGCATATAGTTAAGGAACAATGCTGTTATGATTTAAGATGCTTATTTATAGTAATGTTAGTTTTAAATAGGTGTTTACAATGAAGTATGCAAAACGTAGGATTGATCCTCATAGCAAACACTTTTTTTTTTCTGTTGGAGTGGGTCTCTAAAAACTGTCGAAAATGCATCTCAAAGGAATTATTACTAGATTATTAGTATGCTGTGCATAGAGCAAGAATGGGGAGAGAAGAAGAGAGAAAACAACATTGAAAAGAGAAGGGTCAAGAAAAGTAACTGAAGTAAGCTCGGATAGCAGCAGCAAAGATTCAGATTTACTTCAACTAATGTAACTAGAAATGGCTGTGGAGGAGGGAGGATGACGACTATTTAATAGCTTGGCAAGATATATGGATCTAATAGTTGTCAGGCGTCTGTCAAGGATGCGAAAAAGGGAGAGGGATAGAGGTTTAGGTGCAGTGTGAGATATGTGATGGCTGGTGGCATGCACAGTGCACACATAATTGTGCTTTCTTGTAGCAAGACATTTATGTGTGCACTTTGTGCTGCTCTGACCAGTGACATCCCATTGTCACATGGTATAGGATCTGTATTTAGCTTTGTATTTTCGTTAGCCTTTTAGATCTTTTATTACTTTGCATATTTTGTTAATAATTCATAAAGCATATAGATCTAGATCTAGTCAAGTTTATGTCAATCATTCACATTTTTTTATAATAAACTAATTTCTGATTAATTTGCTGATCTTAAAATCTGCAATTTCAATGTTTTTTGTTTGAAAATTCAGTACAGATATCATGCATTTATCAAAAGGCGCATGTAGACTATAGGAACACTAGCTTGTCTTTCTTTTTACTGTCGGTGCAGAGGTTTTCTTGGCTCACTCATAAATAGATTTAGATTTTACATCATAAAACTCATTGGTTTAGAAAAAAAAATTATATTAAAAAAAATGAAACGATCTGTCAAAGGCTAGACAAATGCATGTGACAATAAAATAGCATGGGCATCTCCAGTGTTCTTTACATTAACAAAATAATAAATCTTTAATGGCTTTGGCTTAGTGTTTGCTATGAAATCTAAGTGTTTGTTGTGAAGTTTAATGAAAGAAAAAGTGTTCGTATGAAGCAGCAAACATGGTCGTCTCAGAATGCAATCTACACCCTAACCCTGCGTAGTAATACAATAATTTATGTTTATTCAAGTAGCCTCATTGTCGTACTATGTTTTGGTACTTCATTTTTATCCTATGTCTAACAGTTTAGAAACTAGGCCACAAAAACTATAAAGCTTGCTATTTTTAGCCTAGTGGTGATTTACTCTACATTTTCTGAATAAAACAATTTCAAACTTTTAAATTTTTTTCATCTTTTTAAGTTTAATCCAACTTTGGATTACAGTAGAAGTTGAAAAAAAAATGATGTTTATGTAAATAATGGGTATATTTTAGAAAAAAATGATTAACTTACAGTGTCCCCCTTCCATTGTGCCATAATGATTCTGTAAAAAAGAAAGAAATTAATTTTAAAAAATGTCCCATTTAACTGTAAAACATTTCGATTTTTTTTGGGTAATCCACAGAATTTAGATGGATAACTGAAGTGTATTTTAAGTCTTGAATTTTAAATCCTAAATGGAGAAAGGTAATAGTATTAAACTATTATTTTACTGCTTATGAAATGTTATTTTGTTTTACATAAGAAACATATTTGTTGTTTACTCTTCCTCCTCACCCAACTCACAAACTGTTACAAACTGTTACTCCCAAAACTATGCCTAGTTTCATTCTCCCTTCTTTCAGCTCTTGAAAATAGCTTTGTCAGTTCAAAAGATTAAAAAAGTTTAAAGATGAAAAAAATATTTTTTACCGATATTCCATACAGCTGGTAAGGATGTCTTGGTGGTGGGCCAATAATGACCTGTGAAAGGTCAAGATCATTCACAGGGAAGTCAACATAAGTTGTCTTTTTCTGCATCCACATGCCATCAGCGTAAAACCTGAAACCGAAACATTTTTTTTCACAGAGTAAATTTTTTAATGAAACAGAAAGACAAACAAGAAATAAATATTTACATCAAGCCCATTTGTTTGGTAGTTTGTTTACCTGTTGAGACCTAATAAATATTTACACCATGCACATGTGTTTGTCTGTTAGTTTGGTTACCTGTTGAGACCTATCAATAGAATGGGGGGAAGTTTCCACAGGTCAATCTTTTTCTCAGCTTCTCTTTCCACATTGCAGCGTGGGCAATTCCATTTACAGCTGCCTGACATTAGTTCAGGTTTTAAAAATTCTCTCAGGCAGTCCTGAATAAATAGAGAAATAAAATAATAGCGAAGAAAAATTTGAGTTCAAAACATTCTTGTACAAACAAATAAAAGCGAAGAAAAATTTGAGTTCAAAACATTATTGTACAAATAAAAGCGAAGAAAAATTTGAGTTCAAAACATTCTTGTACAAACAAATAATAGCGAAGAAAAATTTGAGTTCAAAACATTCTTGTACAAACAAATAAAAGCGAAGAAAAATTTGAGTTCAAAACATTATTGTACAAACAAATAATAGCGAAGAAAAATTTGAGTTCAAAACATTATTGTACAAACAAATAATAGCGAAGAAAAATTTGAGTTCAAAACATTATTGTACAAACAAATAATAGCGAAGAAAAATTTGAGTTCAAAACATTCTTGTACAAACAAATAATAGGGAAGAAAAATTTGAGTTCAAAACATTCTTGTACAAACAAATAAAAGCGAAGAAAAATTTGAGTTCAAAACATTCTTGTACAAACAAATAATAGCGAAGAAAAATTTGAGTTCAAAACATTATTGTACAAATAAAAGCGAAGAAAAATTTGAGTTCAAAACATTCTTGTACAAACAAATAATAGCGAAGAAAAATTTGAGTTCAAAACATTCTTGTACAAACAAATAAAACCGAAGAAAAATTTGAGTTCAAAACATTATTGTACAAACAAATAATAGCGAAGAAAAATTTGAGTTCAAAACATTCTTGTACAAACAAATAATAGCGAAGAAAAATTTGAGTTCAAAACATTATTGTACAAACAAATAATAGCGAAGAAAAATTTGAGTTCAAAACATTCTTGTACAAACAAATAATAGGGAAGAAAAATTTGAGTTCAAAACATTCTTGTACAAACAAATAAAAGCGAAGAAAAATTTGAGTTCAAAACATTCTTGTACAAACAAATAATAGCGAAGAAAAATTTGAGTTCAAAACATTCTTGTACAAACAAATAATAGCGAAGAAAAATTTGAGTTCAAAACATTCTTGTACAAACAAATAAAAGCGAAGAAAAATTTGAGTTCAAAACATTATTGTACAAATAAAAGCGAAGAAAAATTTGAGTTCAAAACATTCTTGTACAAACAAATAATAGCGAAGAAAAATTTGAGTTCAAAACATTCTTGTACAAACAAATAAAAGCGAAGAAAAATTTGAGTTCAAAACATTATTGTACAAACAAATAATAGCGAAGAAAAATTTGAGTTCAAAACATTATTGTACAAACAAATAATAGCGAAGAAAAATTTGAGTTCAAAACATTATTGTACAAACAAATAATAGCGAAGAAAAATTTGAGTTCAAAACATTCTTGTACAAACAAATAATAGGGAAGAAAAATTTGAGTTCAAAACATTCTTGTACAAACAAATAAAAGCGAAGAAAAATTTGAGTTCAAAACATTCTTGTACAAACAAATAATAGCGAAGAAAAATTTGAGTTCAAAACATTCTTGTACAAACAAATAATAGCAAAGAAAAATTTGAGTTCAAAACATTATTGTACAAACAAATAAAAGCGAAGAAAAATTTGAGTTCAAAACATTATTGTACAAATAAAAGCGAAGAAAAATTTGAGTTCAAAACATTCTTGTACAAACAAATAATAGCGAAGAAAAATTTGAGTTCAAAACATTCTTGTACAAACAAATAAAAGCGAAGAAAAATTTGAGTTCAAAACATTCTTGTACAAACAAATAAAAGCGAAGAAAAATTTGAGTTCAAAACATTATTGTACAAACAAATAAAAGCGAAGAAAAATTTGAGTTCAAAACATTCTTGTACAAACAAATAATAGCGAAGAAAAATTTGAGTTCAAAACATTCTTGTACAAACAAATAAAAGCGAAGAAAAATTTGAGTTCAAAACATTATTGTACAAACAAATAATAGCGAAGAAAAATTTGATTTCAAAACATTCTTGTACAAACAAATAATAGCGAAGAAAAATTTGAGTTCAAAACATTCTTGTACAAACAAATAATAGCGAAGAAAAATTTGAGTTCAAAACATTCTTGTACAAACAAATCATAGCGAAGAAAAATTTGAGTTCAAAACATTCTTGTACAAACAAATAATAGCGAAGAAAAATTTGAGTTCAAAACATTCTTGTACAAACAAATAATAGCGAAGAAAAATTTGAGTTCAAAACATTCTTGTACAAACAAATCATAGCGAAGAAAAATTTGAGTTCAAAACATTATTGTACAAACAAATAATAGGGAAGAAAAATTTGAGTTCAAAACATTATTGTACAAACAAATAATAGCGAAGAAAAATTTGAGTTCAAAACATTCTTGTACAAACAAATAATAGCGAAGAAAAATTTGAGTTTTAAAACATTATTGTACAAACAAATAATAGCGAAGAAAAATTTGAGTTCAAAACATTATTGTACAAACAAATAAAAGCGAAGAAAAATTTGAGTTCAAAACATTATTGTACAAACAAATAATAGCGAAGCAAAATTTGACTTCAAAACATTATTGTACAAACAAATAATAGCGAAGAAAAATTTGAGTTCAAAACATTATTGTACAAACAAATAATAGCGAAGAAAAATTGAGTTCAAAACATTATTGTACAAACAAATAATAGGGAAGAAAAATTTGAGTTAAAAACAATCTTGTCGAAACAAATAATAGGGAAGAAAAATTTGAGTTAAAAACATTCTTGTACAAACAAATAATAGCGAAGAAAAATTTGAGTTCAAAACATTATTGTACAAACAAATAATAGCGAAGAAAAATTTGAGTTCAAAACATTATTGTACAAACAAATAATAGGGAAGAAAAATTTGAGTTCAAAACATTCTTGTCGAAACAAATAATAGCGAAGAAAAATTTGAGTTCAAAACATTATTGTACAAACAAATAATAGGGAAGAAAAATTTGAGTTCAAAACATTCTTGTACAAACAAAAGTAAAAAGTAAAAAAACATGTAAACAAAGGGTATGTACTCAGTAAAATGACCAGCTGCATGTACTTTATTTTACAGCTGATGTTAAGGATATATTATTAGACTTATGGTAATTTGAGCCTCTTAAAGATTGATGCACACTGACCAGTCTGCCTACAGGTGCCAGGGTGAAATCAATGAGAATTAATACATGAAGCTCAATGCACTTAATGTCACGACATCATTTCCAGATACTGAGCACACCACTTAAATAATAGGAAGATATTCTTTGGCATTCTTTTCTTCTTCTACAAACAGCTCAGCTCATTGCTTTTTTTTTTACAGCCAATGTCTTATCAGCAAATATTTTTCCATTGTTCTATTCAGCTGTTTTGATGTTGGTTGGTGGGTAGAATGGCCAGTTTGGGGTGGTCTAGTTTAATATTGTAGTGTTCTGGGTGTAAAAGGCACCGTCTTCAATGTGGAGGCTGGGGCTGGTTCAGTCTAATTACATGCCAGTTGATATGCTGGCTGCATTTTTCCTCTGTGCTAGCATGAATTTAGTATTTGTAGTTCTGTGCATTTATTTTCTTGTTGCCAACTAAGGCGCAAAGAGCTGATTGGGAATATTTAAATTTAAAGACAAACAATGTATGTTCCTAGTCAGCAGTGTTTCTTATGCACTGTCTGTATTTTAAGCTGCAATCATTGCTTTAAGTTCTGGTTGAAAATATTTCAGCACTAGTATCTGCATAGTGCATTTATTTCTATTGTTTATTCATAGGAATGATCAGGTCACATGGGCAGATTAGGAGAAAGCCATGTCAAGCATTTTTCTGTGTGTTTTAAATTTAGAACTGTCTGTGTGTGTGTGGCTAGAGAACCTTCTTATAATTTCTATATAATCATACTTTGAGCTCTAGAGAGAATGTTTAACACTTTGGTTAGGTTTGTTTTTTCAATGTCTTTTAATGATGTCTTGTCCATAGTTTACAATTGAAGGGAATGACTTGTATATCTCATGAATCTTTCTTTATTGAAAAGTAATTGGTGTTTAAAAATGTCCTATTCTTTTAATGGTTTTCTCCTAATTGTCTCTGATTTTTTATTATTTAGGATAGTGCTTCTCAGGATAGTCACACAATTTCCTTGCTACTTAATGTAGAATGGCACATTACTGTACATATGGATCAAAGTACTCTAAAACTACACAGGGTGAGAAGAAAATAGTTGTTTTTCACATAAGAAAACTATTGTGATGAGAACAACCCTGGTTTTACAATAACAAATAGGTCAATAGAAATGTTACCATTAGTGTACATCTTGATGAAGATGGTATTGGCACTGAAAGTGACATGAAAGCTTGAAAGGTCACAGATTTCTTATGACACGTTCGACACATCAGGCTAGACTTGAGTTGTCCCTGTATAATGACAATTAAAAAAATCATTTAAAAGTAAAAGATGCATACAAATATTGTAAATGCTGATGGAATTAGTCATTTAACCACTAAAAAAACAAAGTTCAATTAATAATTTTATGTGGGTTTATTATTTTTGCATTATATTTTATATCTATAGGACTAATTGAGATTAGATAAAGATTTAAATGATTCAAAATTTAATCAAGATTTTTAATCCTTATTGAAGCCTTCAATCAATACAGAAAACACTATTGCGTTCTGACTACTCAATTTTAACTTACAATTTTCTAGAAATTTGACTATCTTTAAAAAAAAATATTTGTACCTAACCAATTTTGGCCGCAAAATTTTCTAATAATGTCTTCAATCATGAACCAGATGACATGTGTAATTTGGCTACAAAGGCTAGTAATATTGTTCAAAACTGTAACAATTATTCAAATCCATTATATAGAAGCTGTTTCTTACCTGGAAAAGCTCGACAATAATAGATTTAGAAAGTAGCTTGTGATGTGTCCATGCAATCTGTGCAGCTTCTGCGTCACTCAGGTTGTCATTGTTTTGTTCTGGAATTTCTGGAGCTTTCTTAACCTGCAACACCATATGAGCAAACACATTTTAGAATCTCATGTTTTGACACAACCTAAGGCCAATATTATACAGCCAATAGAAGATCTTAAAGCGAAAATGACAAGCCAATACAAATCCTTAAAACAATGTGACAAACCAGTACCAAAAGTGAGATATTGAACAAGAGAACAAGAAAGAAAGAGCAATGATAGGATATTGAATGATAACGAACAAAATATGAACTTAAAATAATCAATGAAACCTCCTAAATTCAGGAGGAAAACTGTCAATTTCATCAAATGAGTAGCCACTGGCAAAAGGTGCAAAGGCAACAAAATTGACGGACATCTAATTTTTATATCACAATTTAGCAACTTTTGAATGGCATTTCTTATTTTCTATCCAATATCTTATCCCATATCTTAGAGTACTCAAAACTTTTTGAAGGTTAAGCGAAGATGTATATATAAAAAACATATTCTTAAAAATAAATGTGGATAAATCAATTTTTAAAAAAAAGAAAAAAAAAGTGATTTAGCACCTTTTGCAAGAGGACTACCCAATAAAAATATTTATAAATTATAAATCCTACTTACTTCATTCAACCCTTCATTTAAACCATCTAAGAGGAAAGTTAGAAATTCCTGTGAGTCTTGCTGTTGATAACCAGCAAAGATGGAATTGTACTTGCCAATGGTTGTCTAATTTATTGGGTGATAAAAAAAAAACACAATTAGAAAAACAGAAACTTTGCTTGGCTATAGTCCAATTATGCTTCTTTAGATAACATTTTTATCTGGAGATAATTAAAAATGTGTATTAACATATAATATTACATATATATAATACATAAGTTAATGTAATTGTTGTAGTTATAGGAAGTGTATTTAATAATCTTTACATAAATTTTAGCAACAACAAATGAATCACTAAAATAAGGAGTGACAAGATGTAGAAGATATTATGACATAGTTGGTTAGAGATGAGATTTCAACTAATGTTATGTAATGATAGTTGTCCATAGATGTATTAGCAAGTATGACATGTTAGTTGAGATTAATACTATTCAACATATGCTGCATTGCATTTTTACCGATCTAAGAACTATTCATATTTAATGTTAAGCATGTTTTTATTTAAACCTTCAACACTTTGCATTTACCTAATTTTTTATGTCTAAGGTGTGTGCATGAATGAGTCAAATGTACAAGTTAAAGTTTTCTGCCAGTAATACTGTTACCAAGTGACTTTACCTTGAGATCCCGTGGTGTAATGGAGCGGTACTCTCCAGACCAGAGAGCTCTTACAACAACAGCAAACTCATCCACCACCTCACCCTGCATCCCTTGAGAACTCTCCCTACAAGAACAGATCATGATGGATAAAGTTATTAGGAAATCACAATCATCTTCTTCAAACCCATCACCCTTGAATGCAGGCAAGCTGGTGTACATATAACATGTGTGTCAGATGGTAAATTTAAAATTGTTTGTATTGTATGAGAATAACTGGTCACACAATCTACAAATTGTGAAAAATATTATTTTTTTTATATTAAAAATGGAAATGAATTCAGTCATAAAGTGGTTGTATCAAGACCAAGAAGGGATTTTCCTCAAGTTGTGATCAAGTTATACAAATAAAAGACACTGGACGCTCACTTTTTTTTTTTGTAAAATATTTGCATCTGATAGAAAAGGCAACAACCAAAATTAAACAAAATGTTTGTACTAGGAAATTAAGTTTTAAAAAAACACCAAATACAAGTACATCCTCCACCTCACCATTACACCAACTAAACTACTAACCTGTTGATGTCATAAAGATAACTCCCGTCGAGGAAATATAAAATTAGAGGAGAAGTATTGTTCAGACATTGAATGGTTGAATTCATATAGCATGTGTTGCCAAGGTTTCTCAAACCTGTTAATGCGGGGCCCTGGGAAAGTGGAAAAATAATATACAGATATCTATTTATATAGTTTTGTGATACAAACATAGTCACTTGCGTAAAAGTTCTAAGTTGAATCAGAAATATAAAAAAGAACTTTACCACGCTTCCATATATAGGATTCAAGTCCCTTTTCCTCACTGAATAAGCAGTTCTAGGGGGCATGGGCTTCACGATTCTATAGAGAAAAAAATAAGAGATGTCATAAAAACATAATATTATACATTATGCTTGCCAACATCTTATCTATCATTACTGTTGTATACACAGGAGATATATAAATATATTACTCAGTGGAAGGTTTATTGTTGCGATTGAAGCTGGGCTGAGCCACAGTCAACGCCTCTTCATCATCCAACAGTTTTTTTATATCCGGTGATGAGTATGACCTACTCATGCCTCGAGAACTTGGTACGCTTGGTTCGTCTTTCAATTTTTCTGTAGAGAAAATGCAACAATATTCAAACTCTTCAATTTTATTGTCTAAATAATATTTGGTTTAATTATTGTATATTACATTTCTAAGTTACAATATAACACATAACGTCACAAAAAAGAATCAGATTATGTTTATATTATATAAAAAAAGCCTTCAAATTAGGTCTGGCGATTGAAAAAAAGGGAAACTACCTATTGTCTTTGTAACAGTTGGAACTGGCGGCGCTGGGGGAGTCCACTGAGTTATTCCCTTGTTGTGATCAATGTAGTAATATCTGTTGGTGGTGCGGTCAAGTCTTTTTTCCCAGCCTATTGGCAAATTAGTCGTTGGAACAGCTTTGGAAGCAGTTGTTCCTGTTGCTGTAGTAGAAAATATCAATGAAAGTAAGGCTACAATATTGCTATTTAATTAATGCCACAATAATGATATTTAACAAGTTTTTTTTAAAGTTCCAATAAATTTTTTTTAAAGTCTGATTGTAACTATGTAGTTTATAAAAATTTCATAGACAGTTACCTTTTATTGACTTTTGATTTTCCAGTTCTTTAGCTTTCATCATTCTTTCTATCTCTGCATCTTCTAGCTTTTTTCTCATCATTCTTTCTCTCTCTGCATCTTCCATCTTTTTTCTCATCATTCTTTCTTTCTCTGCATCTTCCAGCCTTTTTTTCATCATTCTATCTTTCTCTGCATCTTCCAGCTTTTTAGCTGCAGCCTCTCGTTCTCTTAATACTCTCTCTGCCTGCTCCATTATCTCTTTGTCTCTTAGAGCCTTTTCCTTAGCTTCTCTTTGGGCTTCTATTGCCTTTTTCTCTAATGCATCTCTTTCTCTTTGGGCTTCTATTGCCTTTTTCTCTAATGCATCTCTTTCTCTTTGGGCTTCTAATGCCTTTTTCTCTGCTGCCTCTCTTTCTCTGGCCCTCTTTTCTTCTTCTTCCAATTTTGCCCTCATTAATTCCTCTTGAATTCTTCTCGATTTGTCCGCCTCTGTTTGCCTTTGTTGAGTAACTCTCAACTCCTCTTCCTGTCTCATTTCTACTTCTTTCTTCTTCTCAAACTCCTTGGCCCTTTTTTCTTCCTGCATTTGCTTTTCAAACTCCAGCTCTTCCTCTTCTTCTAGCTTCAGCCTGAGAGCTTCAATGGCAGCTCTCTTCTGCCCCTCTTCCTGCATACAAAAATGTTGTACAAATGACAAAATATGGCAATTGTTGGTGAAACCAGATTTATGGCTAAATTTAACAATCAAATTTAAAAAAAAATTGTGATGAAAGAAAAACTTACAATTTCTAATCTCTTCTCTAAATCTTTTAGTTTTTCATCTTTTTTTCTGTCTTGTCGCAATTTGTCCACTTCTCCCATTCTGAGCTTTTTTTCTTGTTCTTCTTTCTTGGCCAGCTCAAGAGCTATCAATCTATGAATGAAAAAAAAAGAAATTAATTTTAAAGTCATCATCTTTAATCTCTCAATGCCCTGAATTTATTTCCAATTAAGCACACACAAAAAACTGCTAGGATGAGTGACCAGACCCTTTGTTAAAAAGGTCTGAGGATTGTATCGGAAACAAATCAATCAGATGTTATATATTATATACATACCAACTTGAGATGGTTTGATGATTTAATCTACAAAAGAGGGTAATTTACATTTAATGTGAGGCTGCCTTTCAAATGTTTAAATTAAAATGTTGCTAATATTTTAGAAGCTTCCAGAGATTAAAATAATGAAAAATAATTTTAATATAATCAAATAGATCAGATTTTCTGAATTAAAAAAAAATCATGATTTTCATTGCCGCCGAAAATTAATAGCATTCAAGTCGTTAGCAGACTTTGTTCTTAAGATTATACATTACAGCAATGGGGAAATGGGTTAATTAACATGCTGGCTAAAGGCTTGACTTACTTTTTTTTTCCTTCTCTATCAAAAGTTTTTATTTCCTCATCTTGTTTCTGTTTCTCTTCATCTAATTCTTCCTTCAATCTTTTCTTCATCCTCATCAAGTCAGCGACATCTTTTTCTTCTTTTTTCTTTATCTTGTCCAGAGACAACAGTTTTTGCTCTAGTTCTTTCAATTTTTCCTGGTGTTCTGACAGAGCTGCCGCTTTGGCATGCTGCCAGTTTTTTAGTTCACTCTCTTTTTCTTGCCTGATCTCAACGCTAGCAGACAAGTCCGAGGCTAGGTTATTTTTTATGGACCAGTTGATAGGCTTGGGCCCATGGGCTACAAAATTGTCATTGGCTATATTAGTGTTTTTCACTGATCCGAGTATATTTGGGTTTGAGTCAACATTCTGTATGGTGTTATTCAAACCAGCCACCTGTCCAGCTAGAACAGTTTCTGGGTTTTTTCTTATGCTTGAAGGTGTGTCATTTACAGCAACCAAACTATCTTTTGATGAGGAAGGCTTGAGGCTGCGATCAACTCTTGGAACTGATGGGGTTGGAACTGATGGGGCTGGAACTGATGGAGCGGAGGACACACTATCATTTGATGCAGCCGCTATTTCATTAGAAGTTGTACCATTGACAGTAGTAGGTTTTTTGTGTTGCATATTGTCATCCAGATCTGGATAGTCAAAGTCCACTATAGAAATAACAATAAAACATTCTGAATAATTACACTTCAAAAACATAATGCTATGAGAGAAATAATAGGCATGTTTTTAAATCCTGCATTGTGACTAGTAATTGGTCAATTAGTGTTACCAAATACAAAACATTAGAATACAATTTGTATGATCATACAAAAGAAACTTTTCTAATATATTAGTTAATAGTCATTTTACTGTCATGCTTATTTATTTTTTTTACTAACATTAACGCGGCTTTTACTTGAAAATCATTTCAAAATTCACAAATAAATAAATACTGGGACTGGTATGAGAGTGTATGCACATTTTTATAAAGTTAACCAGTAGTGTATATAAATAGTCTGACTTGAGTGTTTTATTTGTGGCTTTTTTTAAGTTTGCATAAATGGAATTATAGAATCAGATCTGCATTAATTCCCCTCCAAGATAGTCCAGATTTAAGGAATTTTTAAAAACATATTTTTTTTGTAGCTTTGTCCATTATTGCCATTAGAGCATAAATGCATGAACCCTGATTAAATGCTTTAAATATTCATCATTGTGAACATGTCACCTACTTACAGATATAAGATAAGATAAGATTTCTTCATTGGTCCAAAAAGGAAATGTGGTTTGATTACATTGCAGTATTACAAGAACACAAGCACAACAACCAGAACAAATACAACACACACACACCCATTCATAATAGTCATCATCAAGTCTGCATATTGTCCAACATTAAAAGTATATATTGATTACTTACAGGTTAGTGTAGGAGATGGTGGACCATCTGAGTTGGCATCACTTGGTTTCTTCACATGTGCATTAGTTGTCATAGTGGGATAAAATAACAACCATTGATCATAGCCGCCTTGAAGCACTAAAGGTTCAGACTTGATGATAGTGTTTAAATCAAACTGAAAATTTTTTTGTTGAATTTAAAAAAAAATTTTTTTATAACTATGAAACTTGTAGTTTTTTTTAGTAAAAATAAATAAAAAGTGCTCTTTTACAAGCAGAATTATTACAACAACTGTTTTTTCAAATATTAGCATACATGCTGGAATATTTTTGAAAACCTTGCAAACACATATACAACACATACTACACAGTTGCAATATATAAGACTGACTGGGCTTTGCACTGCCCACACATTAAACTTTTAAATACTGTCCAAAGAAATTGGTGAAGGCAGCTTCACTAGCCCTCTTGACAAGGGATATTACCACTTTCTTTTAACAGATTTTACCTTGTAAAGAGCATCTTTAAGGGTTTGTAAAGGTGTTCCTACTGTGACATCCTCAAGAGTGGACTTCCAGTCTATCAGGACTATGTAATCAGCATGCATACGCTGTGACCACAGCTGTTTTGAATCATTGGGAAGTTTGGTCTGAATATGTGAAACTGTTTTTCTACAGTGGATGAAAAGATAAAAAGGTTTTACTTCATTATCTCGACACTATTTAGTCTTTCTTTTACTTCATTTAAACCAAGGCTTACAATAGTGCTCTTTGTGTGACCAAGTCAATTTTTATCTTTCTGCTTCCTGGTCCACTAACATTGCCATTGTTGATGGATGATAGTCTATATCTAATATAGAACACATAAACATTTCCTACACCATTTTCATTTATTTTATAATACGATACTCAATGGCAGTAACTAAAATCAGTTTCAAATGTTAAACTGTTATTGGTCTATCCATAGTACATTAGGATAATCTGGCCTCGATTGTAGTTTTTGTCCTTATTTTTCTAAGACCTGCTGTTATGCTATTCTATCAACTATTTCTGTGTTGCTGTTTTTTTAATACTTTTTTTCTGGTAAAACAAAAATAATGTTGGAAAAATAATGTTTTTGATGACTCATTGCTCTGGTAACTTTATATAGTAAAACTTTTCTTTATTAAGTAAAAGTTTTCTTTATATAGTAAAAATGTTCTTTATATAGTAAAACTTTTCTTTATATAGTAAAAATTTTCTTTATATAGTAAAACTTTTCTTAAAATAGTAAAACTTTTCTATTACTTTATAATTTATATATATTTCAATGAAATAAAGTTATATGTTCCATAAAAATGAATACTGTTAGGCCAATTTATTTATCCATTTAGAGATCACTTACCAGATTAGATACATTATGATAATGTATTACATGAAAATTAATTTGATGGTCAATATATACACATCCAAATATTGCCTGTTGACAAGTCTAGATATTATATACATGTATATATTTTTAAACTTTGGATAACTACATGTTCAATAACAATTGTTACAACTTATGTTACATAATGAGTAGGGAGAGACTACTGCTTGAGGTGTCAGTGGGTCAATGTCTTTTAATTCAAGTGAGGGGGGCAGGGATAGACTTATAATAATTATTAAATTACTTTCTATTTTTAGTATAAGATGCATGAAAAACAGCTTAGATTATATCCTTTAACCCCTTTAGCAGCACATGCAATTCATGCCTTGCAATAACTAACCATTATTCATTATCAGATGGCCAATGGGAATGCTCGGCCTTCTAGAACCCATGTTGTTGTTTTTTGGCTAAGTTAGTCTACAGTGATGGTCCTTAAAAGTAGTCACACATTTTTATTGCTTTGACTTGGATGTATATATACGTATATATATTTTTAACTTAAGTTAACCTAGTCAAGAAGACTGAACCCCTTAAAAGTCATAAAAATTAATATTTGGACAATCTATACACCCAAACAAATATTATTGTCAACGGTGGCTAAAGGAAACACTGGCTCACCCTGGCACCAGAATTTCCTCAGGCACATTTATACACTCAGTGAATGAAACGTGTGATTGACTGTAGTCCCTTTCAGGTCTGACATCCATTAGAATCACTTGGGTGTTACTGTCTCGTAGAAGTTCACATAATTTTATGGGAGTGATTAGACCTGGCGTGCTGGCCGCTGAAATAAATTTTAAAAATGACAAAATAATAAAAATAATAATTAAAAGTTATAATAAAAGTAAACATTTCTTAAATATAGAAACTTGTTTATTTTCTCACAAAGCACTATACATTTTTAAATAGTTATTAAAGCCTTGCTAACAAATATATTAACATAATACAAAGTTGCTTTTTACAAGACAAATCAGTGACTTTGAGATTATGAAAGTCTCTAATTCAAATTCAGGTAACGCCCATATGTTTATATTTGTACTCTAGTCTAAGGGATGTCATAAATTTTTGAAGCCTCAAGTAATAAAATAACAAAATTGGAATCAAGCTAAATACCCATTAAGATTAGAAGAAGTAGTATTTACATGTAACCTTAGCACTGAGTACTCTTTACTGACTCTTTTAAAGCATTTTTTTTTTATGATACAACAATATCAGAAGAAGCACACCAGTGTTTTTAAAAGAAAGAAATGCCTTCTCTAGACAATGAATTCAAGCATGTTGTGCAAGGGTATGTTATAAGCCCAGGAAGATTAGATGTGTGCCATGTACAAAACAAATGAGGGGAAATATTTAAATCTATTACCAGGCTTCTCTTCAGCTTTAGGTGTTTCTTTTTCTTCAACTTTGACAACAGCAGTTGCCTTCTCTTTCAAATCTACATCTGACAACTTTTTTGCAACAGCTTCTGCTTCTTTCAAATCATATCTACATGTTCAAAAAGAAAAGAAAAACTGTATAAACATTAATAAGTCTCATGAAAACCAATTGGTTAGAAAAATGTGTCCGATATTAAAGCATATCACATGTGAAGCCTCACCCAAAATAATGCAAAGTTTCTGAACAGTAAAGATGTATGTATGTAGGCCTATGTATTTTTTTATATATTAAAACACTTACCTTTCTTTAAGACTTTCTGAAAGTTTTTCAGCTTTTTCTATAGCGATAAGCTGATTCTTTCTTCCTATGACTTTGTCAAAATAATCCTTTGAAAAATAAAAAACAAAAACAACTAAGAGCCACTTTATAGAAGCTGAATACAATGACCTAATACATGTGTAAGCATTGGCAGTGACCAATTGTTTTATTCACAGGTGTGATCATGCATTATGTGTTTCTGTCCTAATATTGCAAGCTATGTGTAAAACAGGGACTGTTATTTCATCACTATACTGTTCCATTGTTTTTAATAGAATTACTTATAGGTAGGGCTGATCTGATAATTGCCCCACCCCCTTTAATCTTACTTCATCAGAATTGAAACCTGACACTCTGTAGCAGGTGGTGTTCAGTAGCCAAAGCAAATAATGTCATACTCATTGTAAAGTATGCATTGTGAGCTGATTTCTAGCTAGCAAAGTTTACATACACTACAATGTTACATGAAATAAATTATAAGTGGTTCAATGTACATTATGCATTGTGAGCTGATTTCTAGCTAGCAAGGTTTACATACACTACAATATTACATGAAATAGTTTGCACTTAGACACAAAATTTTATCTTACCTTTTGTTTCCTATACTCTGCTTTGGTTTTAATGACTTTCAGAAGACTAAAATACTTGAGAAAAAGAACATATGCTCTTTCTTCATCACCGACTCTCTCGAAGCTCTCAGCCTCTTCAAACATTTTGTTTAAGGATCGAATAATACTTGTCAAGAAAATAAAAAAGTATTATTTTATTTTTAAGTCAACAACAATGCTGAAAGTTAAGTGTCTATACAAACGTAGTGAGCATATATCCCTTCTCATGTCAACCAACGTTTTAGTATACAATAGTTCAACAAAAAACATTTCTATTCTCAAAGTAATGATTTGAAAATGTAAGAATGTTTGTAACTTATACTGCAATAAAATTAGTTTGGATACAACAGTCATGAAAGAAATTTGTATGAACAAAAGTCGTACTGTATGTAAAGCACAAATTGAAAAAAAAAAAGAAAGAAAGAAAATGTTTGACTAAACAAAAATAATAACTGTTTAACACTGTAAGGCTTTAAAACTTTGTTGGTTTTTCATTAGGCTTTAAAGCTGTATTTGGAATTAATGCTTCGTTCAGAGCTGCTGTTGTTAGACATCATTATGTCAATATAAATTAAAGTAGGTTTTAGAACAGTTGAATAAAAGTGTCTGAGGAAGGAAACCAACCCAGAAAAAATTAGTACATATTAAATCACAAGTAATATGGGTTGTAAAAAAAAAATGATTATCCAATTGAATTCTTTCAATATATGCTTAATATTATCAGTCTGCATCAAGGAATGATGAAATAATTACAATTTACTGAAAACAAATATTCATTAATATATGAAGTGTAAAGTTTAATTCATAATTATATTTATTAACATACATTGCGACATTATTTGTATCCACTTTCACTTCACTTAGTTTGGACAAGTCTCCAAGACATTTTCCTACATACAACTCTTTCTTTTTGAGTGTCTGACTTGGCATTTTTTGGATCTCGAATTCAAACTGAGGACAAAGAAGAAAAAGATTTTTTATTTAAAACTCATTATTATTTATATTGAAACATTACTGGCAAAATTTATCCTTATTCTATGTCCTAGTTAAGCTATTTAAAGTATTTTTTTTTTATTTTAAAGTTTTTTGACACTGTCTACATAATAGCATATATAAAAGGTAAGGGAGTGTCTGTTTCCACATGTGTGCGAATAGAAAATGTGTTTCAGAACATACTATTCACACAGGGCATGTGCATTGATAATTATTTTTGACTGCGCATATCTTTTGCGCATTCACACAGGGCATGCGCACTGATAATTATATTTGACTGTGCATCTCTTTTGCACATTCCACAAAACTAGCGCCGGTCTTGAAAAGCCTTTGATTTTTATATACTTTTTTTGTTTTAGGAATTTACGCTGTTTTATGTTCTTTTATTTTTGTATTAATAGACTGAACAATAAAGTACGCTTGTAAAGAGATCAAGCTTGTTTTGTTGTATGTTTGAGATGTTATTCTGTTGTATTGTCTTAGAAGTAGCGTTTAGCATTAAATTATAGATCTGGCTTTATTATCTAATATATCTAAAGATATATAAACAGCCAGTGTTTGTAGGCATACGGATCCCCATTGGTCAATTTGAAAACATATGAGTTTGTGTCACTGACCTATCAAGGCCTAAGCCTATATAGTGTCTAATAATTTTTCACATCGGACATGCGTCTTCGCTAGCTAAGTGGTTAACGTATCGGACTGCCATGCGGGCGACCCGGGCTCGATTCTCCTTCTCCAGTTAGTCTATACATTTTTTTACAGTTTTTTTTTTCAATTAATATTACTTTTAAAAACAAAAGACATTGTAAATCTACGGGCAATTTAGATTTTTGTTAAATAAAAATACTTGCCTATTTTTTTTACCAGATTACAGTATTTTATTTTAAATTACTTTCCTAAAAGTCTTAAGTAAAAAAAAAATAATAATAATTTTATTATTAGATTGATAGCTTTCTTTCAATTGTAGTTTATAAAATTTTTATCTGCATCTTATACAGTCCTTTAGCTTGTAATATATATGGGTTGTTAAAATGTAGGAAAAATGTATCATGTCAATATACAACTCTATCGGCTTCCTTTCTGGTTTGTTTATATTCAGTTTTAAAATAAAATATAATGACTTTTAAAATCTATTTCTTTGGAAACTGTTGTAAACAAAGCAATAGCCACATCTACTCAAAGTCAAAGTGTTGCTAGACCTTTTAGGTTGTCAAGTGTGCTAGTAAATAACTTTTGACTTTGATTGCTAATTATTGATTTTTATTCATTGGATAATGATAACTTTAAATAAATTATAATTTAAATCTGATTTATGTGAGGACTTTCAGTTTAATTGATTTGAACTTTTAAAAAGTAAAGATTTTGACATTTGTGTTTAGGCCGAGGCCTATGCCAGCTATGACTATCATCCTATGTAACCTAAGCCTAACCTATATTAGGCTATATTTTTATAGGTAATATAGGCCTAATTACTAATTAGGCAGGTAAATGAAACAAAGGGGCAATTGGCAATCTACGGCTAATACTAATATTACAAAAATGCTTATAAATAACAGTGACTCAATGGAATATTTTCTTTTTACTTTTGGTAGGCTATATAATACTATCTATATCCTATATATATATACTACTATATCCAGGGAACTGCCCTTTTCAACACAGTCACTCCTCAAAACTCCTAGTTTGGATGGACACAGAAAGAAGTACCTGGGAGTGCGCTCATTTGAGTCAGTGGTGCTTTCTTTATGGAACAGACTATTTCAGACACTGACAGAATCTGGGACAAGAGAAACTTTTAAAAAGAACTTAAAGACCTTTCTCTTTGGCTAATACACCTGCCACTGCAAAACACCAAGAGCACACTGACTACTGAGCATGCCAATTTAATAGTATGGATAGAAGCGCTGTAGTCATAGAAATGCCCATTCTTATAATATATACTCTAGCCTCTATATACAATTTTTAAAAGTAATGAACTTAACTAGACTAACTATTGACTATTGTATTATCTTATCTTATACATTACAGACGCGCCTTCTATAAAGAAGATTATTGCGTCCTACGCTCATCTGTGGTCCGAGTCTAGTCTTGCATTTTTATTAATGTTTTAAATGATGTTAAGTTACTGGTTTTCCTGGCTTGTCCAGGCAACCCATTATCATGATTAGTAGTATCACTATCATATCATCAGTCATCGACTCATCAGTATCAACAGATTGTTAGAGTGTTCTTTACCTATTCTATTAGTCTTCTTCTTCTTTATGTGCCAGGTCTGGAACAGACATCGGCGGTCATGACTCTCCATTCTTTCCTGTTGTTAGCTTTTTGCAGAAAGTTATTATTACTTATGTTGTTGTTCGTGGCCCATTTGTTCAGGCTTTCTACATATGTTAGCCTTTGTCTTCCTCTGTCTCTCTTACCAGATATTTTCCCACACAAAGCCAGTCTTTCTATACCATTTTTCCTATAGATGTGTCCTAGAAATTTCATCTGTCTATTCCTAATAATGGTGTTAATGAGTTCTCTTGAGGTAGGCCCTACATGCTGTTTTTAACACCTCTGCATTAGATTTCTTTTCAGTCCATGATATTCTCATCATCCTTCTTAGAAACCACATTTCTACTGCCTCCAAACTTTTCCTTGTTTCATTATCAATAGTCCATCAATAGTTCTATTAGTACTATACTATATTACTATTACTATACTATTAGTACTATTAGCCTATACTATATAATTATATCTTATTTATTATATAATTATATTATTAGTATATATTATAATTATATTTTATTAGTGATAATTAGTCTATTAACTATTATAAAATATAATTAGTAATTAGTATCATATTACATATTAGTATTCAATAATATTATGTCATAAGTCATAAGACTCATAAGTCATAGTTTTCACGGCACCATTTTCACAAATGCTATTACCTTCTACGACCTTAAACAAAATCTTCATATTATATCCATATTTCTTCACACCAACATTGGGCCAAAAGGAAAACAAACTCGAAGTTTACAGTCAGACTATCAACAATTTGGTAAGACTTCCTGTTTGTGTTTACATTGGTACACTACCACTGTTCTTTTTATAGATCAGTGTACTCTACCGATCATCCTTTTCATTCACTTGCCTATACAATTAATTACTTGTTTTTTTTAGATAATTTGTTAGCGTTGCCATCTACTCCCCCTATGAACTTTAGGAAAACTTTATATTATGAACATCTTTTACAGTGGCGTAGGCAGCAAAGGGGGAGAAAGGCTTGTTATGTTTTAGAGAGCATAGGCCTACTAATGAAGCTAATTTATGGTCGTTTTATTTGCTGTTCTAAACTGTGACAACTTTGGTTTTCCTTTACACTACTGAACCGAGTTACTCTTACTCTTACTGTCTTACTAAATGAAAATGTAAAATATTTGTGGCTTTAAAAAAAACAACACATTTTTTTGTTTTTGAGAATATTTACACCAATTAAATGATAAAATGAGATTTTATACTATCAACCTAGTTTAAGTTTTAAACAAAGACAGTGAGATTAATCACTTTTTCTAGTTACCCAGGCTCCAGCCCCCCCCCCCCCCCTTTTTAAGCTAACTTGCAATCCTGAATAGGCCTACGCCACTGATCTAATTTTATCCTAGGCCTATATATTATTATTGCTTTATTTTTCAAGTACATTTTTTTTTAAATAGTGTAGCCTATGCATATTCTGTCTGTTACTTTTTTTTTGGTGTGTGAGTGGCAGGCTTATTTATTTGGTTTTAAAAAATACAATTAGGCCTAGTGCCCCATTTCCTATATTGTTACTTTAGCCCCCTCAACACCAAGGCGAGGGCTAGTATTCACAATAGTGCATATATTAGGCTTACTATTGTTTAGAAAATCTAAGTGCAATAGTTATGTTTTGCATGTAATGAAGCAAAGGCAATTTTAAAGGTTGTTTTTTTGCTGTTAAAGGGAACAATAATTAAAAAAAATTACCAACTGCTTAAGTAAATTAGTTAGCCTACTATAAAAATAGTATAAACCTAAACTAATTTACTAATTACGAATAAATCCATCTTATGAAAGAGCAAAACTTTCCTAGATTATAAATTATACCCTTTTTTTTAAAATCGTTCTGTTAGTTTTCATATTTTGTTACTTAGTTATAACGGAAAGTACTAAAATCCCCCAAAATAGTGTAAACCATGACACAGCCTACATGCTATAGAATGCAGTTTTTCCCCTATGTGGAGATGATGGTATAGATAAAGGAGATGTTGAAATAAAATGAAGGGAAAAAAGAGAAAGAGAGGTAGAGGAGAGTTATGGCCCTTGTTTGCACTATTGCTTGAGGCTACAGTTTACTTTAGACATTAAATCCTAGAATGTTGATTTGCTGATTAGTATATGTTGATTTCATTATTCCTGCACTCATCTATACAACAAAACAGTTCAAGCTAAAGGGGAGAGGGAAATTCACAAATACAGATTAAAATTATATCAACACAGATTAAAGTCACATTTGACAAATACATAAATAATACTAATACAACATAATGTTCATGCTTGGTTATAAGTCAAACATAAGACATGACAAGTTTTGTTTTTTAAATGTGAAGATTTATTACATGTCATGAGTAAACAAACATAAGGACATAAAAACAACCATAACCCCACACCGTGAGATGTAGGGGGGAGAGACATACACAATGATTACCCTCCCTCATTTCAAATTTATTGTCAGCTAAACCAATGTTTTATCATTGAACATTTAATATAGCTTCGGTATGCATAAATAATTCTGTGATGATGAACAACAACAAAAAATATAAGAGAATGATTAAAACTGCACCATTTTCAATACATGCCAGATGAAAGACTGGAAATTTCAAAATAAAATGGTTATGTTTTACAGTGCTATGTCTGAACAAAGTAATGCACACATGATACTGTAATAAATCTATCTACACATAAATGGCCTTAATAATAGAGAGCAACAAGAGAGAAAACTATAATGAGCAATGAGGCAATCATTTATTCATATTAAATGTATATGACACACACATATAAAATTGAGGACCAAGTTCATTATTGAGTGAAATATAATGGGTAATAAAACAAGCCAATTTGGATAGATATCTTTTTTTTTAACATGAATGAAAGGATAACTAAATCTTCTTTTATTTTTTAAAGGGAAATATTTTCAAAGACAATTTTTGATATGATCAAGTAAAAGAAAATTTCACACAAACATACAATCTAATGAAAGATAAGCAAACAATAAGAGCAATTACAATGTCTTGTATAGATTTACCTGCAAAAATGTCCTAATTCATGCTAAATAGTGATAGTGGCATAATAAGCTATGCACATAAAATAAAATATTAACAATAAGACATTCTTCTTGCACACAGAATAATAAAACAAAAATTCAATAATAAAAGAGAGAGAGGGGGGGGGGGTGAGCACATTTTATAAATGATAGTCTTAATTCAATAGAAATACACAATTATAAATTGAGAGGAAAATTACCGGTATATTATATGTGGTTAATTCACCTTAACCTAAAACTATCAAATAAAAATACCATAACCTACACACGTTGAACAAAGTATCGAGCTAAATACATGTTTGATGATGAAACAAACAGTTTGAGATATATTGTCCATGTAGTCATACCTTAATTTTAAATCTAAAATCTGAATAGCGAATGATAGCTCATCAAGCAAAAATGAAAAGATTACTATTAGTATTAGTCAAATACTTAAGTCATTAAACATGATAAGCTTGTTACCTACTAACCTACTAGGTTGTCCAAAATAAGTACCAGTATAAATTTTATTCTAACATATAACTAATTGTACTCTCAAATACACACAACTAACATACATTTAGAGCAATGTAGAAGCCCCTTAACTTATCAATTGATTTCAATAATCTACTAAATAGAAGGAGTGTGATCTGTAACATATATTAGATCGGTGTCTTTTAGAGAAGTTATTTTAATCTCAACTTTGTTGAATCTGGTAATCTAGTATAAAAAATATGTTAGTAGGTTTAAAATACTCTAGTGCTGATGTTAAGAACTTAGTAGTACCTGGTACAAGTCAGTGCAGAAATTACATATTGGTAGAAGTGCCAATGATGATTTGATATAATTTTATAGTGTTTAAGGCCAACACTATGTTTATGAGCAAACATTCTTTTCTTATCAATGAAAATAATTTTATCTTAACAAAAAAAGAATAAATACCGGTACCAAAATAGTCTTTTTGAAACACAAATCTTTAACAAAACAAAAAAAAAATCCCCTCCAAACAAAAAATTGAAAACATTGAAATAGGCTTATAATTTAGTGAAGAAAAATTAGATAAATATTTACAATAACCACTTTTACTAGTTTATTTTTAGAGAAATCAGGTTTAATGTAATACATGAATTAAGATTTGATTTGAAACAGGATGTCAACCACAGAAAAACACAATGTTACCTTCATGCAAATAATATTAAAATGGAAAAAATATGTACCATATTGTTTTAAAACATGTCAAATTTTAAACAATTTTAACAGACCTGGTTTGAGAAATAAAAGTTGTTGATGAACCCACTAAAATACATTTCAAAACTTAATGGCATGACTTAAACAAATGCCACAATTTATCAAGCTAAGTACATACATGATAATGAACCATACGGTTTAAGATATCTTTTCCATGTTTTCAAATGTTAGATTTTCTGAAATATTGTCATTTAAAGCAATAACAGACATTAGCAGGCAACAGATCAAGTATGCCATGTTTTCTTGTTATGTTAATGTTGAAATGAAAAAAAAAAAGTATACTTATCCTTGTAGGGCATCCTGGAGAAATGTGCATTTTCTTGAACATTTTAAAACAATGTTGAAATGGAAAAAATACAAAACAATAAATATTTAAAAGAAAAGCAAAAAAAAAAAAGTGAAGGAAGGGAGTAGGGAGGAATTGAAAAGATTTTTTTTATTACTCATGAAAGATTATTGTTTTTATTTTTCATCTTTTGAAACAACATTTTTTTCTTGATAACATTTTAACATAATTGCTTTATTCACAAACAAAAATGTGGGGAAAAGAAAACCAATGATATCAATCTTACAAACACACACAGCAGAATACTGTGCCACTCAAAATGTAATTTAATGAAACACCAAGAGTCACAAGGATATTTATAGATATCTTTTTTTTTTTTTTACCAACTCCATAATAGTGTTAATGGGGAACACTTGTAAGCTTTATACATAATCTAAAATAGTGTTAGTTGGGGTACAAACATTCACAGCCTTACTAAATAAATGCATGAGTATAATAGAAGTGTTGGAAGCGTTAGTCAATTATGGCTTGAAAATAGGTAACAATATTAGTAAATCACATTGTTCAATGAACATCATTGAGTCTTTAAAAAAAAAAAGTAAACTGAAAGAAAACCTAAATGAAATATGATAACTAATTCAATCAAAGTGGTAGAGATGATCTTTATGTGGAGGTCCTATGTATGCTCCCATTAGTAAATTTGATAGCACATATCAAATACATATGTGATCTGAGATTACAGAAGTTTACAAATCTTAATGTGTTCATACTCACTAAAAAAACTGTTTTTCTGATTATATTTTTAAGTAGCTCTATTTTATAACATTAGCTCCCTAAACAATGATACAAAAAAAAAAAGACCAACTAATAAAACCAAAAAAGCATGAATTTAACAATATACTTAAAATATGAGTGATACAAATACAATACTGAACTATTCACATTGAATAATAATGATTTTCAATCATAAGTTTTCACCACAATGCTTTGATAAAACATCTTTAAATGTAACAGGAATTTGTTTTGATAACAATAAGACACTAATAGTCAATATAGTATATAGTGCCAGTCATAGAATAATGATCACACTAGTCCCAAACCTGCAAACACCTAATTTGACGTAGCACCAATTTGATCATTCATATTAAAATATTTTCTCAATAAAATCATTCAAAATCCAACATAAATTATTACAAATGTAAAATCAAGCAGAAAAATGATTAAAAAGCTGTGAAAAAAAAAAACCGGTGTAAGAAAGAAAGAAAAAAGCGTGAAATATTGCCACCAAATTTGGGTCACAACTATATTACTATGTTATAAATAAAGTTCTGTATCCAGAATGTTTTGTGAGAATGCTAGACCAACATAAAATGTTAAGCCACTGTCACTGATGCTCAATTCTCTACTACTGAGAAAACGATATGCTTTAAACACAATTTAAACTTGATAACTTAAACAGCTGCATCAGAACCTACACTTTCTAAAACAACAATTAACAAAGGAAACCAAATTTGCCTTTTTATCCTACACCAAAACTAAAAGATCATATTAAGACTAGAAAGTGATCTCCTAAATTCTAGAGCTAAGTAAGAAGACATTTTGTGCTTTTCTGACTCAGTATCATAGTCCTAAATTTGCTTTTTTTTAATACCTGGTTTTGAAAATTTGTTACATTAATTTAACACAAAAATTGTGCAAAAACACACAAGATGAACACCATATGTATGAGGAGAAAAAAATCATGCTTAAAGTAAATTCATTTTAAACAATGGTTTGGCTAAACAGGGTGTATGAAATGTTTCATTCAAAACTTTGCAGGAATCTTGTAACACATTCTGGACATTCCTTACAGTTGCACACACCAGTCTGCTCCGTTTTATTTTTAGGCGCATCACTTGCTGCAGGTAGTGATGCAGGTTTGTTGTTTTCGGATTTGGTTACAGCTACTTTATCAACATCTTTCCCTTTGGTCTCTGATTGTTTTGTTTTTATTTCAGACACACTGACTTTGACTTTGGGAGCTGCTATTTGACCTGGCTTTGAAGTTGGCTTTGCTTCAGTTGAAATACTTTTCCCTAAAATACTATTACTGCTACTGGTACTCTTCAGTACTGGCGGCGTGGAGGACGTTTCTCCTCCCCTTTTTAAAAGCAAAACTAGAGGGGCAGTATTGTCTTTATCCGAAGGTTCCGTTTCTCCACTTAAAGCAGAGGCAAAAGTTGTGGGCTTTTTGGGAGGAAGGGCTGTGCTCTTGTCTAGGGTTTCTGGGGGACTTTTCTTAAATGTTTTTTTGTGTAGCAAGTCAAGTTTGCCAGGTAAATTCATCCCCGAACGCTTAGGATGAGATTGCATATGATGGTTAAGATCTGCCTTGTCAACAAATGCCTTGCTGCACATGTGACATCGTAGAAGTTTTTCCGGAACATGAGTTTTGCGGTGAGCTGACAAAAGTTTTATCTCAGTGAAGAATTTGTGGCAAATATCACACTCAAATGGCTTATCGGCTGTGTGAATCCGAACGTGATCTAGAAGACCAGGCTTTGATGTGAACATTTCACCACATTCCCCGCACTTGAATTTGCTTTTTGCCAATTCATCTTTAACCTCAAAATCTTTATCAAGCTCAACAACCAATTTACCTTTTTTATCGGGAACAATTTGTTTATTTGTAGGCTGGGTGGCACCATTTGCAGGAGCTCTGTTTGCTCTTGGATCCCTACTGACTGCAGCAGATCCAAGATTTTCATTCGGTTTCTTTTTCTCATCTAGCCCAGTAGAAACACTATCCTTACCTTCCATCTCCATCATATGGTCTTCCATGTGGGTCATAAGATCTTGTTTGCTGTGATATCGCTGTGGACAATAACCACATACAAATTTAGGAGTGTTAGAATCTCCCTCCTCTTTATCCAGTCCTTTATCTGTCTTCCCTTCATGGTCTAGGTCAAACTTAACAGTTGACTTCTGCTTTCCACCTGTGTCTTCATCTATCTTCTTTGGGCCTTTGCTGGCTTTTAACTTCATGCCAGCAGCACCAACCTTCTTTTTTATTTTGTTGCCTTTAACTTGTGCTGAGGTTTTCTGGGTCTGTCTAGCAACTGTTGCAGAGTTAGCACTGGAGAAATATTTGTCAATTAAGGACATGTGCTTCTCTGTTGCGTCAAGAGAACCTGCAACCTTTTCCTCTGATTGTGCTTCTTTGAGTTCCTGACTGGCATCTTCTGCATCCTTTGCTCCATCCTCTGGCAATTCCTCACTTAATACTTTCAGTTTATTTTTGGCTTTATTACTTTTCTTCTTCACTACTTTTCTTTTCTTTTTAACAGGAGAATCTGATATGCCAGATACTATTTCAGCAGAAGAATTGCCACTTAACTTTATGGATATTTTAAGACCCCCTAATTTTCTCTCGGTTGATTGGTTAACTTTATTAGATTCATTTTGAATGATTTCATGTTTGTGAACTAATTGTGCTTCCTCCTCATTCATCTCATACTCATCATCACTTTTATCCTCAATTGTGTTCTGCTCACTCAGCTGGTCATGTATATCTGTAACCACTCTATTAGATACTGCCCTTTTTGAGCTACGCAGAGCTTTTTTCTCTGGGGGTTGCTCTTCATCTGACTGCCTAAATCCACTGTAATTAGAATCTGCCTGAAGCTCTATAAGCCTCATTGCATTGTCCTTTGACTTGCGGCTGGAGCTCCTTCGTGGGGTCACTTCCTTAAGATCAGCACGTGCTTTTGGGGGACCCCTCTTTTTTTTGGGCACTGGATTAACTAAAGGCTGATCTATTCCTTCAACTTGAGCATCTTCTGTGCTCAAAGGCTCACCCGGACTGAGAATGGCTTTAGAATTTTGTGCACGGCCTCGTTTTCTACCAGGCTGTTTCCTGGGCTTTGCTGGGAATCCTGTGGCTTTTCGTTTCTTACCTTTGCCAGGCTTTGCTTTACCCTGTATAGGTGTTGCTGGGGAGAACTCTTCCTCTATGTTGTTAACATGTTCCTCTTCATCAATATTTTCACAAGACATGTCTAAAGAATTGTTGGTCATTTCATACTCCTTGCTTTCCATTTCCTCAGAGGACACCAAGCTACTTTTTTCATCTCTTGCCATTGGAATATTATCACTTTCAACAATTTTTCTAGTTGATTCTTCAATGAATGAATCAATGGACTGAGCTAAGCTAGAACTAAATCCAGAAGTAAAAGAACTGTCTGAAGAGTTAATAGGAAATATACTAGAATCACTTTGATTATCAACAGAGGTTAAATCCAAGTTTGATGCATCTTCCTGACTTGTGTGTTCCCAAGCATCTGTAAAACTGTTTTCACATTTATCCAAGTTGTTTTTACCTAGAGTTCTATCTTCTTTGACATCATCACTTTTACTATCTACCATCTTTGAAGGTATGTCCGTTACAAATGACTGAGAAGAATCACTTATTGGCTCTTGTGAAGGAAACGAAAATAGAGATGCATCTCTGCCATAAAAATTGGACTTCTTGGGTGTGCTTTTTAATGGTTTCACCAATTTAACATTTGAAGTGATGATAGACAGTTCCAATGGTTGCTGTTTGGCAACACTGTCAGATACTGTTTCTATATTTACACTGTCATTTGATATTTTACCTTTGTTAAGTAATGTCTGTAGAAGCGGTAGTTTTTCATGACTATCCAGTTTGTTGCTCAAGGGCTGGGCACTGGACTCAAATGTCACTGGACTTGTTGTTGTCAGTTTAGGCACCACTGTCTGGATTTTGTCAGTCTTTGTGCTGATGGCTGTGGTCATATCTAGAGGCGTGTCTGAAGGACTTGGGAGCTCATTATACGATGCACTGGAGTGCATTAAGTGTGTGTGCAGTTTACTATCCTGAGTGCTGTGGGAGGAAAGGTCAGTAGGGCAGGAATCCATCTTAGAAAAGTAGCTAAAAATGTCAGTGGGATCTGTGGATGACAGTGATGGAGCATAAGAGGACGCTGCATCTTCATTATCCCTCAGCAATAAGTCTGCAGGGCGGCCTGGATTGGTATTTAACCTTGACACTGAAAGTTTATCTGCTGCTGTGACAGTGGGGGGTGAGACGGGTGAATACTCACCGGATGACTCTAGCGTGGACATATCAGTAACCACTGAGAGAGCATGGGATGATTTCTCCATGTTAGAAGATGTCTTTGACAAGTTCATTAATTGGCCCAAATGCTGTGCACCTTTCTCGTGAGATGAATTCATTAATGGAAGTTGAAAGTAATTGTTATGGCCATCAGACACTGAGCTGCTTACAACAGATGATGCAAACGGTGCCCTGGATAAACTATGGCTGGGAAAAGATGAGATTACGTGACTCTTAATCAAACTCTCTTCCCTAGTTTTCTCCACAAGATCATCTAATGGTGAGTATCTGTTTTGCACCAGCCTGCCTGGGTCATGACTTCCATAAGAGCCCATGGACTGATCCAGAGACATCATATGGGACCAGGCAGAACGTTCATGAGAAGAATGTTGGTGCTCAGGCTGACTGGGCAGAGAAAGACCATACTGGGAGAGAATTGATGAATTCATATGTTGTGAGCTCTGACTGACTTGTGCCAAGGCTTCATCTGCAATAATAAAACAAATGTTTTAAATATTGCAATAACATTTAAAAACTAACATAACATCATGTGTAATAATATTAGTTAAGAAATGTAATATTTTAAATTTTAAAAAATTGTATAACTGTGTTTATTTTATTTTAGTTTTGAAAAATCTCATGGAGACCAAGAATTTGAATACAACATTACAATGCAATAAAATACAACAGATATTTGTAACCTCTAAGCTATAGAAAGGCACAATTTATCCAATTATTAAAAAATGGATCCAGTTCACTTCACTCTTATTCTGCATTTCTTCGAAATATTTGTATATAGTTACAGTTAAAAAGCATTTGAATGAACTAAACCTTATAAAAAATGTACATTCATAAATGAATACTGTTAAGTCTACAAAATTTCAATGCCATTTTATAAGATCTTTTTATATCTATCCTGTTTATGCAATGCCATTCAGTTGCAGACTGCCATACTACAATTCATCAATACAATTTACTTTAAATATAAGGTCTCAACTACCACCCAATAAAATTCAATATTCTTACTGTAAATTGGTTATTCAATAACATAACACAACTTTTAAATTTTTCCTAAATCTAATTAAAACACTTGCTGGTGAGTTCAAATTGTATGAGAGGTATATCCAAACAATGGGATCACCTAAGCCAGGGATCGGCAACCTACGGCACAGGTACCAGGCTTGGCACACAGAGCGATTTTCAATGGCACGCAAAACACCCCAGAAAGCAATAATTAATGCCCCGTCTACAAAAAAAATTGAGTGCTAGAACAGGATGACTTTTAGGTTGTTGGCATCCTGAATGAATTATAAATCCTACTTTGGCACTCTATTATTGAAAGGTTGCCGACCCCTGACCAAAGCTACCCTCTTTTTGCAGTAAGCCCTGTTGATTGATTCTCAACTGTGTTTACATAATATTATTTAGTTTCATTAAAACTCTACAGGAGCTGTTACCCATTGGAAAGGCAACTGGCATTGTTCTGCTGGTAAGTAAAGAGTAGTCTCTTAAAGGCTGGCTGGCAGGGTGGTGAAAAACATTTGAAGGAGTCTCCTGATGAGGCTGAAATTGATTTATCCATAAGTCTAGAGGCAGCCCATCAAAGCCATCTAGATTGGAAGGATTATCCATGACCTAGTGGAAGGAGGAATTAATCATTAAAGTAACAGTCACTAAAATGTCAACAAAAGAATACAATGGATAACACTTTACCTTGACATTTCTGCACTGTCTCAAAAAAAAAAGGTTCAACTTTAAATAACATTTAACAATCAAATGAAGCTACTGAGGCAAAGATAAAGCTTTCAGCTGATCTATCTAAATCTCAATAAGAGATGCAGCATATTCTAGTTAACAAATTCATTGACATCCAGACAATGTGAAACATTCATTATGTTAGTAACAGTATTGATTGAACCTGTTCACAGTCTCTGGTACTTGACCCACATTGCATGAGCCAAAGACTACACAAAGGGCTGATATAAGAAATATTGATTTTTTTGTGCAGTGAGTGAGAAAATATTACTATAATTTCTACATCTGAATTCCTTAATGGAGCTGCATTTTTAAGCCATAAAAAAAAGTATTTTGTGGTGTAAATATAAACTGACAATAAAATTTGCTGTACTTTAAATAAAGCTCTAGTCCTTTTAGATATTTTTTTTACTGTATACACATCTTGATTAACATTTCTTAGTTAGTCTCAGCTTATATTTGAGTATAAGCACTAAATACTTCAAATGTACTTTTTTTTTAAAAATCACTCACTTCATTAAAAATTCTTTTTATAACAAAATTATGTCTTCTTTGCCCAACTAATGTTAGTCCAGGGTTCGTACAGAAAAATCGCCTCAAAATTCCAGGAGTTTTCCAGGAGTGTTCCAGAAGTTTTTCAGGAGTAAATTTTTTGAAAAGCCAAGCTGAGCTCTTTTAAAAAAAAAAAACAGACATCTCACTACACAGCATTTTTTTGTTTTACGACATTATGGGGACTTATATAGCCAACATCCCAAGTTTGGATAGAAAAAAAACAAGATCTAGTAAAAAAAGAACCATGGAGTGGCATCACTGGTGTCATCAACGTTTGCGCGCGGAAATAAAAAGTGGCAAAGAGGGTTAACTCCAATAGGGCTTTCTGGAAAAGTGAAAATACAATCTGAGAGCAGTGATTACAATTTTTTTTTATTAATAATTAATCTCCATTGAAAAATAAGGAGTTTTTAGTATTTTCCCAGGACTAAATGCAGTTTTTCCAGGAGTTTTAAGGTCCTGGAACACAACTTTTTGTTTTCCAGGAGTTTCAAGGAGTTTCCAGGAGCTGTACGAACCCTGTACCCACCCTGTAACTACAACTGACTACAGATCAATGATAATGATTGTAGAAGACAATGCTTTTATGGAAGCTAAGTGCCAGAAACAACTGTAACATAGTATGTAAGCAAATAGTAGAGCTCAAGACCAGTTAAACCCTGTCAGAGAAGTGTGATAATTAGCAAGGCACAAATCCACCCAAAATGAAGGCTATACAATCAAAGAAAATACAAGGGAAACCATTTCCAAGTCATTGAGGTCACCTGGTGCAACTTGTGAAAATACCCTAAGTAGGATGTTATCCTGCAGACTCCTAGCCTTATCTTGACAACTTTGTCCAGGAACAGGTATAAAAATTGAATGTGTCAAAGAAAATGGCTATATCAAGTTGGCAAATATTTCTCAGAAATTTACTGGGTTTCTACAAGCTTTTCCACCCTTACCCACAAATTATCTTTAGGACTAAGGGACAGGATACAACAGGCTGAAGCAGCACATAATTAGGCCAGTAAAATGTGCCCTTGCAGCACAGCTGCAGAAAATGCACAACATGAAATTCAGTCCTGCCCCATGTACCACTATGCCTGGTCAAAGCCCAAAAAGTTCTCATAATAAAAAAAATTGTATAGAGAACAGGCACTTCTCAAAAACACTGCAAATTTCAATATAAATATTGTACTCAATGTTAAATTCCTGCAGCAAACCAAGGAGAATAAAGACCAAAAAGAACAAGACTTGTTCTTTTTTGCCATCTGATGCATTTCACCCTTTTAGTTACAAACTGCTTACATACTGTTAAATGAATTGTAATAAACACTGCTGTTGTTATTAACTTAACACTTGCAGCCTCTTTAAAAGCGTTTTGCTTGGCCTAATTCATGCAAAAAAAGGAGGATGGTATAGTCCTTTATAGCCAGACGGCTAGAGACATTTCAGGAGAAAAACAAACCCAAAACTTCAAATTGCAAAAGGGAAAAGAAATTTACAAATATGAATACGAAGAAAGTGGAAACAGATAACAGCCAAAATAAAACATGCTAGAGCACACAAATTGAAAAAGACTATTTAATTGCTACTGTAACTAGAGCACTGGAATTTACAAGAAGATTATTTTTGTTACAGCTGTAAAATGATAATTATAGTGTGGTTCCTCTGTGAGTAGACTACACAAGTACAATAATCATTATATATGTCCAGAAATATTAATTTATTTAGCACAAAAGTGAATCCAATACATAATAAAATAATAACTAACAAACAGCATTGGCAATATTACAAGGTAGTCAGTCTTACAGTGTATGTGCGATTAACTTTTGCAGACTAACCATAAAAAGTTAACATTTCATAAAAACTAGTGATCTATTAAACTGAAATTAATTTTCTTTTGAAGAAAAATGTATGTCCTTGATGTTGGTGCTAGACGTATATGTGTGTTACTTCGGGTGGATGGTCCAGAAAAATTAAAGTAAAACAAATACTTATATTATAATCTAACAAGCTACATTGCCCGGCGTAGCCAGGGTGAAAAAAAACAAGACTGTATCATAAGGTGCAGGGTGCAGATAAAAATTTTATAAACTATAATTAAATATATATTTAAATCGAATATTTAAATTATTTTTTTTTACTGAAGACTTTTAGAAAAAAATGTAAAATAAATATTGTAATCGGGTAAAAAAAAAATTTATTTAACAAAAATCTAAATTGCCCGTACATTTACAATGTCTTTTGTTTTTAAAATTAAACAAAAAAAATTGTAGAAAAAAGGTTTTGTCTAACTGGAGAATCGAACCCGGGTCGCCCGCATAGCAGTCCACTACGGTAACCATTATGCTAGCGAAGACACATGGACGATGTTAAAAATTATTAGACAGTTTATAGACCTACGCCTAAATAGGTCAGTGACACTAAGACACGTAATTTCAAATTGACCAATGGGGATTCTTATGCGGACAAACAATCTCTTTTTATATATATAGATATAGATTACTGCTATCATAATTGCAAAAATAATGTATTCTGGATTCTCTTTTAATAACCTCTTTAAATAGGAACAATTAACCCTTGTGATCTAGTATTTAAAGAAAATCAATATTTCAAAATATAAAAAATAAATAAATATTTAAAAACACTAGCTCTCATGCCATGAAAATGTGACCATATATTATCAAGGCAATTGTTATGCCCATCAAAATGATGGAGAAAAAAAGGACCACAGATGAGCGTAGGACGCAATAATCTTCTTTATAGAAGGAGCGTCTGTAATGTATATAAGATAAGATAACTTGTTTGGGTTTCTAAAATTGTTATTTGGTTTGTATGTTTTTATTATCTGTACTTTTAATTAATACATATATATTATAATATATCGTATATATATTTGTGTGTGTGGGGGAGAAAGAGAGAGAGACATATTTTGATTGCTTTTCCTTAAAGAACGATCTACATACCCTTCAAACAAAATAGTACGAATTTTAAATTAGTGTGTTAAAGAACATATATGTTCATCTTTTTAATGTACGCACTTAAATAAAAGATCATAGGCCTATATGGCCAAAATTGTCATATTATTTTTATTTAGCTGTCAATATAGGAAAATGAATAAATAGCTAAGACTGAAATATTGGGTATTGGTTTTCTTATTATTAGCACAAATATTTCTTATTAAAACTAAGATTATAGCATTACAATAAACCTAATTAAACTAATGCATCACATTGACAAGTAGGGGTTTACAACCACCGCAAGTAAAAAGAGAAGCTTTCCAATCACTCATTGGACATTCTTTTGAAACAAAAGACGGATCTCTATTATTTTGCTCAATGAAATTAAAATTAATCATACTTGACACACAGAAAGATTTTCAATGACATGCAGAAGACCCAGAAAAAGACAATTCAAGTCTCTTTTACTTTTACAAAAGAAAAGAGAAAAATGTATTATACTAATCATTAAAAAAAAAAGTTTTACTTCAGTGGTATTTGGATTATAATACAGTTACAGAATAAAAAAGATATTTGCTAGGAATACACTCATGCAAGATAAAAAAGAGAACTATTTATATTTTAATTTTAGGTAGACCCCTACAAGTATAAAAAAAACAAGAATAGCCTACCTGGAAATGGAAATATTAAGTGCCAGGCCCAGGCTGAATAGTTAAAATTAGACATAGAGGATTTCTTTAAATCCAGATAAGAAACATAGACCTTACTATGCATAATATAATTCAATTACTTTTTTATAATAAAAGACTAATCTAAGACTAGTTCTAGTAAGACTCACTAGGCAGGCTGGGAATAAACTCAATAAACTGATAAAATCATGCTCACTCTTTTTGTAACATTTAAATTTTAAAATGCTCTGACATCGAGCAGCTAGTCTATATATATATATATAATAATATAGGCCCTACAAGTATAGGGCCTATATCTTTTAAGTAGCCTACTTACCAATTATTTTTTTATTGTTGTGGTTTATGTGCATAGGATAAAAAAATCATGGTGACTAGCATCATGTTACATGTTGAATCTACCATGAATTATGATTTATGATGAATCATCTAGGTCTAAATCTAGGTCTGAAAGTATAAAATGAAAACATTGGCAATGAAAATTTAGTTTAAAAAAAAAAGATTATTATATTTATTTTATTTAATAATATAATTTAAATTATTCTAGTCGGATAGTCAATGGAAATGGGGCTCAATGCCCAAAATTTATTATTTTTTTAAAATAAAAAGCAAGCAAGCTTCATAACTTGACTTGGTCTTGATCACAAAAAAAAATGAAATAAGTCACGTCAGACACTTGTTTTTATAGAAGTAGTATATTAAGTAGGGCTTTTAATTTTATTTTACGATGAATTTTACAAACTTAAAAGCTTCATCAACCTCCCATAGATAAGCTAATAGAATAGGCTAAAGTTAAAGCAAAATCTAGTAGAACAAGACAAAAATTTAAGCCTACTTGTATTGACATTGTCTGTAACATACTTTTCGTCTTTTCGACTTTTGTCACTTAAATTTGTAGTTGTAGGCTACTCAGTTTCAATGAGACGTGGTTACCCTACATATTTGATTTAAGTTTAGAATCTTCTCTTGGCTGTATATTTTTTAAGACCTCGATATCAAGAGCTCTTATTGAATACAATTTTTGCTTTTTAAAGCAATGCAATTTATTGAAAATCTTCGAAACTCAAGTTTTAGCACACTACACATATATGTCACATACTGTGTTCTCTATTTCATTGCCATCTTTAAGTTTCCATTTAAGCAAGCCAGAGTTTACGCATTTCTACGTTTTACAAGAATGTATTAATTTTTTTAACTCATTTGATCCGGCAGAAATATTCATGTCCTATTCAATATGTAAAAATTTAAATTAGTGATATAACTAAACATTTAAAAGAATAATTACCCGATACTAGTGTGGAACTTTAAAAGATTTATTTAATTTGGTCTTTAATATAAATGTAACTGTTTGCAATTAGGTTAGCATACATATTTAAAAAAATATGTTTGATTTATAATTTTAAAATCTTAATAATAAATGTTAAGTCTTAAAGTGTCAAATAAGAAAATCCAATAAACTAATTTATATTTAAAAAAAACATACATTTTCAATATTTAAATGCATAAATGCTTTTCTAAAAACCAAGAAAAACAATCAAACGAAAAGATCAACCTGGCATTTTAATGCCCTATTGCCACTATTGGTTGTTGGTTTTTTTATTTTTTTTATTTATAGAAATATAGAAACTTCCTTCCAGCAGTCACTTGCGAACAATGTTTATTTTCTCTCTTGTTTATACATTTTGTTTGTGAAAATACATAACCTTTAAAAGAAAAGAAACAGCAATAATGCATTGAAACATTGAAATATTTAAGATGCTTTCTTTTTGTATAAACATGTCAATTATGACGTCATCAGACAGATTTTCTACTAGATCTTCACAAGTGAAAATCATTCTTAGCCGATGTAAACATACTTTGAACCAAAACAATGCTTTGAACATAATCATAATGTTTAGAAATTCCCTTTACACCAAAAAATGCTTTGATAGAATAATTACAATAAAATAGCTTACAGCTAACCGGTACTTAGAGTTCGAGTAAGTTTAGACTGTTTAGACCAATGTGTCATAATGATATGATAATGAATAATGTGATAAATGTGTGTTTAATTTGTAATCATTCTTTAATATTTTAATTAAAGTTAACGGCTAAATTTTAAAACTTAGTGTTACTTAGACTTAGACTTACTTAGATAAAGTCTTAGCCTATTAGCCTAAGCGGCTAAACTAAAAACTAAACTTTGACTAAAGGTAAAAGTAGCGGCCTAGACTTCTAGATTGAAATGTTATCTTATCTTATACATTACAGACGCTCCTATAAAGAGAAGATTATTGCATCCTACGCTCATCCGTGGTCCAAGTCTAGTCTTGCATTTTTATTAATGTTTTAAATGATGTTAAGTTACTGGTTTTCCTGGCTTGTCCAGAATCCGCCGTATAATCACTCCGATCATTATTAGCCTACTCAGTGCAGTGTAGTAATAATAGGCCTACACAAGTCATAAGCGATAATCATAAGGCATTAAATTTATTAATTTTCATTAAACTCTAATTTAGAAATACAACCCAATGAAATGCCAATAACAACCTGTTACAATGCTCAGATAAACAAAAACACTTTCCTTATCCCTTATGCGAGAACAAATGCATTTAAGTACTCTTTCTCCAAGAATGGTATTCGGGCATGGAATGGGTTTGCCTGAATAAACGAGGAAAACCAGTAACTTAACCATACATTATTTAAAACATTAATAAAGATGCAAGACTAGACTAGGACCACGGACGAGCGTGGAACACAATAATCTTCTTTATAGAAGAAACGTCTGTTATATATAAGATAAATAAGATAATTGTTGTCCTTTGAATTTGGTAGATGTTCCCTGTCCCACAACATTGTATCGGTCGTATCTAAAATATATATTTATAAATATAAGATTAACCCAGGCCCAGATTTACTACGCCCCTACTACTACTCAGATATGTCTATGTCTGATAATAGTAATATTTGATATGGATCCTAAAGTGCCTTATGGTGGAATAAACTCAATAGTAAAGCAAAATACTTTTCATTTAAAATTAATATTATTATTGTATTTTTTATGTATTATTGTAGCCAATATAGGCCTACTATATTAAAAAAATGGATAGGCTAAGCTGAAGATCTGGAACTGTCTTAGTAAAGCATCTATTCCTACCACTTAGTCTTATTAGTGGTATCGATTTAAATTGTCTCTTCCGGCTCTTGAGTACAGGGCTTAGTGATGTTAAGGGGTGAATCGAGGGGCGCACTCCCACACCCCACCACCAAACCCTGGTGCCCCCCAGCATGACACCAGGAATGGTAAGCAGTCATTGTCCTGATATAACTGGTTTTAAGGGGGTGGTCTTTATACAGGGGCATCCCCTTGTCAGACAAAGTCTGTTTGACCAGCCAACATTAGAGTAATAAGAGGTAGGCCCTGCAGGACTCGAGGGATGATGCAAATGTACATATCGGAATAGAGAACCTCGGACAGAGGTTGGAGCTGACTTCCTCATACCTTGCCTGCACCAGATGCTTGGTCTGCTGCTGTTCTCAGAGCAATTTTAGTTGCTGCGGTTTATCACTGACAGTGCACCATCCTAGAGTCCTTTCATGACTAAAAAATGATAGGAACACACGCTGCGTAACCTCATTAATTATTCAACTGAATCTCCATTAGAGGTAAACTTTAGTGTATCTTAATGATGTTCTAACATGCCCTATAAGAAGCCTTCCACTACTACTCAAGCAGGAGCAGAAAGGCTCCTCTGTTTTCTTAGACTCTTACATCAGATGGGAAGGGAGATAGAAACAAATTCTTCCTAAATGAAGGCACTGTAAGGCTATGAAATACTTTAATCTGATTACGTGCAAGCTGATAAAGCCCCCCACTTGCAGTTCCCACTTTCTATGTTGTCACCAAGGGTTGATAACACATTGTCATTTATTAACCTAAATGTTGTGCCAAATTTATAAGCCATGAAAAAAGTCATCTAAAAAAGTGAAAAGAATTTCTTTTTTTTTTCAAATGTAGTTTAACAAACTAGATTAAATTTAGGGCCTCACTGAAAATCACTTGGACATTCCCTAGGCTAAATAATGTCCCATTTAATGTCACCATTTGCCTTGGCAAGTTATATGCGCACAAATAGTTACAAATACTAACAAAATAAAGATGTTATATTGCAATTAAGGATGTTAAAACCGCTTTTTTCTCAAAACCAGTTTTCGGTTCTATAAAACCGGATTCCGCCCCCCCCCACACCTCTCCCCACGCAATGTCACAAGTCACCGGCTGGAAAAGCCAAATGTGCGTAGTTTTGTAGGTATATTTGAAAAATAGTTCAAACTTAATTAGTGTCTGCAGGACATTCAAGTATTAGTGTGAATACAATATGATTTTGTACACTTTACCATAACATTCTTTAGAACTTTAAAAAACATCTGGGCTTATTGATTAAAACCGATAATAGCTTTCAATAGTGATAATTTGTACACCGAGGACTTAAACTTGTAAAATAATGTATTGAAAAGGATCGTGTAGCACTAATCAAAAGAATTTGTATTAATTAGTGCTGTTAATAATACAGCACAGACACAGTGTCTAGCCAAATTGTTCAGGGTCACAGGACAAAACTAGTTTGGGTCTCTCCATTGCGTACCTCAAAGAGTAGCGCATATCTAAAAGATGAGCCAACAAGTTACAAAATTCATGTTAATTGTAACTGTAACTTAACATTTGGTTTCATGTTGTTTTTATCGCAAGCCATAGTTGGTATTTGGGAAAAAAAAGAAACACAATATCTAAGACTAATTAGTGTTAGCAAGGCATTTCAAGAATTGTTTTGTGCAAATCCAACGTTATTTTGTTTAAATAATTCTATCAGAACCAAAACAAAAGGTTGTGCTACTTGAAGTAATGATTACCTTCCAACAAACAAACCGGAATCCGGTTTTTGGGTTTCTGTTAACATCCCTAATTTCAATTAATATGGATAGCTTTGGTCTGATGGGATATTTTACATTATTATAATACTAATTTCAATAAATATCAAACTTTAAAAATTGTAATCAGTACTTGATCAGTTTCCAAAGTCCAAACCACTGCTATTGTTGTAAGAAATAATAGGATAAAGGCGGGTTTAGAATGTTAAAAGAATGAGCTTTGTGTGTGATAGCAAAACTCCATAATGATGCTACTACTTAGTTGATACCCGAATTCAGCAAATATTAATAGTATGTCCAAATACTCTGATTCAGTAGGCATTGAAAATTGTCTGCTCGGCTAGGACCTAATTGCTTATCTTACTAGTAATATTTTTTTAGTACACATTTACAATTAATCACATTTTTAGGTCCAATCTTTCAACAGCTAATAACTGTTTGACAAATAATAGGGTAATTTTAATATTGATAAATGTGCATAATATTTCTTTTTTTAAAACAGGTACCAAAATGGATTCACAAAAATGGTCTTCCCACCTTGTGATGTTATTATTAATCTATGTGGCGGTGAAACATATGTCCAAAAATGAATTCAATGCAATGCACTCTGCAATTTCAGGTAGTTTATTATCCTTTATAGGCAAGATTTAGTTATATATTATAACATTTGGGAGGCATAAATATCTTCTCAATTATTTACAATAAATGAACAATAGAAAATTAACGCTTTCATTAAAAAAAAATATTATTTGAAATGGTTTGTTCCATGAGGCTTATGACAACATTTATTGTTTTCAAGGAGTGCTGTTTTTAGAAGGTTTGCTGATATGGTTATTCATCTGCAAAGACATAATTGACTTAGAAAGTATTCAGCAATCATATTACAGGTAATATTGTTAACTTTGCATTAGGTAATAAAAAGAAATTTGAATTTTTGTTTTCATTATATTTCAATAAGTATGTATAAAAATATTTACCGGTAAATATATATATGAAAGATTGTAAACTTATATTTAGCTTTTTAAAATTTTTTTTTTCTTATGTCACTTAATATAAAACAATGAAAATTTCATATTATGTTAGTCAATATGGCTAGTGGATCATGATTCTTCTTCTTCTATTAGTCAGTCTGCAGAGCTGTTCGCTCTCTTGGAGTCAATGCCAGACAAACATATTTACATGTCTTATTCAGTTGTTCAATACTGCTATATAGTGTGTTGGTAAATGAAGGTTGAGGGGGGAGCAGAGTGTATCTGAGGTAGGTTAGCTCAAGGCATTCAAACAGGAAGTGGTCCACAGTTTCTTGTGGGCAGGGGCAAAGTCTGCAGTTAGGTGGGTGAGTTGGGCTTATTCTGTTTAGGTGTGAGTTGAGTGCTATATGTCCTGTTCTCAACTGGAATATAGCGCATTGTTCTTTGCGGGGGAGGAACTTTATAGTTGTCTTGTTTGTTGCACTGGTTCATTTCTTTGTACATTTTTCTTCCAGTTGTTCCCTGAGCCCATTGATTTAGCCATTCATCCTTAAAGTTGTTTTTGTAGCATGTTGCACACTGTATTGTAGCTGACAGGTCTTTCATATTGGTCCATGCTAGCTCCCTTTCTAGCCAGTCTGTCAGCTTTTTCATTTCCTAGTATGCCAACATGTCCTGGGATCCATTGTAGAGTTATGTTGATGTTATATGTGCTTATTAGGTGGTCCAGAGTGTGTTTTACTAGGGTGATTTCTCAAAAGCTTGGTGAGGTTTCGCTTGCTACTGTTTGAAGTGCTGATTGAGAGTCGGTGAAGATGACTATACGTGATGGGGCAAGATGTTTGTTGTTATATTTATGTTCTACTGTCTCAAGGGCAATAATCATAGCATCTACTTCTGCTTGAAAGTTTGTGCATAGTTCCCACATGGTGCACTTATCTCAAGGCATTTTTAATCAGGGAAGGTCAGGTAAGCGCCTAGTCCAGCATTTATTGTGGCTTTAACTACTGAGCCATTTGTATAGATGTGGATGGTTGTATCTGTATAGCTTTTGATGAGTGGATCATGATATAATTGTGTGGCCTGTACAATGATTCTTTCCCTAATGTTGCATATCCTCCAGAGCTAGTGAAAAAAGTTATGTTGCCTTTACTATTTTACTTGGATTTGAACCCAAGGACATTCAGATTGACCAATTGAAAGACTGCCACTAGACCACCATAATCACCATATCACTCATCCCTTAACACACATACTGTTGAAATATTTGTAAAACATCCTTTACAATAAATCATTATTACAAAAAATACAATGAAACCATAATTGTGTTCAACTTTTAAAAATAGTATTATTGTTTAAATAATAGAATCTACGCAGCTTTGAAATCATGGGAAAAAGTAAAGGTGATAAGGCATAAGGCTGGCCACACAATCCCCATGTATGTTATAGTCATGAAACTGGTGATCTCAGCTTCATTAGCAAAACCTTCAATTTCTGCAAATTGAGCTTTTACTTTATAAACATATTGTTGTATAGTAAAGTAGAAAGCAATGATATTGTCATTCTTATGGCTATATATCTATTGCAGACCAAATACCTCATTAGGTGTGTACTCAATCCTGCTTGTTCCTATTACTCTGCTTGGGAATGTTGCCTTGTCTGAAGATGTTGAAGGTAAATTTGTACTGCATATAGAAGTTGGGAATGTTGCCTTGTCTGAAGATGTTGAAGGTAAATTTGTACTGCATATAGAAGTTTGGAGAGAAAAACTTTTTTTTTAACCCAGTAATATTTAAAACTTGCTTTTAAATGTAAAGATGGTGTCCTAGCCTTTTTTTTATAGTTATAATAAAAAGTCTAAAATGTTTAACTCTTTTTTGTTTGTTGCAATACATGAAGGAGAGATACACAACTTTATTCACCACATTTTCAGCTGATGAACATAAAATTCAAGAAATCTGGTTAAGTTTGACTTCAGTTTTCTCCTTTATACTTTGGCTTACACTGAAGGATGATATAACAAGTGTAATTGTGCTTCTTGGAATTTTCCTGATAACAGTTTTCATGTTTGGCTGTAAGTTAAGTTTTAATTATTAGGCAAGACATTTGTTTAAAAAAAAGAGTAAGGCAATTAATGTCCTAATTTGATAACAGTTAGTTTGCCTAGAGATTGTCCTGTCCTATAGTCTTAACTAAGCCTCTAAGTCTTCCTAGACATTTTTGTAGAGATATATACAATCAAAGCATCTTTAAAAAAAAAAATTTAATGTCCTTAAATATATGTATAAAACATTGTTAACCTTGAGGGATTGGGGTTTGAATCTGAGTACCTGCCTAGTTGGACATACTGAGCAGCAATTCCCAAATATCAGATTGTGACCTAGTACTTGGCCACGCATTAACACTATCTTGTTGTGGATAGAAGAAGCTGAAGCCAATTTCAAAATCTAGAATGGATTACAGTAATGTACTGATATACTTCAACCAACGGCCAATGTTTTTTTTTAAATATTTGAATCTTATTTTAGCTGCAGTCCTTGAGTATAGATGTAAAAAAAAAACATTGGTTTTGAATCTTATTTTTCATCATATTCTGCTATAGCCTAATATAAGGGATTTAAATTTTAGTGGGTTAAAAAGCAGAAATATAAAATAACCCGGGACATGAAAAAAAAAAAGGTTTTGGTAAACACTGCTCTTGAAATTGTTCCTGATTGCCCTTAGTTAGCTCTGGTGACTAATTATTATGCTCTATTCACATTAAACTGTTTATGAGCTTAAAATTTAAATATAAATATTTATAATGTGCAGGCTAATAGTTATCTACAATTTTAGCTGTTTATTTTTTTTTTTAGGGATGAGTGTTCTTTACATCTTCACCTTTATAATCCAGTGGAAAGGGACTAATGTGATTCCTGCATCTTTACCCAAGACTTTTACCTTAGGAGAAATATCAGTTGTGTTACAGTTAGCATCCGTCTGGATAAACAGAACATTTTTAGCATTTTATCAGGTAAGAAACTTCAGAAATAAATCATTTTCATAGTTGTCATTGAATAGAATCATTATATATAAGATATTATAAGGAAAGAAAAATTACAATTTTACTTCTTTTTTATTTTTTTGCATTTCAGCAATCTTCATTTACAGGAGATACTAATAGGCTGTTTTGGTTTAATTCAGTAAGGTCCCATTACTTTAAAATAGTTTGAGACTATTTAATCTTTCCTCAACTTCTAAAAAATATAACAATTTATATATAGGTCTATTTATAAATATTTATATTAGTATAATAGATTTTCAAAGTAACATTGATAATTTTTCAACATTTTCTAAATATGTATAAATGTGGATGTTTTACTTTAAAAAGAAAACTATTTCACAGGTATTTGTTGCAGCCATTTTTTTGGCAACTGCATTAGTGTTGGTAAACAAGTCATACCTGTCACTGGGCAGGTTCATTGCTACCTATATTGTGACAGCTGTTGTTGCCTTGCTGCTACTAGATCTACTATTAAATGAGAATCCTGTCAGTTGGTTTTTCAACTTTTTATCAGATGGATGGGGCAAGGTATTAATGAATTTATTGGTTTTTAGTTTTTTGCTGTTATGGTTACATAATGGTTCCGAAATCCATACAGCCTAATGTAGCTACAACTAAAGAATTCAGTACTGTTTTTAGATCGGGTAAGCACAATGCCATATTAACCCATGACAGGGACCCTTAAGGCTAAGCCACACTAGAAACAAGGAATCACGTTTTGACTGGAATCATGTTTCAGCGAATCACTAGAATTTGTTTCAGAGCGAATAAGAAATACGCTGTTTCACAAACAGCCGTGGCACACGTAAAACACGATTCACAGAAAAACAAAGAAGCGCAATTTTATTTTCAAAAGAATCAAGAAAGTGTTGAGAGTGACTGTTCTTGACGCCCCATTTTACGTTCACGACTCATGAATTCTAGCAGTGACGACGAAGTAAACTTGGTATGTCCCACTGTGTCTGTTCTACTTAAAGCAAAAAAACCCCTCAAAAACGAAAATGGTGGGTTAAACCTTGGATCGAAAGAAGAAATATTTATGGAGCATACAATGTTCTTTTAAGCGAACTGGACGATTTAATAGCAGCCATCTTTGTTTACTTATTTAACTAGGCTAATTATCACATGATCTAATTGCGCTTCCCATTGGCTGACACAGCTTGAATCAAGAATCATGTTGCCAAATTTTAGAACATGTTCTAACTCTGTGAAACATTGCGAATCACTGATGAAACTGATTGTGTTGAATCAGTTTCGCGCTATGCCACATTTGAAATGAGGAGAATCAACGTGATTTTTGAATTGAATCGCAGCGAATCACTGATTCTTGAGTATAGTGTGGCTTAGCCTTAAGCTTTGAGCTTCTGTGGGTATAATAACACGACAATAACTAAGACTTAATTTTAAAGGTTTCCTCCCTACTTTTGGTGGGCCCCTGCTTTTTGTGGGCCCCTTGGCTTTACCCTAATACCCCTTATAGATAATTTAGCTCAAGATCTAATCTCTTGTTAACTGATAACATTATTATTTATAGAGCCAGTTTGAACTCTTTGCTATCAAGGTGTCACAATCAACAATGGCCATATCAACAGCAAAATCTTTATTAAAAAAAAACAAGCGTAAGACTATTTTGACCATTTTATGGAAATGGAAAAACTTTGACATTTAAGGTAGAATTTAGCCAAGAATTAACAGTACTTAATTCTTATTATCTTTGGGAAAGGAACTTGACTAAATCTATTTATGGCCAACTGAAGAGAAATATGAAAAAGAGTAAGATTTTTTAAACTGACTTTTGGAGGAATCATCTCTAAAAATACATCCTTGACATAAAGAAATAATTTTAAATGACTGCTGTTCTCACGCACTACATCCTATTTTGGTCATTTCCACAGAAAGCAGATGTCTGATAAAAAAATAATTTAGGACTCAAAGCTCTATAGTTCCTCATTCTAACAAATATATATTATCACAAATTATCCATGTGTGGTTAATAAAATTATTTTTGTTTTTGGTTGGTGTTATTATAAAAAAGTTGCAGTTTCAGGCTTTTTAATTTCATAGTTTAAAGATATGATCACAGAGTAATCAAAATAAATTTCCAATAAAGTTATTTTAATTTATAATATATACATCTCTGTATATATGGATAACATTTTATAAATATATTTTTGTCCCCAGATATTTCTCATGACTTCATGGATTATTCTATTTGCCCTCACAATAGTTTGGACAGTTTTTCATAGTCTAACTCAGACCAACGACAGTTCACATACAGAGGCAGATAGTAAAATAAAAGAAAAATTCGTCATAAGAAAAATTTTCCATTTGTTTATTTTACTTGTCTACATTCCTGGGCTAGTTGTGCAAACCCATTTATTATTACTGGCTTCAGTTGTAACTTTTGGCTTGTTCATTTTACTAGAGGTAAACAAAAATATTTATAAGGTGTTGTGTTTAATCCAAATGTTGCATGATTTCTTACTATAACTTTCCTTTAATTGTTATGTTTACGGAACAATTCTAGTACAATAAACTATTCAAAGTGATTCTAACTACCTACTATGTTAAAGAAACTTGGAACAGGAGGATCATAAAATTAATGCTTATGTATTCATGGTTAGACATATACAAAAAAAATTTGAACAACTTATTCTCTGCTCCAAGTTATTCATCCTGGTGAAAGTAGCTAATTAGTTTCAACTATGTGTGTAATTTTATTTTTTCGTTTTTAATGTATGTTTTTTAAATTCCAATTTAGACTACAAGAGCTTTGCAAGTACCTTTGCTAGGAAAATATATTCATGATACTCTGAAAGTATTTGTCGATGATAGAGATCAAGGCCCTGTATTCCTAACACACATATATTTGCTCATGGGATTATTTCTGCCTATTTGGTTATCTCCACGCCTATTTACATGTGAGTACATTCAAGCCGCAACGCATTCCTTAAACCTGAACCTAAATTGATATTTATATAAGATGAGTTTGTGTGAAAGATTTTTGTTCTTAATAAGAAGTTGTGATCATAATGTAAAATTGGGATGAAATTGGTTTTTAAACTGGAACAATATCTAATAGAATGTATAGATAAATGTAATTATTTGTGTCCTTTGTTTCATTTGACAGTGAGTTTTAATTGAATAATTACATAATTCATTAGTTACCAATACTTATTGTGGAAATTATGTATTTCAAGAAGTACATTTGTAAAATATTTAATTGTAAATAAAATGGAATCCATTTTATAAAATCTTACTGAAATTTAATTTTATTTTACCTTACTTGAATGTCTTATCACTTGCAGTTTGTTGAATTTGATCATATTATTCTAAATGTCTATGAATGATGAAGGAAATTGTCTCTCTATTGATTTGTATAGCTACAAGAGCTTCCATTGAGATGTACAGTGGTGTATTATCCCTGGGCATTGGTGATACAGCAGCTTGTTTGTTTGGGAGCAGATTTGGAAGATTTCATTATCCAGGTAAAAGCTGTTATTTTTTTTTACAGAGAACATTTGTTTTGTATAACGAGTAATGTGCGAAATTGTGTAGAAAGATTTAATTGGTAAATAGTTAAATAGAGAGATATGGTTGTTGACTGTGATCTATCTACTACACTTTATGTGTGAAATGGAACATTAAAGACATTGCCTCAAGCAACAATCGAGCAAGTTACATATCCCTGTTACATTATGTAAATACAGATTAGACTCTCTAGTTTGTATTATTTATCTTAAATGTTACAGATGTGCAGACTATCTGTGGTTTGGGTCTAGTCTTGCATTTGGTTTAGGGTTAGAACTATTTGTAGTGGCCACAAATAGTGGTTTAAATGTGACAACTAAAAGATTTAAACAGATATTCAAGTCTTATTGTTTATTGTTTAAAGTGACATTTGGTAATATTTTAAAGTAAGGGAAATTTGTCTAATCAATATTGCAAAAAGACCATTGTATTATTCTATATTAACATACACATTAATTCAATGCTGAATTTTCAGGAAGCAAAAAAACAATTGAAGGTACACTAGCTTCAATATGTTGCCAGATTTCTGCAGTTATTTTTGCTGTCTTTTTAGGTATATTTTTCTTTATAATTATCTATAGATTATATTTGATTTATGTTTAAATGTATGTCTAAGTATATTAGCTTTTGTCATTTTATGTCTGTATGAAATTTGAACTTATTCAGTACATACAAGTTAACATATTTTAGCAGGTGGTTCCTAGAAATATATATTTCTAGCTAAATGTGGTCAAATGAAATAACTGTTCTTGTTGATATTTTTAATTGTATCATCATTGTCAAGCTCTTCATTGCCTTCACGTGGCATTGAATCTCTTCCTTGAGGGCAGTGCACCTATCCATTCATTTTATTGTTACTTATAAGAGAGTTTATCTTCACTTCTCAAATGTCCAATTTGAAGTTAGGATTAACCTCCCTTGTTTCCTAAAACAGAAACAGTGAAATCATTAAATGGTTTTAATTTGAGGGTTGAGGTGGATTAATAAAAGAGCATAGGTCTGACAAGAAGGTTAGTGTGTCCAGTACATCACCAACTGTTTCTCATAATGGGTAGCCACCAGAGTTTAAGTGATTCTTTGAGTAAAATCAAGGGTTTAACTAGATTTTATCCTGTAGTATGGCAATGGCCATGCCTTATTGCTTTATTAATGGGGCCACTGAATTACAATAGATAGTGCAGTCTTTTTAGTTAAAGTAGAGTTCATAGGGCCAAGTCATAGTGTATTGCTTGTCAACATTGTATGGGAAAGTATGGATATTCATACTTTAAACATCACAATGTCTCATAAGATACCATAACATTATTTTTTTTTTAACTGTGATGACTGAAATACTTTCAGGTGTTGTACACGTGAGCTCACCATCTACTGTCTTCTTCGGGATTTGCCTGAGTTCTCTTTTTGAAGCCTTCACTGATCAAATAGATAATCTGATGCTGCCTTTAGCACTATATCCTGTCCTATGTTACAGTTGACATTGTGCTATAAGTGAATAATTACAGTTACCATTAGTTTACATTAATAAAAGTTAATTATTTTATTGTGTACATTATGCGTTTCAAGAAGTAATTTTGAAAAATATTTAATTGTAAATAAAAAGAAATCCATTTGATAAAATCTTACTTCAATTCAAATTAATTTCACAACATTACTTGAATGTTATATTGTTATAATAATGAAAATTGTTGCATTTGAAAAATTGTTATGTGCTCAGTGTTGCATAATTAAATTGTCATTCTTGAAATGTATAATCATTCCATGGTAATGTCAGAAAAAAAAAATGATGTTCTTCTTAATTGATATAAGAAATACTTAAATCTAGTGTACAATTTAAGAGACATAATGAAATTAGTTGTGGGGTCTACTTAGTATGATTGATAATTTTTTTTATTATAAGTAGCAAAAAGAAAAATGAGTATACCTATAAGTTTATGTTATATATTATATGATAACAATAATAAAATAGGTTTAAACTTATTCCTACCATCCTCAAAACATTATCATTAATGATATTTTGTTAGTTCTTTAAAATTTTGATAAGAAATAATTCATAATTAAATGCCAGCAGTATTATTTTAAACATTTAGACTTTGGTTTTATTTTTTCATTTCAGTAACAGTAATGTAAACGTTTTGATTGTTTTGTATCTAATTCAATACCTATTGTGTAAATAAAACTTTCTGAAATGACTAAGCCTTAATAAGACTATTTGCAATGTGATTGTTATCATTATTACAGTGTAATCTAGTCACTGAGTACAGCAGGAAACTGTCTTTTACAAGAGAGTTCTTTCCCATCCGAAATAAACCATGAAAGTCAACATGTCAGTTTTATTTTTCTGTCTAAAAACATAACAAAAAATTATTTATTATATAGTAGTATATGTAATTTATTCACAGTAATATAATGCAAATGAAATGTTTATATTTTCAAAAAAAAATACACTGCTTTATTGTTTAACTCTGTATCACTGCAGTCATGTTTATAAAATAATCATAGATAGAAAAATACATTTTTAAGGTGGGAATAGGAAAACTAAAGCAATAATTACACATGGTATGATCCAATGTAAATCTAGATAAATAAGTTAAAAGTAAAGTATGCGGTCAGTCCAATTTGATCCATAGAGCTTGATTGTTCAAAAGTTTCTGATGCTGCGGCATACTAGAAGTTTGTCTGGCCAACATAATGTCCAGCCTCCCTTTACTTTTCTCTAACTAATGTCAGGTGTTCTTCGGAGCTGGTTGGGCACAGGGACACTCTCCAGGTCTAAAAACAAATCTTAGCCTTCACCAGGTTTTGAACCCAGGAACTTTGGCAAGCCAGTCGGCCACTTCGCCCAATTTAACCAGATATTGTGTTTAAATCATGGCTTCCATATGTAATGTTTGTTATATTTAGATATAAAGTGCTGTTAGTGTAAACTATGCAAATTTTTTCGGGACTAAAAATAATAAGATAATCACTGGGAATATAAGAAGATAATTTTATCTTTTTTTCTAAAGTACATTACATTTTTTTTCAAGTATCATTTATTACTTATTGCTTAGTTTAACAGATTTTATTTCATTGGATTTGCCTTCAAGTGATACAACACAATGAAAGAAAATACAAGCCTAAATAGTTTTTACTTGAAGACACAGCCCATAGCAGGCACACTTTTATCCTAACCTTTTTTCGGAAATTCTTCCCCGTAGCCTTGGACTGAAGGATACAAGTCCATATAACTGCTGCATTAGTGGATGATGATGATGCTATATATTAATTGACACAACTACCAGACGAAATAGTTTTATGTCCAACACTATTCCATGGTTTAAGTTTAGTCTCACATTTTGATAAGAGTTTCAAATGATGTGAACTTGTTGGTTTTTCCCGACTTTTTCAGGTAACCCATATTTTATGTCTCAGTGACACTTGCAAAGAAAGAGAACTTAAATATATCTAACCTTGCAAATGAAAAAAATCTCTTTTAATCTCTTGTTCGTTTTGAATATTCTATTAGATTTTTTTATAAATATATATTTTTTATTTAGACTATATAGCCCCCACATGTTTCGCTCATTAAATGGACTAGATTCAGCTTGATTAGGCATAATTCCTTGGATTTCTCGTGGAACAACATGGTATCCACAACAGCCTTTTAGCGCAGTGGAAAAGCCTGTCGGGCGATGTCCTGTAGTAGTTTCCGCAGGGTGTGTCCTATTCATTGCCATTTCCGCCTAGCAATCTGCTGGTCGATGGTATTCAAGTTGTCTGCTGCCACAAATCTATATTTCTAACTTTGTCTGCCTAACGGATCTTCAGTGTTTTGCGAAAGCAGCCGTCGACGATAGCTTTGACCCAGCTGGTCATGATGTTGATGACTATCCATGTCTCTGAGCCATTCGTACCGACTTTTCGTTGCTGCTTAAAATTGACTAGGAGCTAGAGAGATACCGGTACTTATCTTATCATTTGTTTGAAATCTATACATTGTTATTGTTTCCAATGTTTTCATTTAGTCATGAAAGCGGGTTATTGCTACGTCTTAAAAGTATCTTTGTTTTGTTTGAAAGGACGGTCCACGGATAGAGTACATTGCTTCAAATCTTGTTTAAGTTAGGATTTAGTACCATAATGACTTGAATTTACCCAGATTTTATTGTCTATAGCAGGAAGAAAATGACTTCTGGACATTCTTGATTACGTCTCAGTGCCAATAATGGTTTATTTTTCCAAACTATAGGCTTCATGTTGGCAGGTTGACCCCTGCATTTAAAGGGCATTACCCCTTTTTTTTTTTGTGGTAGTTTTGCAAGTAAGTATTTTTTATGTTCAATTACGTAGCAGACTCGACGCTATCTTCTTCGTTTTCCTCTTCCCTCCAAGGACAAATATTCTGTAAAGCGTGTAAAGATGAGTTTTTCAAGCACACCGAATCGGGCATGTCCGAAAAAGTGAGCTTGTCTGCCTGTAATGTAAGAATCAGTCGACTTGCAGCTTCCCGCTCTGCGTCTCTCTTTTCTGCCGTCTGCCGCCTGAAATAAAAATAGCGATATGGCTTTGAAAACTAAAGATATTGTCATGTGTACAAGGATTTATTAATATACTTTATTTATTACTAATACATGTATGTTTAAAAAATTCACGAACCAATGACTGCCTTAAATGAAATGAAACCAACATAGATTTACGTTACCTCCATTTTGTTCTTCTGTTCTGAAACCATGTCTTTACTTGGCCATCCGTCATTTTTAACGTCTTGGCCAAGGAACATCTTTCACTGGACGACAGATATTTTTGTCTGAAAAAATATACAGCGGTTCATTGTTTTCGAAAAGAAAAAAAAAATCAAGCAAACAATAACACAAACGAACGAAATGGAGGGCTAACTTATTTGAGTTGTCGGAATTAAAGCTTAGATCTATTAGATTTGCACGAATTGATCCAATATGTGTGATTAGACTTGGTGTATTTAATGTTTAAAAGTACCTACATAGGCCTCATGTGTGATAAAATAAGGGTTCTCTATATTTAACGATGAATAAATAAAATAATCCACACCGTCTAGGCTATTTAAAATGAAATGTGTAGGGTGTGGGTTGTCAATTCATGACGCCACCTTTTTTTTTTTTGGAAGTGATATAGGCCTAGATCTAGACATATTATATTACGATTTACGTAACTAAATGGAATAATGACAACAAAAATGGTCCAATTTATTTAGGCCTTTATTGAATATTCAAAAATAATTTTGAATGACTTTCAGCGACGAGTAGGCTAAAAAAAAAAAAAAGACAGTGGGTAAGAAATCAGCGAAAATCTCTTCATGTCCTTTATGGACAACTCCTTGAGGACTAAATCAACTTCAGCGTATAAAAGCGTCTGTAAAATATATCATATAAGATATAAGCATTAAAGATGTACCGTAGGTAATTAGTTTACTAATAATTATTATCAAGAAGACAATAAAAGTCCAACCCACTGACCTATGAAATCGTTTCTCTAGTTCTATTATCTGCATTCTTGTGAAGGATGTTCGAGGTTTTTTTCTTTTTGCTGCACACTTGTCAAATACAGGAGCTCGGAGAACTGCAAGTGAATATGTAATAATCAATGTTAAAATCTTATTTATTTTATCTGACAATATAATTTTGACAGCAAATAGATTACCTACTGTAGGAGTGGACTCGCATGAGGTCAATGAGCGCTGTATTTTGGTTTTTCATATATCTTATAAAGATCCACATCCTTCAAAAGGCCTAGTACTTAATACACAAACTCCCCACATGTTCTCTAATTTTAATATGGTTAGGCCTGCATATTCTACTAAAGTATTTTGTATTATGTAAAGTACATAGCCTATATTAAAATATGATTAAAAGAAAGATAATACGAAATTACCCTACTAGTTCAACACTCTTTGAAAATGGTAAAATAAAAATGAGATTTAAAAAAAAATATATTTTCAATGGGAGTTGTAATAAACTCAACGAAAAGCCGTATCGGCTCGTACTTGCTCACCATTGACCTATGGCTATTACAATTGTAGGCTAATGCACCGGTAGGGCTTATATGCTTATTATTTAAATGAGTTGCAGGCTTTCGAAAATAAATGCTTGAGAAAAATACTACGAATCTCCTTCGTAGAACACAGGGCTAATGTGTATGTTTGGGACAGAATATCCTCAATTGCAGGCCCTCAAGAAAACATTATGGCAACAATCAAACGGCGCAAACTGACATGGTTCGGTCATCAGGGGCGAAGCCACAGGGGGGGGGGGGGCTGAGGGGGGGGGGGGGGCTAAGCCCCCCCCCCCCCCTGGAATAATTGTTTTTTTTCAATAGATTTTTTTTAAAATAAAGACTAAATTCGCTAAAAATTTGGTAAATGTTTATTATGCGAAAGTTCAGCCCCCCCCCCCCCCCCCGGTATTTGGTAAATATTTGTCACGCGAAAGTTCAGCCCCCCCCCCCTGGAAAAAATTTCTGGCTTCGCCCCTGTCGGTCATGTGTTGCGGCACAATGGCCTGCCAAAAACAATCTTCCAGGGCATGGTGGAAGGTAGGCGTAGGAGAGGCCGTCAGCGGAGATGATGGTTAGACAATGTAAGGTATTAGACAGGGTTGCAGTTGACTAAACTAAACTTATTGACGACCGCTCAGGATAGGCAAAAGGGGAGAAAGTTGACTGCCGAAGTTTCCATTCCCCCAACGACCACAGCGGTCATGGGATTTATTATGATGATGATGATTTAAGAGAGTCCAGTATTGTAAGCTTATTGTTTCATTTTATATTTCTAGATTAAAAGGACTTGTGTTACAACCTGCAATTTTTATGATTTGAATGGCAAAAGTTTGTTGGCCTAAGCTTAGGCCTATACGTCCCTTAATGGACACAGCCTCACACTTCAGCTCAATGATGTAACAACTAAATAAAACATTTAGGCCAAAAAAATTGGAAAAATTTCAGAAAAGATCTGCAAGGTTTATTACAAGCGAATATTCACAACTGACAAGAGTTACACCAATAGTTAAATCACTAAACCTAGAAGGGTATAAAGTAGTATAATACAAATAAGGCCTTAAATTCTAGTTTAGAATGGGATGGCCTCCCTGGAAGTAAAAAGGGCCAGGGCTGACATTGACAGAAGGCAGAAAAGGAAGGCAAAATCATCCTCCATACAGCCGCCCTCAATGATCAAATGCGAGGGATGCTTAAGGGACTGCCACTCGAGGATCGGGCTGTTCAGCCACAGCAAGCGCTGCCCCTCATTGAAACCCCCAAAACCCCTAGGGCGCATCCATTGTCTTGCGAGACAGATAGGATCCATATAATAAATATAAGTAGGCTATATTGTATTAAAATAAACTATTAATTTTACGATTTTGTAGTATTAGGCCTTGAAATAATTAAAAACAAAGATATACTTTAACGTCATTCACAGCCGTTCGACTGCAAGAAACGATGGTGTAGCCAGGAGTTTAGTTTCGCTAAACAGTTCAGCACTCGATTCAGTGGTAGTCTTTTTTGAATTTTTTTTTACAAGAATACGTTAACTTACAATATTGCATCCACAGGTTCTTGTAACTCTATAAAATGACATTTCATTGTATATATCACATACTGCCCACAAATCGATAGGTTAAATTTGATACTCTCTTTATTAAACGGCGAGTAGAATACAAATAACTTACATGATATTCTATCCTTTCTAATGTCCAGCCAATTATGAGTTTGAGCGGACGCGCCATGACCACTAAATGGCACGGCCGGCCATGAGACTTGAAATCTTGGAGTGACATGCATCCCAAAGGGTTGAACTGTCTCAGCTTCATGTGAGTTAGCAGCGTTAGATTGAGAGATTATTCTGGGTGGAGGGCATAAACCGGGTCTGCCTATTTCTGAATTCTCCAAACTAGCGAGCTCGATGTCTGATTTAAATGCAGACGTTACGTTATTGAGAAAACACGTCCTGCCCCCCTGGAACAATTTCGACCTTAGAGAATCTTGGTACACCAATGTTTCAACTTCGATTTGTCTCTTTTGAAATTCATTAAAACTCCTGGGCTCCGAATCGAGAGAGTTGTACATGGCCCCATATCCACTATAAGCACCACCAAGTCGATATAAAACAGACCTTACACAGTCGTTACAATCAAAGACTGTACTTTTATCTTGAGCAAGGACATTAAAGCATTCTCCCGTTTCACAAGCATCCACGTGTTGTATCAATGTATTAGATTCTAACCCTTTCTCTCCTGGGCAAGGCTTGTCTGATTTCTTGGATAGAATTCTGTCAATGCCAAATGATAGGGTGTGACTTGATTCAACACTTGCTGACTTAGGCCTACATGTTTCATTAGCTTGGTCATTCCGAGGCTCAGACATGGTCATTTATTTCTGTGGATAGAAAAGTCAAAGTCTGAAGTTTTATATCGAAGCTTATCATTGTTTTCATAATTATGTCCAAAGGTTAATTGACAATTGAAAAATTACACTAATTGCATACAGCATACCATCTATTCTAATAAGCCCCATCTTATTATAAGTAATGGGTTTTTACCATTATCTTCGAGTGACCTTCAGAATACGAAGAAAAGACACTTGATGGCAATAAATAGCATATATATATACGCGCTATATATATATAAATATATATATATATATATATATATATATGTATTATTATTATATATATATATATAAATATATATATATATATATATATGTAACTTTAAGTAAATGCATTCATATATTGACGGGCATAACCACTAGTATATATATATATATGAATGCATTTACTTAAAGTTACCTAACCAATGAAATTACGAGTAGACCTAAAGCTATATTAATCTATTGAATGAATGCTTGGTAAAGTGGTGTAGTTTATTTAAAGACAAAATTATAATTCACGATACTACTAGACCTATTTAGTATACTATAATTAGTTAAAAAAAAAAAAAAAGAAGAAAGAAAAAATTTGAACCAAAATGGAGAATTGAAATTTTCTAGAGGAAAAGATAACAAAAGGATTCCTGACAGATGCTAAAATTATGAGGCCACTTTCCCTATTCTCCCCACTATAGCGTGAGCAAGTGTGAGATTTTTCCGAGCATTTAAAAATCTGAATGAATGAAAGTAAACAAAGGTTATTTAGTTGAACAAAAATGTATTTTCAATCCTCCTCACGCATAAACAAAACAGAAAAAATAACACTGAGTAGCATTAGAAACTGAACGAATGAAAATAAAACGAAAATCCATAAGGCAATTAATAAGCGTTGCCACATTTTCCCAGTAACATAAAGGGGTGAAGGATGAGGTTGGGGGTGGTCCCCTGATACAACTCAGTGGATTTTTGTTTATAAAAGAGTGAATTAATTTATTTTCTTTTTTTAAACCTACGACTAAGCAATGAATTTTCCCTGCTGGCACCAATACAACCAGTGCTATGGTAATAATGCAGTCTAGTGAGCTATACGTTTTGAGTACGCCTTATTTATTCAAAGCTTGCTAAAACGAATTTCTAAAATAACGACCTTTTTTTTTTCTTCACGCGTGCCATATATACTCATGGACATGATGCTAATTATAATATTTTTTTTATTAAAGTCATTTTTGACAATAAATATATTATCATGTTTTTTTTTCCAACAATTTTATTGAACAGAAAATATAAAAAAAAAAACTTCAAACAAATATTGCAAAATAAAAATAAAAAACAATTTAAATGTAGGCCTATCATTTAATTTTCAGTAAATATTTCACAACTAGATTCCTCTTAATCCAATGTATAGGCTAAGTATTGATTTTAAGTTTTTGTTAGTTATACAATACATGGTAAAAAATATTCTTTTAGCATGATTATATTTGAAATCAAAAAGCTTTTATTTTATTTTTTCAAACACTATTACAAAGGTTTTACCATTTGCGACATTATGAAAATTAAGAAACTAAACAATATGTGAATATAATTTACTGGCTATACTAATGACTTATGTTTGTTATATTTTAACAACATCCCCGTGAATAAGATTAGAGTCTAGTTCAATTTATAAATAAACAAACATTTAAGGGAACAAAAATATCAAGAACAGAATACAAGTTTAAACATTCATGAGATTGCTTCGTTTTTTCCAATAATTATATATAGGCCTAGGCTAGGCCTACTAACGAGTAATGGTTGATTTCTAGGTTTGCGATTGTTTTAGTTACAATTGTTATTACTTCTACAATGTCTCATTGATTTCAATCTGTTTGTTTACTGAAGTTTGTAAAAACAACAACAGCAACCACGAAATAACCAATATGACTTATATATTGCAAATGCTTTTGTTTACAGAAAACTCATTGTTAATAGCTTGACGCTAAACATTAGAAACTGAAAATATTTTTTTTCATAGTTTAAGTTTACACACAAATGCCTTGCTAAATTGAAATAAAATAATACATAAAAACTGAAAATAAATATAGATCTATGTCTAAATTGACTTTAATCCCAAAAAAATTATTTTAATTTCTATTTATTTCAAATAATGGATTTATATTTTATAAGTTGATATTGAAAAATTGAGAATAAACCGAATTAAATTCAGTTTTAAAATCCGTTCCTCTAGCCTCAAATGTATTTTTTTTTTGTATTTAAAAGTAAAGGCCCGATATCAGAATTTTAATGTTTGTTTTTTTAACTGCATAAATCATGAATTAATAATTAAAACATTTCAGTTTTTGCTCTTCTCTTACCACGTTTTAGAAGAAAAAAAACAACAACGAATTATCCAAGAGAAATTAAATGGAAGGATAGCCAACGAAATAAAAGATACGATCATAAAGCTTTTTTTTTTTATTACAAACAGGACAGAGTATGTATGTATCAGGTCTCTGGTGCTTGTCTATATTTATATCGGTTTTAAGTGATGCGTGAGTACTGACCCCCCCCCCCCTCTCAAGTATCCCCCCCCCCCCATCCTCCCCATCTCAATTACAATTTCACACTGACACGTTTACTTCACACTTTTCTACACCTCATTACAAATTTTTCAACCCTCGTTTTCTCCTCATTCCACCACAGCATCTTTAACACAATCTTTCATTCACGATGTCCAGCAGCAGGCCTGCTCCTATGGTCAGGTTACGGCGAACGATATTGAGTGAGTACTACAGGGGTCAGGGGTCATGTCCAAACAACTTAACCGGGATATCCTGCAATTTAGCGTTAGGGTGAAAGGGGGGGGAGGGTTGAAGGGAGGGGTGGCATGGCGGATTGTGTTGAAAGATGAGGGGCGGGCGGGGCGGGAATTTGTTGTTGTCTCTCTCTCTCCAAAGATTAATTGATTCTGGATGCTGTGGGGATTATATAGTGATGTGGAACGATTAATTAACGTGATGTAATGTATGATAGAAACGCTTAGTTGGGCAATGATTAATGGGTGTGCACAGGGTGATGGACAGATCATTTAAGGCCAGTGTAAATAATGCATGAAGTACGTTGGATCAAGCTGATACTTGGATCAAAAGACTTGCCTAGTCAGGGGCGTGGAGCAGTGGCGTGGAGCAGTGGCTTTGAGCAGTAACGTGGAGCAGTGGCGTAGCGAAGTTACGAGTTGGTAGGGGAAGGGGTTAAAATTAAAAAGCTCAAATAGAGAGAAGATTATTTAAGGTTAGGGGGGGGGGAATGGTACACTGTTGGGCAGGATACATTATTAATACCTCGAAAATTTGACATAGTTGACATTTGACGCGGAAGCGCGTTCGACTGGCTTACCGAAGGTCCTGGGTTCGATTCCTGGTGAAGGCAAAGGATTTTATCCCGGGTCTGGAGGATGTCCCTGAGTCTACCCAGCTCTTATGGTTACCTGACTTTAGTAGGGAAAAAGTAAAGGCGGCTGTGCATAGTGCTGACCACACAATCACCTAGTATGTCGTGGACATAGAAACTGGTGAACGCTGCTTCATCGGATCGGTTTGGTCCGACCAGTACTTTACTTTAACTGTTATATAGATAAAGATACGAGTATGCTAACGAATATTACAAACATGTTCATTATATAATTTTTTTTTAAAACAATATAACTTAAAATTTTTGTTTTAGATAATGTATTTATAAAATCAATGTTTATTAAAACAAAAATAAGAAGGGTTGGATGTGGTTGCGGGAAGGGACACGCGTCCTTCTTGCCTAACCGTGACTACTCCTTTGGCGAGAAGTATAGGGCTTACATATTATGCAGACTTTTTTTTAAAATGGTCCCTGAAATACGTATTTTTACGTTCAAGACTAAATCTAAGCTTACGTTATAAAAACATTTGTTCTGAATTTCGGAGTCTTTTAGAGTCTGTACTTTTATCTAATATAATGAAGATATATGTTCTAGGAATGAAGAGAAGTATGGAGTTTCATAGAACCATTACAGAGATGTTAATGTAAGCCTGCTCCTTGAGCTATTTAAAAACAAAAATGGTTGTGTAATCAATGCTATAACTATAACGATTGTATTTTCTATCAAACAAACATTGTTGTAACGTCTATTAATTTCATAGGCCTACTACATATTTTTTTTTAAAGGAGAATAGGTGGGGAGGGGGGGGGGGTTAAGGTAATTTTAAAGCTGCATAAACAAATTAAAGACTATGGGGGGGGGGGGGGACGGGCTAGACGTAATTAAGCCCCGCAGACGTCTTTGTATTTTAAACATGTCAGGATGTCCTGTCACTAGAAAAAATAAGCATACGAACACGCGATACGTTTAATGTTTAGACTTTTCCGAAGTTTTCCATTAGACTAATAGAAGACACCAACCCCCATTCAAATCTCGACCATTGCCACGGTATCTAATTGTGCACTAGTTTTTCTCCGTATGATGCAAGTCTTCGAAATGATGCCCCTTTGAATGTTCAAAATGATTTTAGATTTTATCTACTTATATATTATGCCGCCCCCTTACGACGCAGCTTGATGCAAGCCACCTCTTTACTTCATATCATGGCATGGCCTGCAAAAGAAACTATTAATATAAACATATTTCAATATTTTTATGCCTGACATTAGTTGGGGTTAAAGTAAAGGCGGCTGGGCATTGTGTTGGCCACACATCCCCCTTGTATGCCGTGGCCACTGAAACTGGGGAACGCTGCTTCACCAGCCCTATGATCAGTTTGGTCCGAAGGGTACTTTACTTATTTCAATATAAACTATAATAGGCTTAGTCTATATTACATAATTTAATATAAAATTTAATATATTAAATAGTTCTTTTCAAACTATAATACACGTGCATAACAAAATAAAAACTATTAATATGTAGACTGCTTAGTTCAATACAAACTATAACTATAACAATAAATTGCAATATAGGTATTATGTCAATGACTTCAAACTACACATTCTAATTTGGTTCTAAATAATGGAAATTAAAGGAGAAAATGTTTGTTGATGTTTTTCAGTGCTGAACTAGTTATAGTAAAAGTGTTCTCCATTTAAATATTTAGTGGATGTTTGTCTGTGTTTACACTTTGAACGAGAAGCAGAAATGAGCTCTAGTTTACTATCTGACGTACACCCCCCTTGGGCAGCATTAGAAAAATGGCTCATCAAAATGGAAGTCGAGAGCTGTCAGGGAAAACGACAATAAATAGCTAATTTAGTCGTCCTCTCGTTTTGGGAGCGTCCAGGTCTACAGGGCCCTATCATGTATCTGTCCTGGACCGGGCAAGCAGGGGTCCCAGAGCGCCGGTTCCAGCTTTGTGGATTATTGTGGGAACACGCCTGCTTAACGATTGATTAGCTTGTCGCTAGGGTTGCACGACTTGCGCGCTCAGCCCCGCTCACGTGGTCGCGTAGGGGTAACAAGAGAAACACTGTGTTTTTTTGTTTAAAACCCTCCCCACAATTATTCTCCCACAGTTTGTGTTATTGACTTACAAATACCACGGTCTGGCCGTTAACTGGCCTAGCACGAACATTGACGCTTACGATCGCGTGAAGTCGCCCCCCTGGTTGCGATACGGACAGTCGCATAAGGGGGGTCGGTAATACAACCGGTTTGAGTCGATCGTCCCTTGGGGGAGACGGGGCGCTGGCAAAAAGGCGGAAGAAAATAGCGGAAATGTATAAAGAGGAGGATGGGGATACTGTGGCCAGTCAGAAAACAGAAAAAAGCCACATGATACCGGTAGTTGAAGAAGAGAGAGAGAGATAGAGATCGCCCCCGGGTTAACAAACTATAATTGTTAGAGGCGGGGGTGCCTGGAAAGGGGGGAGGAAGTAGGCAGAGAGAGGCAGGAAGAGTGCGGTCTAAGATTGTATCATCCAGAATAAAGCAAGTGGCTTCAATTGACTCTCGCAGATGTTTCAAGTTGGCTTACTCATAGAAGCCCCGTGGACTTAACTCTGGCCGGAGAGTTGCTAGCTTCGTCAATTATAAATGACCCTATCATCGTTTCCGACAATGGTATAATTGAGAACTGAATCTATCACAGGATAATCTGATTGTTTCCGCTCATCAACCTTTAGATTCCTCAAAGTAATTAACTCCTGTCGAGGAGTAGTGCAAGTGAGAAGAATGGTTTAGTTGGAAAAACAACACGGCTTCAAGAATGGTTTTGAGTTAAGATGGATAAACAGTTTAGCTTCAAGAATAGTTAAGTTGGAAAAACTGTTTAGCTGTAAGAATATTTTAAAAGGAAAAACAGTCTAGCTTCAAGAATAGTTAAGTTGGAAAAAAATGATTAGCTGTAAGAATAGTTTAATTGGAAAAAACAGTCTAGCTTCAAGAATAGTTATATTGGAAAAATTGTTTAGCTGTAAGTATAGTTTGTTTGGAAAAACAGTCTAGCTTCAAGAATAGTTCAGTTAGAAAAGCTGTTTAGCTGTACGAATAGTTTAGTTGGAAAAACAGTCTAGCTTCAAGAATATTTAGGTTGGAAAAACAGTCTAGCTTCAAGAATATTTAGGTTGGAAAAACAGTATAGCTTCAAGAATAGTTTAGTTGGGAAAACAGTCTAGCTTCAAGAATAGTTTAGTTAGAAAAAATGCCTCGCTTTAAGAATAGTTAGGTTGGAAAAACAGTCTAGCTTCAAGAATAGTTAAGTTGAAAAAGCTGTTTAACTGTAAGATTAATTTAATAGGAAATACCGTCTAGCTCCAAGAATAGTTGAGTTGGAAAAAAAATTATTAGCTGTAAGAATATTTTAATTGGCAAAAACAGTCTAGCTTCAAGAATAGTTCAGTTAGAAAAGCTGTTTGGCTGTAAGAATAGTTTAGTTGGAAAAACAGTCTAGGTTCAAGAATATTTAGGTTGGAAAAACAGTCTAGCTTCAAGAATAGTTAAGTTGAAAAAGCTGTTAAGCTGTAAGAATAGCTTGGTTGGAAAACAGTCTAGCTTCAAGAATAGTTAAGTTGAAAAAGCTGTTTAGCTGTATGAATAGTTTGGTTGGAAAGCAGTCTAGCTTCAAGAATAATTTAGTTGGAAAAACAGTATAGCTTCAAGAATAGTTAAGTTGGAAAAGCTGTTTAGCTGTAAGAATAGTTTAGTTGGAAAAAAAATTAGTCTGGAAAGAAATGGCTTATTTAGAACTATGGTAAATTAAAAATTCTAAGCTATTAGCTAGAAAAATGGAGCGACGCATTGATATATAATACACGAAATGATTCGGAGTTTATACAATAGGCTGTGAAAAATTATTATGAATTTTTCTTTCAAAATAACTAATGTATTTATCTATCTATGTATCTCTCTCTCTCTCTCTCTCTCTCTCTCTCTCTCTCTCTCTCTCTCTCTCTCTCTCTCTCTCTCTCTCTCTCTCTCTCTCTCTCTCTCTCTATTTATCTATCTAACCTCTACCAATATAGCTATATTTCTAGTATTTATGTATCTATCATCCTCTATCTATTACCTATCATGTATTTCTATATCATTTATCCATCTATCGGCCTATCAACTATCTACCTATCTACCTACCCACCTAAGAATATTTGTCAGAATATATATTTCACGCTTCTTTTGTTGATTAAATTGGCCTGGTGTCTTAGGTGCAGAGAATCGAACTGCACACATTTTTGCAGGCTCACACCATGGCAGGGTTCTAATCATCCATGGATAACACCGTTAAGGAGTCAACAGTGGCTACACCGAAATGTAGAAACGTATAAAGCGTACTCATGTAGTGTAGACTTAATAACTTAAAAGTGAATTACATGTACTCTAGTAACAGCGCAGTGGTGGGAAGAAAAGCCAGTGTGCGGTGTACTGAAAGATTTGCACATAACGTGTGAGTGAAACCTTGTGGATGTACAGGGTTAAATTGATTAGGGTAGCAGTTTAAGACGACACCGGACACCCTCTTTATATGGCTGTATTTAAATATAGTGGAAATAGCTTTGAAGATGTAAAGGAATGGTGAAGTGGGAGGGTGTGGGGTTGTGGGAGAGGAGAGGGGAGTATGGAGAAACTTAACTGGAGCCAATTTATTATTTATTGTCAATTTCGGTGTAGCGTCCCATCCCAGGTTGAGTTTGCGTTAAAATATCTCTGCCCAGCTAGCCGCTGTTTCCTTTTACTCTTTTCTTTCCACGCCTCCGGAGAAATAGATTTAGTTTTCCGTGTCTGATAGCAAATGGCAACGGAGCCACGGTGTGAACAATTCATTTCGGCTTCGCTTGAGCCTTTCTCAATTGTTCCACAGAGAGCCCTTAATTTAATGTCGGTTCTTTCCCACCCAACACCCACCTCTCCCCCCCCCCGGAGGTACCTCGGGTCCGTGTATGACTACTATGATCGTTTAGTAGACAGAACTGGATCCAGTTGGCTGTAGTGTCAAGTCTTTGGCCAGGACCGTCCACATGCTTCCACAAGGTGTCTTGGGAAATGTGACTATTGGATTATTTTGGAGGTATTCGATTACTTTTGGCTGGGCTTCGGCTCAAAGAAATCCATGTTTTTAATAATGGCTCTTCTGGAGCCATTCCGACACAGACTTTAGGGATTTCTTCAAGATACGATGTTGTTTTTTTTACTTCTTCCTTATAATATAATTTATCTTGTAGGCTAGCTACTATCTTAAAGTGTCTGTCATTTATAAATTGCCATTCAGCTATTTGATTTGTTAATTTAGAAAAAGTTTTATATAAATAAAGTTTAAGCCTGTGCCAACATTTAAAAGTTGTTGTTTTTTTCTGTTATTGATGGCATTATCGATTGAAGCTTTAATGTCATGCATTTTATTTTAGCCCATTTTTAAACATTATCAAAGAATCAAATAGAATAAGATCTATTACAAAAGAATTTAAATGCAAACTTTGTTGGAATGCAAGTCGTTAAATTAATTTGATTCACTGAACAGGTTACAATAGTAATAAAACTAAACAAGGAAAAACAAATACAACACGGTAAAAGCCAGATGCAATGCTAAGATAAACATAACGACAAAAACACTTTCATTGTCCCTGATGCCTGAACAAACCAGGAAAACCAGAAACTTAACATCGTTTAAAAAAACTCATCAAAATGCAAGACTGTAATAGACCCATACCACGCATAAGCGTAGGACGCAATAACCTTCTGTATAGAAGGAGCGCCCGTAACATATAAGATAAGAAGACAAGAAGTGAGATGGAAACAACTGTTGGGCTACTGATTGTTTTGTGTTGTTTTTTTTATGTTTTGTATACGTCCACGCTTTTTATTAAAAACCTTTATCGCCAACTAATTATAATTGCGATTTCTTTGATTACATATATTTGTTAATTTGTTCGGGCCCTGGTACAGTTTCACCATTTTTCAGCATTGCGTCAAGTTGTCCACGGATCATGGTGAATCCCTGTTAATGAAAAATTTTGCGGTGCTCCCTTCCATTGATGCCCTAACCACGTGCCTATTTTCCAGCACTGTGTGGCTTCCCATGCCTCTTGAATCTGGCTCAAAAGATTACGCAATTGAATCTGGCTCAAAAGATTACTCAATTGAATCTGGCTCAAAAGATTACTCAATTGAATCTGGCTCAAAAGATTACTCAATTGAATCTGGCTCAAAAGATTACTCAATTGAATCTGGCTCAAAAGATTACTCAATTGAATCTGGCTCAAAAGATTACTCAATTGAATCTGGCTCAAAAGATTACTCAATTGAATCTGGCTCAAAAGATTACTCAATTGAATCTGGCTCAAAAGATTACTCAATTGAATCTGGCTCAAAAGATTACTCAACCCTTTTCTCGATAAACAGGAATGTAGCGATCGGAAATCGTTTTTTTTTTTTTAACTTTGCGACATAAAAAAACAACAACAGAACTGACACCATGGTTTTAAAAATGTATAATCTCCCGAAAAGAAAGATAATCTTCGGAAAATTCAAAAAGCATACATTTAAACTTTAAACCCTGTTACGTGGATGTTTGTGTGTGTCTAATGTAGTCTATATTTTGTGAAACTCAAAATGTATAGGCCTACTCTAAGCATTTAATTAGATCTTGGGAAATATGCACCAAGAAAAATAAGAGAGAGAGAGAGAGTGAACATATAGAAAAAGTGAGAGTGAAAGATGGAAAGAAGTCGGGATATTGAGTAGGTCTATGAATAAAAAAAAAATTGGGGTGGGAGAGGGGAACGAAACAGAAAACAGACACTCAAAATTGACACGATTCACGCCGCTAAAGAAGACACACTTGTAAAAAGGTCATGATGTGAAGATAACACTAAAAAGTCATGATGGCTGAGTATCTGAAACTTTAGTAAACAATTTACTTCAGAGGGCCCGGATGAAATCCAAACTGGCGGAAGGTGACGACGGAACAGAACCGTCCTGCCGGACGAGTATTTACTGCAGCGTATTTAACTTGGTCTTTTATGCTGCAGACTCTCGTCTTGATGAGCACGGAGACTTTTAGCAGTGCGGCCATGTGTAAATTACCTAACTTGTCATTTCATTAACATTATTTACTTCTGTTTTTTTGTGTGTGTATATTTTGGTTTATTTCTTCCCTTTTGTTTGTTGTTGTTAATATTTATATTAATTAACATGCTTTGAGCCCTACTGTCTTACTTATATGTTAGGTCGGCTATTTTGTTTTAGTTGTTTGATTTGTTCCATGTTTGTAAAGTTTTAAATCATCATTTAGTTTTTTATCTCTTGGCCTATAGATTGTATCCGTGTTCTTAGTTGTATGTTAAATGCATTATGCTTGTTGGCAGCGCTATACAAATGTCATTATTATTATTTTAGAACTGGGTGGCCAGCTTCCAGAAAGCAGCACCAGAAGATGTCCTAAAAAAACTTATCGAAGCAGAATTTCTGGTAGAAAGAACTAGACGTTTCAATGAAGCTATGTGGTGTTGTGAGGGAATTATTTGGACAGCAGGGTGTACAGATTGTTGCGCGTCCACTTGAAGCGTGGGAGCTCAGGCATGTAGCACTGACTCTTCCTATGGACTCTCTATTCCCACTAAGCAATGACTTGTTTGTCTATGATGGCAGAACTTTTACCTTGGTCTTTATTGGAATTTATAACACGATATTTATATTTCTTGCATGCAGTCAGATCTCTTCAACTACTCAGGATGCACACATAGCAAAATAAATCACAAATATGCACTGTTTATCAAAATGGAAGACTCTGTTTATTGACACGAAACAAGTCCTTTTAGTAGTACTTCTAGGCTCACACCACTTCTATTAATTCCAACTACTGAGATTGACATAGATTACACTTGTAATTGTCTCACGATGACTATCACTTTCAGCTAAAGCTTAATGAATGTCCAGTAATACATATAATAAAATCTAACTTTAATAATCACTCACGTTAGTCTAATTATAAAATGTTAAAGTCTTGGATTGAAGTGTCGAGTCCAACAGATATATTCAAATAAAATGAATAAGAATATATAACTTGGTGCGTATAAACAGAAGTACTTTCAGACGTGTGCGGACATAAGTCTGGATGAGAAGTAAGAAGTGAAGTAATAAATGTTATGTTTAGCGTGCGTATTTATGTATTGTGTAACCATAGAATTGTGATGTTGTGATGGTTGTAGAATTGTAGAAGAATCCCTTACTATATAAGATTACAGCTCAAATTGAGATTAAATTCGAAAGTTGTAAAAGCTTACAGCGGAAGTCTTTTGGACAGCTCTGGCTTCGCACGGAAAACACAACTCCTAAACTCTAAAAATAACGCAAGCGGTCCATCTTATTATAGTCTGATTCAACCAACAATTTTCTAGGACTTTGGTGATTTGTTAGGATTTTCTTTACGAAACAAAATCACGTACGCTTAAACAGTGGCGTAGCCAGGTTTTGACGCTAGAGGGAGCGAACATTTAGGAAAAAGGACCCACTTTTATAAATTTTTCCAAATTAATAGAAGAACTAAAAATTCGTACGTATCAAGTGTTATGAGAAAATCCTGTGCCTTAGGATACACACACTGTATAGTGGAGTATTTTTTTTAACCATTCACGATTTTTACAAGCAACTATTTGTGATGGGAATTTCTGCAAAATTGATTGCATTTACTGCTCATTTTCGGGATGAGTATCTAGTGTCGAAAAATATTTATAGAATCAATGCGAATGCTTCTATAGGACTGGATTCTTCTTCATTTTAATTTTGAAAGACGGGATAAATCGCCAATATATACATTTTTAAAGAGAAAAAAAAATAGATTTTCAACATTTGTATTTACTGTATCTATGTGTCAATTACAAAATATGATATGTTATAGGAATGCTCGATTCTTTTCTAATTTTTTCCTCTCAACTATTAAAACACTACGCCCGATGGTCATAATAATATCCTTAGCAAACGGAATTTCTTTAAAACAAGTTATTTATCTTCTTTTCTTCTTTCTTTTAAATTCTGTGGGTAGGCTATCTTTTTTTTGCGCATTTCATGTAACCATGTTTTTGATCACTACACGTATACGGCCAAGAAGGAGATAGCCAGCGCGCTTTAAGTCACATTATTACTTTTCGGTAAGTACACAAAACTTGAACCCCACCTTTTTTTGAGAATGCGAGCTAGCGTACACTTTTGAGGCTCGGAGAACTAACTCTGCTGTGTCCACGCACCACTGATACATCACTGTAAAAGTTAGGCACAAACGGTTGGCCGTTCCTGTCCACTCTAAGTTCCTGCTTATGACCTTGTATCCACTAGAAAAGGGGTCGGCAATCTAAGGGACGCGTGCCAAACTTGGCACGCAGAGCGATTTTCAATGGCACGAGAGAGGTGTTTTATTATTGATGAAAACAAAAACAACCATATTTTTCAGTAATATTTATATTGAGTGAAATCGATTTCACAACATTTAACTATATAAGATAAGATAAGATAAGCTTGCTTTATTGATCCAAATGAATGGAAAATTGACTTGATTGCATAAATTTCGTCTTTCAGCATACCTAAAACAATATTAAAGAACCATTTGTACTCAAACACAATATACATTCACGCATACTATCATACCATTTATCATACAAGAAAAAAAGTAGGCCTATTATTTAGGAGTCAGCTATATGTACTTCCCTTTACAAAGGCATATATTAAGATAGTTGTGTTTTTTCACAAGCACAACGAAGCACTCAAAGCGGAGTTTCAAGACTTTCAAATTGATTTTTTCATACCTTTTCAAGCAGCTCTTACTACAACCTTCTTAGATGTAGATACTTTTTAAAATTAAGTATAGGGATATTGGCGATTTGAAAACGTAGCCAGTTGAATTTTAAACCTTTAATGAAATAGGCATCGAAATGTGCCAAATTGTTTAAGAGATAAACTCCTCAAGGTTGAATGGACAAATACTTAAGGCAGGAAATGTTTACTTACAACTATTTAACGTAAATTAATTATGTGCCTCTATTAATTAACTCTTGTAATGAATACCACAACGCTAGTTTATGTAAAGAAATAATAATTAGTCAGTAATATTTGTTATATTACAAAACATTACTTGTTTGGCATCACTATTGAATCAAATTTAGAATCTTTATTTTAATTAAAGGGAGATAATTAGCTGCTTTTATTTCCGCTAATATTTCTAATATTATGTTTTTTAATTTTTATTTTGTAAAAAACTAAATGGTAAAAATTATAACTTTATAATGTTATAATGACAAAAATGTCAAAAAGTAGTTGAACATTTTATAAATATTATATGACTAATATAATATATGCACATTTTCTGAACATTACATTAACTACTCAGTTTGTATGATTACTTTGTATCAATTCCGCTTAATGTCGTTTAATATTATATACTATTAAATAAAAAAAGGAACATCTCAGTTAAACTGAGAACTAAATATTATAATCACTATTATCAGTTGATCTGGACAACTAAATGATAACCTATACAAAATAGTTACCATAAATGTGAAAGTTTGGTAATGTAATTTTGTATTTGGTATAAATGCAAATAAAAAGGATGATAATCACATACACATTTTTAAAAAAAAATTAAATATAAAACGCTTCAACGATTTTCTTTATAGAGTTCCTTTGCTTTTGGCCTTGTCTAGCTAGAAATTACTTAGGCCTACTTGTCTTATAAGAAAACAAGTATAATAGAGCAGGTTGACTTTTAGGCTGTTGGCACGCTGAATGATTTAGAAATCCTAGCTTGGCACACCATTAGCAAAAGGTTGCCGACCACCAGTGCCGTTGATAGGGATTTGGGGGCCCAGAGTGCTTATGGCCTCCTTAGGGGCCCTTACATTTTGACATTCGACCTTATGACATGAGAAAAAAACAATTCGGACACTCTTTTGGGGGCCCCCTTCAAGTAGGGGCCCGGGAGGAGCTTCTAATTTGGATCTCCCCCCCTTTCTACTCCCCTAGCTACGCCACTGCCGACCCCTGCACTAGAGTGTGACCTTCACGTCGTATGAAATTAAATTAAACTAAAATTAACTAGATCTAACAAGGTTCATTAATCATATTGTAACAAATTAAATTGTTGAAATGGAATTAAAAATAAATAAATTAGAAACAGTATAATTGGTGCTACATGACTTGTTAAAATTATTTTTTTCCCGAATAGGCCCTGTTTTTTTTCGAAAATGGTCGTAGGGGGAGCGGCCGTTTCCCCCCCCCCCCTCCTCCCTTCTGGCTACGCTACTGGGTCTAAATTCATTGAGTCGAAATATTTTGTGTATAGTTTGTATTAATAGAGCGTTTGCAATGGGTGGAGCTTAAGTTTTTTAGTGACGTCATTTGTAAATAGAAGCCACTTGAGGAACAAATATGGCGAATGCTCTTTATCATGCCAAATTCACATATTTATGAATATTGGCTATTCTACTCAAAAATAAGGAGGTAAATTCTATGATAATAGGCCTAATACAGCTTAAATCTTAATAAGACTTAAAACATAAAACATAATTTTAAAAAAAGCTCGTGCTTATATGAAACTTTATTAATACAGCGGCCATTGTACACCACTACACAAAGTAAACAAAAATCACGTGCTATTTGTCACGTGATTGCAAACGCCCTATAGCTTAAAAAAACATACATTCTACTTTCTTATTCTTTTCTCATTATATTTGTGACGATTTACAACGTTAATACGATTATGTGTTGTTGTTTTCTTTTTTAATGATAGGTTTAATTATTGTATTTCATTAGTTTATTAGATTAATGAGAAATGATATCCATTAAGAACAATTGATAATTACCAAAAATCATTGGCGTGATTTGCGTCTACTCCATTTATCCATTTATTTCCGAGTTGGCATGTCCTCACTCTCATCTTCACTCTCTGGAGGATTGCAGCCAGAATCTGATGAAGTACGAAGAACATTACCGAGAGTTACATCTGGAACTATTCTGGGGATGTGCTACTCTGGAATATTTCACCATGGGCATTTTAGAATAGTCGACCGTGAGTTTCAGAATGTGAGTCTCTATTTTCCGGCTGCCAAGCATGGTCCGTAAAGAAATCCAGAGTTGTTGCGTGTGTGTGTGTTCGTGTGTTTTCTTTGTTTTATTTGCTAGACTTTCTAGATTCTAGTACTTACTATTAGTAGCTTGTTTTGGTACTGCCGTAGTCTATAAGGATTTAATAGCAAGGTTTAGAGTTTAGAGTTTAGGGTTTGAAAACATTTCAAGGTGCTCTCATATTGTTTGTTTTTTTACATTGTGTTCTCTTCAACAAAATCTTTTTTTTCTTGTTCTTTTCTATTTATTTCTTGCTTACTAGGATACTAGTTGGATGTGCAATTTTTAAATCATGTGTTTCTTTCTTTGTGGCCAATTCATCATAAGGCTAACTGACCCACTTTCCATCATCCCATGAGCTAAAACTTGGCACATAGACTCCTTGCTAATGACAAAACATTATATTGAATGCTCAGTCCTTACCCCAACCCCGAGAATGCTTTTCATTTTAAAGACGAAAATATCTTTCTCCAGGTTTTGGTTTTCAAGGAGTAATAATGAGAAAAAATGGTTTTTGGGGTGAAGTCAAAAGTTTTTGGAAGCAAAAATATATAGCTTCTTTGTTTTTAAAGTTAGTGGTTTCTGTATGTGTGTAAAATAATAAAGGCTTGAAAAATACATTAACTTAGGCTATATGTTTGCTTAAAAAATTGAATTAAGTTTCAATTTTTAAAAAAGTTCACTAAATTCATAAGGTGTATTTAGTCGAAAGTTCGTATCAAATCTATTAAATTATTGGGCAAACTGACAATTCTTAGTTTCAAACTTATCACATGTAAATATGCGTTTAAATTTTCCGTAAACAAAATTCTTAATATTTGTGAAACATATGTGTTTATGTAGCAAATGTGTGGAGGCCTAAGTATATGTGTCTGAAGGTGTGTGTGTTTGGCGTGTGTGTGTGTGCGCGCGTGCGTGTGAATGTTTGTGTGGTGTTTTAAAAAAAAGTTTTAGTATTAGATTATAATTATTAACTTTAAAAAAAATTGTTTAATATATTTGCATTGGAACATTGTTTGTCTCTTTCCAAACGCTATAATAATATTAATTGTGGACGCTCCGTCTCGGTGCAGCACTGGGTCACCCATGCCTATGATATATCTATTAGATCTACTTTCCTCTGCCGTATGCCAATAGCTCTGTTGTTTCCCATTTGGGCGGTTTCTAGTGAAACTAATCCTGTTTAACACTTGGCATTGACTCATCTTGTGACCTATATCACCCCTTCCAATACGCGCAATCATCTCCACCAAAGAAGGCGAGTAAATTGCCCTCGTCCTCCCGTTCCATTTGACGTACGGGTGTATGTAACTATGACAACAAATGGAGTGTGGGAAAAGGGTGTGGGGGGATAACTAGCTGTTTATCACAATGTAAGTTGATTCCCTTTGTCTGTATGTCACGACGAATAATCGGAATAATCGTAAGATGGCCACCACTCGCTAAGTTAAGTGTAACCCGAGTTATCTGCCCTCACAACTGCAGACCCTAATGAAAGTGTTTGCTCCAGGAACCAGGGAAACGTTCGCACAGCTATCTCCCCAAACAGCAGACGATTGGCCACATTTTTTCTGTTTAAACATTACATAGACAAAACAAAAATACTGAAGATAAATGTTGCGTTTATCCATCGTTTGAATGCTTGACTTCGAGCTGCGGTCAAACCAATTTATCGGGAGCACAGGTCAATAATACTCGCATAACAAAGTAATCTCTATTTTAAACATAAAGATGAACCTGTTTGTTTTAAAGTAGGCTATTTCTAACTGCTACGCAGCTAAACTTGTATCAATTAAATGTAACAAGAAATTAATATTAAAATGCTAACTAACAATAGTTAGACATATATTGGGAAAAGCATCAACTAAAGAAAACATTAAAAAATTAGAACAAATTCAAAAAAGAGCTGCAAGGTTCATAACTAGCGAATATTCCCAATTAACAAGAGTAACACCATTAGTCAAATCATTAAACCTAGAAACACTAGAAGGCAGAAGGGCAAAGAGTAAAGTAGTAATAATACATAAGGCATTAAACTCTTAGAAATACAACACAATGACAACCTGTTGCAAAGCTCGGATAAACATAAAGACAAAAACACTTTCCTTGTCCCTTATGCGAGAACAAATGCATATCAGTACTCTTTCTTCCCGAGTGGCATTCGGGCATGGAATGTGTTGCCTGAACTAACCAGGAAAACCAGTAACTTAACATCATTTAAAACATTAATAAAAATGCAAGACTAGACTCGGACCACGGATGAGCGTAGGACGCAATATTCTTTTTTATAGAAGGAGCGTCTGTAATGTATAAGATAAGATAAAAGCATCTTCTGTTTGGTACCAAAAGAAAACATTACATTAAATTTATATTTAAAACTAACATATGTGTGCCCGTCTCTCCGAGCCGGCTAAAAAAAAATTTCAAATACACTGTAGACCTAACTATCCAATGCAGTTATAATGAGCACAATAGTCCTAAATTTGCGGTAAATTAAACAATGTAAGCTTGCCCACCATAAATATTTAAAATAAAGTGCTGTTAGCTGAATTGCAAATGAATATTCACAACTGGCAAGTTTAACACCAATTGTTAAAAAATTATCCTACTTAGAAACACTTAAGGGAAGAAGGTAGGCTAATAAAAAGCAAGGTAATAATAAAACGTTAAGCATAATATTATAACTTTGGAATATAAAATACAATAATCTAGTAAAATAGTCAGAAAATCTTAATGGCACAAACGCATTTATTGTTCCATATGCAAGGAGAAATTTACGGGTGCATAAATTATCTTATATATGCAGTGTATGAGTTAAATGAAAGAAGAATGAAAAACTAACAACTTAATATAAAATGGTATTATTTGTAATTAAAAATATATGTAAGACTATTTCGAGTTTTTACAAATATATTTTTTTAAACTAAAATAACACATTTAAAATAGAAATTTAACATCAGTATGAAGCGTAAAGAAAACAATCACAACATAAGGTTATTATGTTATATAGGCCTAATAGAAAAAGGTTTAATCTTACTGGCATCAAACAGTAATGATATAATTTGGTGTCAATATTTATTTAATGTTTATCTCAACCAACAAAGTTTCTTTAAGTATTCAACGGACATTGATCAAAAACCATCTTTTGTTGCAATAGTTTTTCATTGACAACACTGTTTGTTGTCCCTTAAGAAAAGAATGCCAGAAAGCACAGTCGTAGAATTCACTGCCTGGCTCAGATCTAAAATAAAAAGCCCCCCCCCCCCCCCCCCCCACAAGGGCCACAATTTAAAGATTTTCATTATTGCTAGGATAACCTCTCCACCTGCCACTACAAATTTCTAACAACGATGTGAGATAAATAGCAGCGATGCCGATTAAATTTCTCCTTTCTTTTACAGCTTGTCCTTGTAACCCCCGACCCATTTTGCAATCCCCTCAAAGGGGCATCTACCCATCCGGAGATCCCCCCCCCCCTGGAGACTACTTGTAAACGGACGGTTTTATTCTTCCAGCCTTGCTGCTACCGGGGACCCTGAAACCGGGGAACAAAAATGGCGTCAGCGGCAAATAAAATCATTATTTTTACAAAGCTACCACCCCCACTGGGACATAAGCAACACACAGCCATTTTGAAAGGGAGATTATAAATAGGGTGAATGGACAAAGGCCGGCTACTCTGGTGTTACTTGTAAATGAAACAGTTATTGTTTTGATATTGTTTTTTTTCTTCTCATGTTACAACTCATTTGCCCCCATATTAATCAAATCGCACCCTTTAAAAGGAACGTTTCAATAAAATTAAATAAAGAAAAAGCTACTTTTAAAAAATAAAAATAAATGAATTATACCCAAGAAGACATGCTTTACTCAATCATTATGTCCCTTATGATTGTTGCATTTCGTCACTGCAACCATCAAATTGGACATTAAAATTTAAAGCTTTTATAGTAAGCTGAGCCTTCTCATGCTTTGATTAAAGTAAGTTTTCATTGGTAATAAGCATTTAAAGGCTTGATATATTACACGCATATTATTTTAGTCATTTATTTATACTCCAATCACAAATTATAAATATTTATTTCAATTAAAATGTATCTTTAAAAATAGTATAGTATTTCCACTTTTCACACACGCACGGTAGCCGAGCGGCAGCGCGTTCGTCTGGCGAGCCGAAGGTCCCGGGTTCGAATCCAAGGATTTTTTCACGGGTCTGGAGGGTGTCCCTGAGTCTACCCAGCTCTGATGGGTACCTGACCTTAGTTGGGGTAAAGTAAAGGCATAGTGCTGGCCACACAATCACCTAGTATGCCGTGGCCACAGAAACTGGTGAACGCTGCTTTATCGAACCTATGGATCAATTCGGTCCGACGGGTACTTTACTTTTTACTACTTTACTCAATACACAGGGCAGATCCAAAGAACAAAAGTTTTCACATCATCGTCTATAAATCTATTGTGAATGGTCATTCAGATTATTTTGGGTTCACATCCTTATGAAAACGGTTTACTCCAGGTTTACCCAGCTCTAGTGACTGGCTAACATCAGATGGCTAAAGTGAAGGTCGTAATGGGCATTGTCTTGACCACACACTCCGAGTTTATGACATGGCCAAAGTAACTGTTGAACAGAGTTTCGCATGCCACGTGTAATTTAAATATTCAATTTGAAAAGTCAACGGAAAAGTCAACGGATATCATTTTGATTGGCCTTGGCAAACACATCCTGTTATTATACTGATCCCTTTGAAAAAGTTTCTGGTCTTTCACGTCATGTTTAGGGGTCTTCCACGTTGTATACTATACATCAAAATATTACATAAATCGTGACAAAGAGAGAGAGAGAGAGATAAGAGAAGAGAAAAGAAAGGAAAGAGACGGTAATTGTACGGTAGGCAGAAAGAGAACGCAAAAGAGGGAGGTGGGAGAGTGGGAGAAAGTAAGACAGCAAGAGAGGGAGAAAAAGGGCAACGGATTGGGGGAGGTAGATTGAAAGAAAGAAGGAGAAAAAAAAAGAAAAAATATTATATTACTCGGAAGTTTTTTTTTATAACTTAGATTAGGAGTCGGCAACCTTTTGATCATACACTGTGCCAAAGAAGGATTTCTAATTCATTCAGCGTGCCAACAGCCTAAAAGTCATCATGATCTTATTGTATAATTTGAATTGTCTTTTAAGGGGGTCTTCCGCGTGCCACTGAAAATCACTCTGCGTGCCAAGAGTCGAAAACGAGTCGTAGGTTGACGACCCTTAAATGAGATAAATTTTATTTGTTGTTCTTTGTTTTTATTTTTGTTTAATTTTTTTTGTTTTGTTTTACTTTAACTCGGCAATTTTGAGAAAAAAATATAATTACACTACATAATGCAATTCATTCAAACTAAAAGCTGGTAGGGGGGGGGGGACTAACGATTTTGGGGGTTGGGGTATTAATAACCGGGAGATAGACGTTCAACAAACCCCCCCCCCCCCCCAAAAAAAAAAATTAACCACTACAACCCTGACGTAATATGTGAATGACCCCCTTAAAGATAAGTCTGGCGCTATAAACTATATTATGCTAATGTTTTCTTGACGAGTTGTTTCCCTGTTATGAAATTAACCGACCAAACATGCTCTACGTAGAGCTATTCTGCTTGTCAACATATAATTATTTCCCCCTCCCGCTTGTGTGTTTGTGTGGGTGTGTGTGTGTATTTGTGTGTGTGTGTGTTTGTGTGTAAGCGTTTGTTTCAGTTTCCAAAGCTTCAAGTAAATTTGTTGTAAGGGGGGGGGGGGGGGGGGGAATTATCTGATGAAAACATTGTCGTTCTTGTTTAGGGAGCTCTCCAACTCAGGAGGGAGAAAATGATACAACAAATAATTTAAAAGAAAACAATAATTAACAAAAATTTTTACCAAAAATAATAATAAGAAGAAAAGAGAGACAGCTTAATATAAAAATATAAACAAGCAGGCGTGAGTAAATATAAATTAGAGTTATCGTTCCTGCCAGCACACTATAACCAATTTAACGTGTTACAAGTTCAGAGTGGCACAGAAAAATATAATTAATTAATTAAGAGACAAACATTTTATCGGCATGTTCGGTGGCGCTGGTCTCGTGGGAGACCATAAAGGGGCGTGGGGGGCTGGAGGAAGAAAAGGCCTCACAAGCGAGGGCGTAGGGAGGATACTTTTTCCATGAAAATAGGGCTTCGGGACTAAGTCTAACGGAAAAATTAAATTATTAGGGTATGTGGGTACAAACTAAAAACTCACGATTTGGGAATTCGCATGTATACTTTCCTAGAGTTTATACATGTTTATTGTCTATATCTTATCTTATCTTATCTTATCTTATATATTGACAAGTATTGATGAGGCCTGACCTTTTCAATTGGTCAGGGTTTATCGTCTTCATAAACTTCCGGTTTACTTCTGGCAACACAAAAAAAATATTTTGCTGGTGTTAATCCATTTTTTTCAACCTCGACGGCCAGTTCTGGTATTTTACAAATATACAAAGGCTACAAGATTTGTTTTGAGGAACCCGTTTTTAGCATCAAAAGTGAGTATGTGATACTTAATACTTGAAGTGTTGTGTTAGTTGTAAAGTTAGATTTAGCTTGATGTATATAATAAAGTAGTCAAGAGTTGCTGCTCTGGGCCTATTAAAAAACATGATCTATAAATACATAAAACACAAAACGAACATTCTTTTGCAATAAGAAATACGTTTTGAAATTTTTTTAAATATGGGTTTTCTTCACGTCTGCCGTTTACAATCCGTTTTCTTTCGGCAACATCTTTTGGAAATAAAATAAAATCGAATCCAGTAGGCGTACATCTTTTTTTTTTTTTTACTCGCAGTACAACCAGTAACGCAGCACAAAGACATGTTTTGTTAGTAAATGAACGAATAGGACCGGAAATGTTGGTACACTATGAACTTCTAGATTCACTATGCATGCATAATCATTAAGACATATCAATTACAGACGCGCCTTTTATAAAGTTGATTTCTACGCCCTACGCTTATCCGTGGTCTGAGTCTAGTATTGCAATTTTATTAGTGTTTTAAATGATTACAAGTTACTGGTCTTTCTGGTTCTTTCGTGCAACCCATTCCATGCCCGGATGCGACTCGGGAAGAAAGAGTACTTATAAGCATTTGTTATCGCATAAGGGATAAAGAAAGTGTTTTTGTCCTTATGTTTATCTAATCATTGCAACATATTTTTATTGTGTTGTATTTTTAAATTAGAAATTAATGCCTCATGTATTATGTACTTTACTATTTGCCCTTCTGTGCTCGAGTGTTCCTAGGTTTAGTGATTTAACTATTGGTGTTACTCTTGTCATTTGTGAATATTCACTAGTAATGAGCCTTACATCTCTTGTAGGAAATTGTTATAATATTTTAATTAAATATGTTTTAATATTTAAATATGTCTTTTTTAGTTGATGGGTCATTTACAGATGATGGTTGTTATACCGATCGAAATGACAGAGAAAAGAACGAAAATCTGTATTAACTTTCCATAAATTGTGTTTTGTACAAATCTCTTTGTTTTTTTGCTTGGTTGTGTGCTCATCACAACTAAATGTTGCTCGGTAAAAGTGTTATTCATATTGATGTTTTCCCATTCAATAGTATGTCGATCGATCATCGAACTGTATACCAAGAAATGTTGGGTAACTTCTCTTCACCTTTCAACTAGCTGTTGGCAACCACACTTCTAAACATATCTGTCAATAGTGCAAGATTTTGTTATCAAACTATACAATTCAATCCACAGCTGTAGTATGCTGAAAGACGGAATTTATGTAATCAAATCAAATTTCCATTTATTTGGATCAATAAAGCAATCTTATCTTATCTTTTATTTTAAATATAATATAACCCATCAAGTCCCTTCATCCATAAAGACGTCCATATTTACAACAATTGCATTGGCTTGAAATGTTTAAAGAATGTAGGACGTGGTTTTTGTTAACGATTTCATTGTTTCAGTTTTTTAAATGTTTATATATATATATATATATATATATGTGTGTGTGTGTGTGTGTGTGATATGTGTGTGTGTGTGTGTGTGTGATATGTGTGTGATATGTGTGTGATATGTGTGTGTGTGTGTGTGATATGTGTGTATGTCTATAAGAAGTGTTGTAAAGGATGTAATACACTGTACTGCATGAACTTAGCCTCACCCTACCTTCTTGACCTTCCACGTGATCGGAAAACAAAGGAATCAAAGAAACTGTTAAAATGAAAACTCTTCACAATTTCCTTGTCATCAATTTACAGTTTTTATGTTATCAATTTACTGTGTTCATGTCATCAATTTACAGTGTTCATGTCATCAATTTACTGTGTTCATATCATCAATTTATCCCTTAGCTCCCCCTTTCTCAACCCTTTTTTTAATTCCTCATATAGCATCGCCGGGGGGGCAAAGGAAACCCGATACGTGAACAGCGGGAGGGTGGGGGGGGGGGGCAAGTTAAAGTGGAGGAATCAAGAAATAGTCAGCCTCCTAGTGGATCCACAAACAAAGATGAAGGTCATTTACACGCCCCTTTCCCTTCTTTTCCTTGTCAAGCATGTGTAATTGTGTGCGTCTATTTGGGCGCGTAATTCTCCTCTAAACTCTATTAAACCTACACAATTCGCAGTGCATGCACGCATCAAAGGCGTAGCCTTTGGGTGTGTAAGTGCCCTCTAATCTAAAATGACACTTTTTTTCCCAAAGAGAGTTTTTTTTTTTTGTTTTTTTTTTTTTGGGGGGGGGGGGGGGGAGTAGGCCTACTATAAGGTAATAATAATTCTAAAGACAGCGGTAACATGTTTTTAAAGTGTATCTACATTCACAACTTTATACATATAGAAATAAATACATTATTAACAATAAGAGTCTCTCTTTTTTTATTGCACTATTTAATTAAATAATGGTTCTTTAAATTTTCACAATTAAAAATCAATTTTTTTTTGTTGGACATTTATAAACGTAATTGCGTGTCATGTGCTTGAATCCTAAGCCATTAAACAAATACAAACATTGAAAAAGAAACACATAATTTTAACACATGAAGTTTTTTGTCAGATGTACATTTTTATTCACGTTTTCCATCACGATGTCAATTTATTTTTGTCAGTAATAGGAAGTTTAGGTTGGACAGCATGATTTTAAACAACGAAAGAAAAATGAAGAAAACTTGCACATAAACTAAGTTTTTTAGTTTTTTTTTAATTGAAGCCTTTGTAAGCAAAAACAACGTTTTATTAATATAGCATAAATTAAACTTCTCAAACAAACTTAACGAAACTTCATTTAAAACCCAATTAATGTCAAACAATGGATAGGCCTCAGCGTGGAAGGCAATAATCTTCACAAAAGAAGGGCTTTACTTCAATTATAAATAGGCTTACGTTGCGAATGACTAACGCATTTTTACGACATAGTCCATAAAAAAATATGTACGAATTTTATGTTATTTTAAATGTTACAGGCACGCCTTTTATACATAAGATTATTGCTTCCTACACTTGCATTTTATTAGAATTTTTAATGATTTACGATGGTTCCCGAACAAAAATAAATACATTTTTTAAAGATTTAAAAACATTTCTTTGTTTATTAATTATAAGGAAAACCAATTTGTACTATAACAGTACATCTAATGAATATTGTTTTCCATCAACAAGAGGCAAACTTATCTTTTAACAAATGTAGGCCTAAGCCTAACTATTCAAAATTAGCAGTGACTTTTTAAAAAAAAAGTTATTTTAGTTTTTACTGAATAGGAAATTTTTTTTTATTTACTGGAAGTCTTTGTTTTGAACTGATTAGTTTTTCTTTAACAGGATCATCACGTTTCCATAAAAAATAAATTTTAAAGTTGTATCAATACATTTTTGTACTAATTTTGTCACTAGCAATATCCGTGCACGTTGTGTTATAAATACGCTTATAAGTTATTGTTTGTCATGGTAAACAATGTTCACCAATATATGTGATTATTTAGTCGAAGATAACAAAGTTTATGTTTATTGGCATTTCTAATTATTTATGGACATGACGCATATATGCTCGTGATACAAAATTCACTCATAGAAATATCACCATAGTTCCTCCTTTGTGGGCCAATTTATGGTAGAACAGCTAACCTTTACGAGTGCATCATTGCACTAGCATTCACATTTCTTCCTATCAATTTTTTCTGTTGTAAAATAAAGTGACGTTTCTTCTGAAGACTTTAGTTTGTCCGTAAGTTCAAAGTAAGGACTGATATTCACTAGTAACCAGGAAGTTGATTTTAAAAACTTTTTAAAATTGACTACTTTTGGAGCATTTAATGCAATCACTAGATATTCTAGTGCAGGGGTCGGCAACCTTTTGATAATAGTTTGCAAAGTAACAGTTTTAAAGTCGTTCAGAGTGCCAACAGCCTAAAAGTCGTACTGCTCTTTTCTTGCAGATGAAAATTGAATTGCCCATTTGGTGGTTCTTTACGTGCCATCAAAAGTCTCTCTGCATGCCAAGTTTGGCACACGTGCCGTAGGTTGCCGACCCTTGATCTTGTGCAATCACTACATGGTCAGATATGGCATAATGAATGTTTAAAAGCAATATTGCAAAAGGAACATAAAATAGTTATCTTTGTATAGTCTTACCAATCGTAATAACTTCATTTACAGATGTATCTCGGTATAGAAGTAAATTATATACATGTTTGTATTTACACACACACATATTATTGACAGGTTGAACAATACATAGAACATTAACTGTTTGTCACAGCACATCATGTACGTAATACTGTAGTTGTATTTTAACTTTCAAAGTTTTTGCCCACAATAACAAAAAATATATTCCAAACTTGAATTTTATGGCATTCAATAGTTTTAGTTCAAAAGTTCAAAAAGAAGTCATCTTTTATGATAAGGGTTCAGTTTTCACAAATCAAGTTGTTGCTCTTGTTTCCAGAATTAGAATGAAATTTTAGCACATGACTGAAGTCTCAAATGTTAAATAAAACAAATCGCTGAAGTTAATTTCCGAAATACATGTGATGGTTTTTCCGACGACATTGCATATCTGCTTCAGCAGACGACAATAAATGAATACTCCATTGCAGAATATGAATGGTTCTATCAATGTGAAACAGGAGCGGGTTCACAGCAAATACTGCCACGTCTGCTGGATTCCTCTGGGCGAAGACTAAGAAGAAATTTATGTGCAGCTTGCCGTTCGATCTCTCTTTCTTCTGCAGTTTGACGTCTGATGAAAAAGTAAAAATTTAATTCAATCATTATAATAATAATAATAATAATAATATTTGTATAGCGCTGCCAACAAACATAATGTAAGCTCATAGCGCATTTAAACATACAACTAAGAACACGGATTTAATCTCTAGGCTAAGAAAATATAAAACTAATTGATGATTTAAAACTTTACAAACATGGGACAAATAAAATAAATGAAGCAATAACCGACCTAACATATAGGCTAAGTAAGACAGTAGGGGTCTATAGTATGTTATCTAAGGTAAATATTGAAATAATGAGTTTTTGAGGTTATTTTTGAAAGTACCAATGGACCTTGTTCGCCTGAGTTGAATGGGAAGTAGATTCCACACCTTTGGACCAAATATTGAGAAGGCTCTAAGGCCAACGGTCGTAAAAGAGAACCGGGGCACTTCCAGAAGCGAGGAGTCGGCAGAACGAAGTGTTCTTTGCGGAACATATGGTTAAATTAGTTCCTGGAGATAGGACGGCATCTTATTGTTATAAAGGCACTGATAGCAAAGTAGCGCCACTTTAATATTCAATTTCACAGGGATCCAATTAAACCGACTAGGAGAACTGTCACAGAAATGCGCATTGACTACGCATGACCATGCGGTTGGCACTGTTTTGAATATTCTGGCGACCTTATAGGGCGTTTGCAATCACGTGACAAAAAGCACGTGATTTGTGTTTACTTTGTGTAGTGGTGTACAAGTACAATGGCCGCTGTATTAATAAAGTTTCATATAGGCTCGAGCTTTTTTAAAATGATGTTTTGTGTTTTAAGTCTTATTAAGATTTAAGCTGTATTATGTCTGTTAAATAAAATAGGCTATTTTATTATTATCATAGACATAGGTCACAGACTATGTGACCCTTTTAGTGACTTGACTAGATAGCCTATTCATCAACACTATCACTTGGCATCGTAGCTGCCCTACTTAGCCATTAGCCCATTAGCCTAGCCTACGAAACATTTTAAGTGTAGGCCTATAAAGTGAAATTGAAAATGTAAATAGGTCTAGCCGGCCCTAGCCTAATCACATTAATAAATTAATCTACAGTACTACTATTTACCTCCTTATTTTTTAGTAGGATAGCCAATATTCATATGTGAATTTGGCATGATAAGAAACTTCACCATATGCCAAATTTGTTCCTCGCGTGGTTACTTCTATTTACAAATGACGTCACTACAAAATTTTTTGCTCCGCCCATTGCAAACGCTCTATTGTCAGGTATCACGTTTAGCAGAGCATTACAGTAGTTGAGGCGCGAGAGCACAAAGGCGGCAGCAAGTTTCTTTCCTGAGTCAAATGATAAATAAGGTCGTAAATAAAGCCACCTGCAGAGGTTTCTATCGTTAGAAAATAGGATATTTCGTTTTACGAGAAAACTTTGAAACAAATGAATATTTATGTTAAGTAAGAGACACTTTGCATCCAGAACAAACCTCCATTTAGTTCTTCTATTCTGGAACCAGGTTTTGACTTGGGCGTCTGTCATGTTTAAAGACTTGGCCAAGGATGACCTCTCTGCCGATGCCAGGTATTTTTGTCTAGAGAATCTCTTTTCTAGCTCCAGAACTTGTTGTCTTGTAAATGCTGTCCTAGGCTTCTTTCTTTTGGGAGGTGTCCGGTTCTGATATGGGTGTCCAACACGCCTGACCACTGTAAAGAGAAAACGTTTTGGGATTTTTTTGTTGTTGAATGTATTGAATACGAAAAATCCTTGTCGTGTTTGTGTTTTTTTCCCGTTTATATGTGAAATTAGATAACAGTTAATGCGATATTTTAATTGTAGAACTTCATTGCAAGTTTTTGCTGCAATATACATTATTTTAATGTGCATTGTCATACAAGTTAAACTCATTTATAAGACCCACTAATTTTTATAGTTTTCAGACTTTCTTTCAGGTTAAACGAGAACCGCTTATTAACACATCTGAATTTATTTTTCAATATGTTTCAATTAGCCCGGTATCATTTCAAAGTCTTAAACATCAAGCAAGGACTAAGACGGACTAAATGAGATGTTAATAATATAAATACAAGATGTATGCAATAAATAAAGCAATCAGCAGATGTTGTGTACAGAGATATGAGATAAATTGGCAGTTCTTGGTTAAAATCTCGCGTGGTTACTGATCGATGTTGGCGATGACATGCAGTGTTTTATTATGTCAGTATTGTTATTTCAATGTTAACCTACTGTGATATTTTTAGTCATATAAGTATGTTTAATATTGTTTACAAAATTGCCATGTCTTAGGAGGCGGCAACAATTTGTTGAAGTGTTTGCTAATTTATAAAACTACTCGTAAAGAGACGAAATTAATATAACTTATAAGTCTGTTTCTATTTGACAAACAATAATAGACCATAGGTGTATAAATATTTAATGTTTATAAAAGATTAATAACATCAAACACGATGCATGGCAGAAATATACAATATGTCTATATATATCCAACATTCTTTGAGTATATTATAGCGTGACTATAGATATGAGCTTATTAGAAAAAAATTAACACATTATTTGATAAATTCTTCTTTATCTCGATCTTGCAGATCTTTTGTTTTCATCTTGTCTGTCAATCTTTAGTATAGTCATGGAATTTGCTTCAATACATACTCTTGTCAGATTAGAAACAGATTAGCTTCTTTTTTTTTTTAATAATGCATTTTCCCTCTAAATGTTTTATATTCCTTTATTTTTTTCACAAACCTTCAGCCACAATCGTAATGTTACATTAATAGTTTGCCTATTGAATAAAATAAGATTATTGTTATATGGAATGACTATAGGGAGGGGCCTTTATTTTGTGCGTATAATTTGATTGTGTACAGCTTACCTTTTTCACTCTAATCTATAAATTCACGGATATGGCCTACATTATTAATGCCATTAACTGTGAAATTTTTTAAAAATATTTTGATCATCAAAACAAAAAAGGACCTACATTTCTTTATGAAATTTACTTGATGAAGTATTTTTTGTCATATTATATGTATAGACATATGGTCTAGTAAAAAAGAAAAAGTACATGCTTTTAAAAATATATCAAGTATAATTATTATTTCCTATGTATTGAAACCTCCCCAATTACATTTCAAAATTGGCACTTTTCAAATCACTTTAATTGTCATTGTAAATATATTTAATATAGTGCATTACCAAGCAACAAAGAAATGCAAGAGTTCAAAGACAAGCTTGCAGATAGAGAAGGTACATACGGAACGGAAATCAACTCAGAAAAAAATGCAAAATAATGATCAACACCAACAACAACTAGAAGAATTAAAGAATTTGAAATATCTAGGAGCCATCATATTCGTAGACGGAAACTGTGAGGCATTGGGTTAGCAATGGCGGCAATGGCTAGACTAAACAGAATCTGGTCCAGCAAAAGCATTAGTCTCCCCAACAAAGCTCAAGATTTACAGAGCTTTTGTGTTAACCATTGTTGTGTGTAGATTTGAGACATGGACACTGCTGGCAGCCACTGAAAACAAGTTTCAGACATTTGAAAATAAAAATGAGAAAAATCTTTCTAATCTCATAACAAAACACAGGTCTTATGAGTAAGTATGTCTTGGGACAGAATTTCCTCAATTGTGGGTCCTCAAGAAACTGTTTAGGCAACAATCAAGCGGCGCAAGATGACATGGTTCGGTCATGTGTTGCGGCATAATAACCTGCCAAAAAACTTCTTCCAAGGCAATGTAGAAGGTGGACGTCGGAGAGGCCAAAATGCTGTCTCGAAAATATGAAAGATTGGACAAAGCTGCAAACGACTGAACGCTCAAGATAGGCGAAAATGGAGAAAAAATGACTGCTAAGGTCTCAATTGCTCCCCCCAACAACCACAACAGTCAAGAGAATAATGATGATGATTACTGAGATATTGTCGGGAAAAATGCAGTGAAAAAACAGACTATTTTGGAAATATTCGCTATTTAAATCAGAAATGGACAACCTTTTGCTAACAGTGTGCCACACTAAGATTTCTAAATCATTTAGCGGCCAACAGACTGAAAGTTAACCTGCTCTACTATATTGTTATTTGAATAAGACAATTTATAATATAGCATCTTGGTAAGACCAATGCCTAAAAATAAGCATTATAGAGAAAATCATTAAAGCGTTTTATAATTAATAACTAATGAATGTGTTTGTGATTATCATCTTTTTTGTTTCCATTCATAGAAAATACCAAATACTATTATAATAAGATGGACCGTTTGCTTTAATATTTCTGCTATATGATTACTAGAAATCTTTTGGTTTCGGAATTTCCGATCACACACACGGACTGAAAGACTTCCGGTTTAGTGATTCGTTATGATCTTATCAATGGAAGACTATAATATATGGCTATTCCAGTTGCCTGCTGTTATCGAATTAGGTTCTTAACCCGAGTTACTACAGTACACAATTTCAATACACAATTCAATTCAAAATTCAATTTTCACAAAATGGTTAATATCTTAACATTTTAAAATGATTGTCAATATATACCCCTGCTAAAAGTATATTTGTAATTTGGTCTCAGTCTAACAGGTCTAACAGTTTAATTTCATTTACCAGTAATTACACCTTTGCGAACAAACTTATAGTAGGGATATAAAATATAGAATAAGATAGAATAAAGAAACCAAAACAAAAATAAAGTAAATACACGTTGTAGTCATTTGTTTCGCCGTCATTCTGAAGGGCATTATAGCTCGTTCTAAAATAATTTTCAAGACACACGCCTGCTTAAGGTAGGCTATCTTTGTAATTTGGTCTCAGCCTAATTGAGAAACATGTGTGCTCTTATAAAAAATATATTATTATTTTCGGTACACTACGGAAGTATTCAAGTAAAGCAGAATAGATACGTAGTAATCATACAAACTGAGTAGTTGATGTAATTTTTTAATGTACGTATACAATTCTTTAGTTAAATAATATTTGCAAAATTTTCAAGTATATTTATAGTTTGATAATTTTAAATTTATTAATTGTAAGCCATACCTTTTTTATAAAGTAAAAAAAATAGTAAAGAAACATATTAGAAATAAACGCGAAGAAAAAGGATTAACTATCTCCCTTTAATTAAATTAAAGATTCTAAATAATATGATGCTAGTGTTGCCAAACAAGTAGGGATGTTAATATCGGATTTTTGTCTGCTCTGTATGTTTTCTGTGGGGGGAAAATCAAGTATTCGCTTCTCAAGGACGTAGATCAGAAGAATTGTGCCGCAGACTCGTGTTAGTGGTATTATTTAAAGATCTTATATTTCCAAATACAATAGGTAGAAAATAACCCCTCTGTCCTCTTTTCCTTCATTTTACACTCTTTCACATAAATCAATGAATAATCATCATAGACGTAGCCTTGGAGTAGTAATAGTTAGGGCCATGTGTCCCCCCTTCTCCGCCAGACGTATTTCGGAAAACGGACATCTGTTTTTGTAAACAAAACACAACAACAAGGATTTTTCAATAACAAATAGATCTATAATTTAATTTTTAACAGAACTTTGAACTTTGAAATATTTAGTTCAGCGAATTTTAATATTAAGTTTCAACTATTCATAACTAGATGAAATAATAGTTTTAAAATTCTTTATAGGATAAAATTGGGCACGAGTTCAAATGTGCCTGTAATAGCCCCCACCCCCCCAATTTAGGCCTACACCCGCACCTTGCCTACTTTTCGTTCTCCCCTTCCCCACTCCACCAGATCTATTTACTCTCCCCTTCCCCACTCCACCAAGATCTATTTACTCTCCCCTTCCCCACTCCACCAGATATATTTACTCTCCCCTTCCCCACTCCACCAAGATCTATTTACTCTCCCCTTCCCCACTCCACCAAGATCTATTTACTCTCCCCTTCCCCACTCCAACAGATCTATTTACTCTCCCCTTCCCCACTCCACCAGATCTATTTACTCTCCCCTTCCCACTCCACCAGATCTATTTACTCTCCCCTTCCCCACTCCACCAGATCTATTTACTCTCCCCCTCCCCACTCCACCAGATCTATTTACTCTCCCCTTCCCCACTCCACCAAGATCTATTTACTCTCCCTTTTCCCCACTCCACCAGATCTATTTACTCTCCCCTTCCCCACTCCACCAGATCTATTTACTCTCCCCTTCCCCACTCCATCAGATCTATTTACTCTCCCCTTCCCCACTCCACCAGATCTATTTACTCTCCCCTTCCCCACTCCACCAGATCTATTTACTCTCCCCTTCCCCACTCCACCAGATCTATTTACTCTCCCCCTCCCCACTCCACCAGATCTATTTACTCTCCCCTTCCCCACTCCACCAAGATCTATTTACTCTCCCTTTTCCCCACTCCACCAGATCTATTTACTCTCCCCCCTCCCCACTCCACCAGATCTATTTACTCTCCCCTTCCCCACTCCACCAAGATCTATTTACTCTCCCCTTCCCCACTCCACCAGATCTATTTACTCTCCCCCTCCCCACTCCACCAAGATCTATTTACTCTCCCCTTCCCCACTCCACCAGATCTATTTACTCTCCCCTTCCCCACTCCACCAGATCTATTTACTCTCCCCCTCCCCACTCCACCAGATCTATTTACTCTCCCCTTCCCCACTCCACCAAGATCTATTTACTCTCCCCTTCCCCACTCCACCAGATCTACTTACTCTCCCCCTTCCTCAAGCCATTGATAGTCCTGATATATTATGAATATTATAATAAACAATGGATGTTATTAAGCGAAACAAATTTTATCTCAAAGATGTAGATTTGGTGATGCTCTAACAACCCCCTCCGCCCCCCCCCCCCCCTAGTAAGACATCGGGCACAAATCTTTGACCCCCCCCCCCTCCCTTTTTTTTTCACTCTCGGTGCGAGACGTCATTTGTGGACCGCCCCTAATAATATTTAGCGTTACATTAATGCGACGTTTTACAATATGACCAGCTGTATGGAAATGTCTTGCAGGCTATGTAAACGTATTAACAGTTATAAATTTCATTTTCTTGTAATATTTTACGAATATAAAGTATTTCTAAATAAAGATTTGTATACGGAAATTTTGATTCGGCTAATTGGAATTGTTAGCCTATAACAGGCAATAATTGTCATTGCTAAATGTTGATTTATGCCTTTTTTTTCATTGTATAGTAGGCTTTTTAAGTAATTAAAAAAGTCTGCTTATCTTTAGAAATATTTGCAAAGAGACGATGAAATTAATACCACTTATCAATCGGCAAAGTCCGTTTCTATTTTGCAAATAATATTATACCATTAGTCTCTCGCTATATTTTTTATTTTTTCATTTATCTATAAATATAAAGTAGGATGTTTGTATCCATTTCTACGCCCATTGGTCAATATAAACACACGTGACCAAAGCTTATTGTATTTTTAACTTTCGCAATTTTTTTATTCCAAAGTGTATAGGCCTACTCCGTAGTAGCCTTTAGGTGACCGGGATTCGATTCTTCTTAAGATTAAAAAAAAAAATTGTAGGCTAGATGTTGCCCCGTGCAACGCCGGGAAATTTAGCTCGTTAAATTGTATATAAACTTTTAAATTCTCGATTAGGTTTATAATTAAAAAATAATCGGTTATTATGCAGTAAAACCTTAAATGGTAAGGGCTTAATGACAACCAGTTTGAAATCAATTGAGGCCCGATGCAATCTAAAAGGCTAAAACTCAATCGTACCGAAAATAAAATGCCCAGCATCGAAACTTAAATGTGCCGGTAGCCGGAAAGAGAAATAATGCAGCCAAATCTGGGTCCAGTGTGCATTAGTACGAAAAACCGACCAGTGCCTATTGCAGCGCGATGCGGGCAAGCAATGGCAAAATAATGACAGGTATTAGATCAAAAGGGCAAAAGCTTTATCGTCTCTGGTTAAAAAGAAAATATTTTTTATGCTATGAAATAGCCGTAAACTTGCAGGGGTAAACGCTCTATAACGGAGGTCGGCAACCTACGGAACGCGTGTCAGGCTTGGCACGTAGAGCGATGTTCAATAGCACGTGGAAGCCTTTCCCCCCCCCCCCCCCCCCCCCTAAAGGCAATTCAAGTCACTTCTACAAGACATGTAGTGCTATAGTGGGATGAGTATTTGGCTGTTAGCACACTGAATGAATTAGAAATGCTACTTCGGCACACTTTTATCAAAAGGTTGTCGACCCTACTCTATAATACACACGGTAATTTTTCCAGAATTAAAATGCCCTCGTTTCGTTTAAGTTGTTAGTTTTCCTGTTTTGTTCAGACAGCCCGTTCATTACCCTATCAATCTAATAATCCATTAATAAAAATGTATGGGCCTATGTCTTTCTATCTTTTTCTCAACATGGGTAAAATATGAATTAACGTAGCAGTATGTAAGTAGTCCAATAGAAACAGTTCTTCGTTTTCTGGCTTTTTAGTCAACATGCACCAATTCTATAGATCTTAATTTAGTACTTCTTGTTTTAAACATATATTTCTATCATTTTGATTATATTACTAATGTGGATATTGCAATGATTTTATTAGAGTAAAGTTTTATTGCAAAATAAAAAAAACAGAAATAACAAAATATGATATAATAATTTTCAGACAATAGACATTAAATTAATACTGCCGTACACTAAGTAGAATTATATCAATAAATAAAAAAAAAAATCATTAATGTATTCATGATTCGTTTGTAGCAGTACGCGTACAAATCAAACGAATAGTTTCATAAATTATAAAAGTTTTGATTACAGAGAGAGTTTATATAAGTAAAAATTATTCACTAAACCAACATCAAAGAAACTATTGAGGCATTGGGCCTATGCCCAATAAATAATAATAGTAATAATATTCACTTTAATTCTGGGGTGGAGTGTGCGTGGCCTAATATTTTTAACATGGTTAATTGTTTATATCATCTATCAAGAAACTTATTATTTCTACAAGACATTTCTTTTAACATTTCTTCTCGGTTTATATATTAAAAGGAAGGGGGGAAATCAAGGAGTAAATGGCGAAAATAATAACACACTTATCACCATAGGTTGCTCTTTATTAAATAATTAAAAATAAGTCTATAGGCCTACAGATATTTTTTTTTTATTTTTCGACTAAACAAGGTGATTGTGGAGCATTTATTCACAGCGACCCATGCCTCTATAATTATATTTTCAACAAATGCCTGCCGTCTGAGTTGGTCTACTTATCTACATGCAGTTCTCTAGTTATTATTATATTTTTAGAAAGCGTTATAAATGAATATATCAGTGCCTATGTGAAAAATTCAACTTACAGCCAAAACGATCTCTTTGCATTCCTGTCCAGGGACAAACGAAGACTTCAGGCCAGACTGGACGGTTGGACATTAGATCGATTCTGTAAATAGAAAAAAAAATGCTGATAGTTATAAAAAGTTGGTCTGTGATATTTTTACAAAATAATGTAACTAGAAACAACAGAACTACTTTATCTATCAATCTATCTATTCTTCTATCTGTACGTATGTGTCTATCTTTCTATCCATATGTCCATCTATTTACTTATCTTTCTACTGATCTGTTCAACTTTGTATTTTTGTCTAGCTTTTTATATATCTATATATATATCATTTATATTGTCTATATATCAGTTAATCTATCAATCTACCCATCAACCATGCGTCCATCTATCCTCCAAACCACAAACACAAACCCGTTTATGAATGTATTTATGTATCTATCTATAATATGTATATGTGTGTGTGTTTGTGTATGTATGCGTGTGTGTATGTCTACCTTTCTATCTACGAGAAATAATCAACAATGCTGTTTAATCATTAAGTTTCAAAAGTACATAAACCAATCATTATATTTATTACAGTATCCAAGTTCAAATATATAATTTTGCTTAATTCTCGTTTTTTTAAGTTTTCTATAGTGAGACTCACTACGCTAGGTTGCTAAAACATTTTATATAGATCTAAATAGGTTTACTGTTTCTAACAAGAACTATAATCAATCTAGCTCTGTAAAGTAAATCTGCTAGTGTGGCCGTCCCAATTTTTGCTAATCTAATTTTTTCTAGCCTCTTGTGATACTCTAAGACTCTAAGAGACAACAAAGACTCATGCACAACGAGAACTGTGATTTTACCGACATAAAAACTAAAAAGGGGAGGTGGCTTGGTATTTAAAATTCAATTCTAAATTACTAGTCCAAACGTTCAGATAACAGTAGATCGTTTTATTGTACCGATTGTACGTAAAGATAGATTTAAAATAAAACCATTAACATTACTCTGGCGACAATCTTTTTTTATTTGTGAAACTTATTATTGCTTTTTCTCGGGGGTCGTAACTTCAAAAATTCTGCTTTTTTTTCTTTGACTAAAGCATTAAGATAAAATATGCATTGAATAGCCTAATCAATAAGCTGTTAATAAAAGGAGTATTCAATGTATAGGCTAGTATTAAAACTTCCAAACACCAGAGCCGTTTGTATACCGGTATAGGTATCATATTGTGTTGTCCAAAGATTGTAGACAAACATTTAATATTAGGAATACACACATTTTATAAAGAATTTTCAGTTTGGGTACTTTACTTATATCTTATATATATATTAGTAACATCACTCTAGCCTTTTAAGATGACACATAAATCTAGATATGCCATTAAATACGACAGCAAAGAAAAAAGTCACCAGACAAAAGGTTGCCACACACCACAACATTAAAAAGTAAAAAAAAAATATTAGGGCTTTTTGTTTTGTTAAACTGAAATATAATGCATTAGAGAACTAATTTTTAAACTATTAAATGTATACACGTACACATAAAAAAAAATATATTAGGGCTTTTTGTTTTGTTAAACTGAAATATAATACATTAGAGAACTAATTTTTAAACTATTAAATGTATACACTTACACATAAAAAATACATATTAGGGCTTTTTGTTTTGTTAAACTGAAATATAATACATTAGAGAACTAATTTTTAAACTGTTAAATGTATACACTTACACATAAAAAAAATATTAGGGCTTTTTGTTTTGTTGAACTGAAATATAATACATTAGAGAACTAATTTTTAAACTATTAAATGTATACACTTAGGCCTACACATAAAAAAAAATATTAGGGCTTTTTGTTTTGTTAAACTGAAATATAATACATTAGAGAACTAATTTTTAAACTATTAAATGTATACACTTACACATAAAAAAAAATATTAGGGCTTTTTGTTTTGTTTAACTGAAATATAATGCATTAGAGAACTAATTTTTAAACTATTAAATGTATACACTTACACATAAAAAAAATATATTAGGGCTTTTTGTTTTGTTAAACTGAAATATAATGCATTAGAGAACTAATTTTTAAACTCTTAAATGTATACACTTACACATAAAAAAATATATTAGGGCTTTTTGTTTTGTTAAACTGAAATATAATGCATTAGAGAACTAATTTTTAAACTCTTAAATGTATACACTTACACATTAAAAAAAAGAAGAAAGACTCAATTAATTTTGTAAACAAAAGCGTAAGAGCTTTGGTTTACCAAAAGGGGTTTAAAACCAAACCATAAAACTCAATAAACACGTGTTACAATGTTCAGATAAACACAAGGACAAAAACACTTTCCTTATCTCTTATGCTAGTTACAAATGTATATGTGCTCTTTCTTCTCGAGTGGCATTTGGGAATGGAATGGGTTGCCTGAACAAACCAGGAAAACCAGTAACTTAACATCATTAAAACCATTAATAAAGATGCAAGACAAGACTCGGACCACGGATGAGCGTAGGACGCAATAAGCTTATGTATAGAAGGAGCGTCTGTAATATATAAGATAAGATAAACGATATGTAAACAATTAAAGTGCTACTATAATTGAAAATATTTCAGTAAGATCACAGAAAAAAGAACAACTATAATTATATCTTATCTTCAGAGAGTTAAATATTTTCTATTATGCTTATTTAACGAAATTCAGCTGGCTGTGTCGGAGATTGTAGAAAAGAAAAAAAGTACAAGACCAGATATTGCAATTTAGACTAAAACGTTAAAGACAATTAGAATAAAATATCAAAGAGCAAAGAAGACAACACTTATTTGAAACGCTGAATTATTTCTTTTATTAGCTAACATTGTAATACTTCTAGTTTTAATAGAATATACATAACATTCTATCAAGCAACGGATTGTTGATAGAGTTGTGTTTACTTTCTGCTTCCCAGGCCCTCGTTAGAGAAAATTAACAACCGCGACTTCGTTTTTGTTGTTTAATGTTTGGGTAAACAAAACATTTAGAGCACCTCCTTAACACTTACCCCCCAGGATCTAGTCGGCAGACGTCAGTTGGTAAACAAGCTATTGGGATAGTGTGAGGGTAGGGAGCTGACATGTCATCAGCGATGGACCTGGCATGACGAGGCAGCGATCGGTCAGCCGAGTGACAGGTAAACAAATCTACCCCGAGCCTGGAAGCCGCGGAAGGATGTCTGCAGGGCTCCCCACCATCCGAGAGTGCCTTGTTCACGTCACATGATTCACGCAGTGACGTGGCTATCTTGGCGTTGTCCTCGTTCACCCCATGCAGTATTCGCTCAATGCTGAACGAAAGCTTAAATGGCGACTTTCTCGAGTCGCAGTCTTTCAAATCGCCGACGGCCAGGCGGTTGTCTTCGCCGCGGCTGGGGCTTATACCGGAGACGCTGTGGAACTTGCCGACTGAATCGTATTCCTCGTCGCTGTTGCTGAGGTCCTCATCGCTGAGGTCGTCTGCGTCGTTGTCCGGCTTGTCGTCTACCACACTGTTATTGTTGCTGTCGTTGGATGCCGGGGACGCGCTGGGCTGCATGATTTGCTTCTCAATATTTCCTCAAATAATTTCACAGCGTTTCTTTAATTCGAGAAAATCTGAATCCACTGTAGTGACATATTAGTAGATACCTTGCAATTTTAAAACTATACATGGATATAATTGTGAATTGTGTACAGAAAAAGGAAAGTTATTTAAGTCATTTTTTTTTTAAAGTTCAACTAATTAATTAACAATCCATCTCCATCGAAATTAAAAGATTGCTGAAAGATGCTTCACTTCATAGTGAAATCGCAAGGAGATTAATTTACACGCAACAACCCAGTATGCCATTTTTGGACAAATACATTACATCCATATAATTTGGAAAAGAAAACATCAACCACAACTAAATGACCACGAGCGCGTGTCTCTTCATGCGAAAAGAGAAATCTTCTGTTCCCACTTCCCAGTGAACGTGAGCAGAAAGTATGGGCCCCACCACCAAATACACAACAGCTCCCGCTCTCCCATTGTCGTGACGTTGTTTCGACAGTTCCCGGGAAAACTAACACCCAATCAAACATCAGCCATTGGACAACCGCAATTAGCATTTTGCACAGAAAGACAATTTCTTGTCTCGATTGGAAGAGAGATAATAGCCTTTTTTAGCCAGGGCCCGCCCTTATTGGCTGGCGGGACAATGTCAGCTGACAGGACTGAGCATCTGTTTACTCAAGCAACGCGGCGATCAATAGGAGCGCGTGCTAGAATATCACATTAGAAGGGGTATATGGGGAAATCAAGTAAAATGGAGGCCGCTATTAAAACACATTCAATTAAAGCCATTTCACCAATTAAAACAACAATAAAAGAATTGGATGAACAAAATAAAAACATTATCTAGGATGAAATGTGGTTATTAATTTAGTTTTTGTTGTGGCTTTTTTATATATTTTTTAAAGCCAGCGAGGGAAATGGCAGAACACAAGGGTATGGTTGATTGAAACTAGCAATAATGTAGTTTCAACCCATTCAAGATACAGTGTAGAAATGTGACAAACACACACACAGAGACACATTGAATGAATTTGAAGAAAAAAAAAAGATACACGTTTCGACGATGTGGGGATACGTAATTCACCCCCCACAGTGACAAGTGGTGATAATTATAAATATCAGGTTGGGCGATTTGCTCTTAGGGTACAGAGCCTAAAAGTGGGGAAAGCGGGGTGGGTATGGGTGGAGAGGATGAAAAAATAGGCGATCGAGCATGTCTAGAGATCAAATGACATTTAGTTGTGACGCAAGAATGAATCCAGATGGCCGTGGTCCAGATAATCAAAGTACAAAATTGAAACTCTCGCTAGGAAGCAGTATAATGTATTGACATGGCACACAGAAAGAACGTGTTGTACAAAACTTTTAAAATGTGTCTTTTTTTTTTTTAAACAATTTGTTTTCATAATTGTTTTCATAAACAATTTTAAATACTCTCTCTCACATAAAAAAAGGGATATGTATATTTTCCAGTGCCAGATATGAATATTTTCATATAAATAAAATATTATAAACACTTTAAGTCGGTTCCAAACGGTTTGAGGAAAAATATAAGTGTTAAACTCTGCGACTGTAGCCACAACTGAATGCCCAACTTCTATAAAACATAAACCATCATAAAAAGACGTATATTCTAATATTTATGCTATTGGCCTTACATATTTTGAATTTCAAACAAGAAATAACACATCTGGATGTTCTATATCTGATGTGTTAAACAATGTTATGTTTTAAGATCTAAAGTTAATGTGACAATGAAAACCAATAATTTTTAAATTAATTTTTCCCGTTTGGGTAATCAGAAAAATCCCGAGTTCGAGTTGTTGTTATTTTTTTTGTGCTTCTTGTGGGGAAAAAAAGGAGAGGGAGATGATTTATGTAGATTTATTTGCCTGGAAGATGTCATTGATACCTTTTATTTTTTCACTTAAATGTAGGCTATATATCTTTTCATAAAGAAACTAAAATTTCCACTATAAGATACTCGGTGTAAACAACATTTGCTAGAAGCTCTCATTCACTATTTCATCACTGAGCTATATAGATAGAAAGATGGATAGATAGATAGATATAGATAGATAAGTCTTATAGATATAGATAGATAGATAGATATAGATAGTTATAGATAGATATAGATAGATATAGATAGATAGATATAGATAGATATAGATAGATAGATATAGATAGATATAGATAGATATAGATAAATATAAATAGATATAGATAGATATAGATAGATATAGTTAGATATAGATAGATATAGATAGATATAGATAGATATAGATAGATATAGGTAGATATAGATAGATATAGATAGATATAGATAAATATAAATAGATATAGATAGATATAGATAGATATAGATAGATATAGATAGATATAGATAGATATAGAAAGATATAGATAGATATAGATAGATATAGGTAGATATAGATAGATATAGATAGATATAGATAAATATAAATAGATATAGATAGATATAGGTAGATATAGATAGATATAGGTAGATATAGATAGATATAGATAGATATAGATAGATATAGATAGATATAGATAGATATAGATAGATATAGATAGATATAGATAGATATAGATAGATAGATATAGAAAGATATAGATAGATATAGATAGATATAGATAGATATAGATAGATATAGATAGATATAGATAGATATAGATAGATATAGATAGATATAGATAAATATAGATAGATATAGATAGATATAGATAGATATAGTTAGATATAGATAGATATAGATAGATATAGATAGATATAGGTAGATATAGGTAGATATAGGTAGATATAGATAGATATAGATAGATATAGATAGATATAGATAGATATAGATAGATATAGATAGATATAGATAGATATAGATAGATATAGATAGATATAGATAGATATAGATAGATATAGATAGATATAGATAGATAGATATAGATAGATATAGATAGATATAGATAGATATAGATAGATATAGATAGATATAGATAGATATAGATAGATATAGATAGATATAGATAGATATAGATAGATATAGATAGATATAGATAGATAGATATAGATAGATATAGATAGATATAGATAGATATAGATAGATATAGATAGATATAGATAGATAGATATAGATAGATATAGATAGATATAGATAGATATAGATAGATATAGATAGATATAGATAGATATAGATAGATATAGATAGATATAGATAGATATAGATAGATATAGATAGATATAGATAGATATAGATAGATATAGATAGATATAGATAGATATTGATAGAGAGAGATATAGATAAATTGATAGAGAGAGAGAGAGAGATACATAGTCTATGAGCGTATTTCATATACAAAGCTGAAACACTAGGACAAATAATTAAAAAGTATCATACAAAGTCCAGATGAAACTATTTACATTAGAAAGATGGGGACTGTATCCGCGTGGCTGGGAATCAGTTCATCTAATGTCGGCTAACTTAATCGTTGTAAATCTAATATTAGCCAGAAGACCATGTAATTATCGCATTTCTCTCGGGTGTTTAGCGCCGTGCAGGACCAGGTTCACCAGCAGACGACGACGTTTCCCAGAAGACCCTGGGACATGGTAGGCTACAACCAGAGATTTGTGTGTAGGGAACTGACGATGATTAATGAATTCAATGGTCTTGTGAACTTCGTGTACATCTCTGTATAAGCCCACACATTTGTGAATCGTCAGTCTGCTTAATACATTTATAACAACACAAGAGAAGCTTGTATCGATCAGAATTGGAAAAATAAAAGTGTAAGTTCCAAATTGGCGTACGTTGTATTTATAAATATTATTTTATCGTGGATTATTGACATAAATAAGGATTCACAAAACTCTATTTAATAGATGGAAAATTTCTCCATTGCTGGAAATTAGTTGGTGTAAAGTAGGGGTCTCAAACTCAGATAAAGGCATGTGCCATTTCATCACTTTAGAGATGTGTCAAGGGCCGTACCCCCTCCCCCCAACAACCCGACCCTAGTAAACTAAAACACTTCGTACATCTTAACTCAATTTACTACTTATCTTTAATAATTTGTCAATTTACAATTTAGACACACATAATTATACCAAAGTATAATATTAACAATAAAATTTGATGTGTATCAGTACTAGCTGTCTGAATTTCACGAATATTACATGTTTTGTAAGCTTACTGGCGGGCCACAAAAATCCACTTGGTGGGCGTGGACGTAAAACAGCACCATAAAAAGGCCTTGTCGATGAATTGGATATGCGACGAGAAAAGAGTAAGAAATAGCCTATAGGTAAAACTGCCTTTCATCGTACCCAAGAATCAACACAGCGAAGAACCATTGATCAGTAGATAAAGGACAGGGATCATAGGTAATTCATTGGACAGTATCAGTGCTCTTACACGTGACCAGTGGTAAGACTTTGTTGCTGCCCTTTGCGACGGTGAGGTTTCGGGCAGTAAGTAAGTTTTAATTAAAGTTGATATCAATGGCATGAACATTAATTTAAACATTGGCTCAACGATTAATTATCTATACTTCGTTACCTTATACCACGTTAATTATCTATACTTCGTTACCTTATACCACGTAAATTATCTATTCTTCGTTACCTTATACCACGTAAATTATCTATTCTTCGTTACCTTATACCACGTAAATTATCTATTCTTCGTTACCTTATACCACGTAAATTATCTATTCTTCGTTACCTTATACCACGTAAATTATCTATTCTTCGTTACCTTATACCACGTAAATTATCTATACTTCGTTACCTTATTCCACGTAAATTATCTATACTTCGTTACCTTATACCACGTAAATTATCTATACTTCGTTACCTTATACCACGTAAATTATCTATACTTCGTTACCTTATACCACGTAAATTATCTATACTTCGTTACCTTATACCACGTAAATTATCTATACTTCGTTACCTTATACCACGTAAATTATCTATTCTTCTTTACCTTATACCACGTAAATTATCTATTCTTCGTTACCTTATACCACGTAAATTATCTATTCTTCGTTACCTTATACCACGTAAATTGATGCGAATTGGACCTTGTATTATAGCAATAGGGCGTTGGATTACCAATCCTAAGAATCTCGGATTCAAACTCAACTAAAAAAAAAAAGATGTTCAGGTACTGTGCGTATCCAACTCTGGTGGATCTCTGTTGGGATAAGTAAAAGAGGCTAAAACATTGTATTTGCTAATGAACCTGGAAAGCTCGAGCCCTCACTGTCCTATTGGGGGCACACATGGCATAATTAGTATAGGATACTCGCTAATATAGCACCCGTATTGACAGGGTACAGTGGTTAGTATGGAATACTTGATAATATAGTACTCATAATGATAGAGTGTAGTCTTTAGTATAATATACTTGCTAATATAGCACCCGTATTGACAGGGTACAGTGGTTAGTATAGAATACTTGATAATATAGTACTCATATTGATAAAGCGTAGTCTTTAGTAAAGAATATTTTCGGAATTTCTCATCACTTCTACGCTGATGACACACATCTCGTCTTGATGCAAAGGTCCGTTGTGCAATCGCCAGCGTCTATTCTTGGACGGGGAGAAACAGGCTTAAAATGATCGAGGAAAAATCAGAGATAATCAGAATTGGAACCAAGAGTAAATTGCCCCAATTCAATGGTCCAGAATCTATCACAGTGATAAACTGCCAGGTGCCATTTGTTAACAAAGTGAAGAATGTTGGTGTTTTATTGGATCCCACATTGTCCTTCGACCATCATATATCTTCAGTTTATATCTTCAGTTTATATCTTCAGTTTATATCTTCAGTTTATATCTTCAGTTTATATCTTCAGTTTATATCTTCAGTTTATATCTTCAGTTTATATCTTCAGTTTATATCTTCAGTTTATATCTTCAGTTTATATCTTCAGTTTATATCTTCAGTTTATATCTTCAGTTTATATCTTCAGTTTATATCTTCAGTTTATATCTTCAGTTTATATCTTCAGTTTATATCTTCAGTTTATATCTTCAGTTTATATCTTCAGTTTATATCTTCAGTTTATATCTTCAGTTTATATCTTCAGTTTATATCTTCAGTTTATATCTTCAGTTTATATCTTCAGTTTATATCTTCAGTTTATATCTTCAGTTTATATCTTCAGTTTATATCTTCAGTTTATATCTTCAGTTTATATCTTCAGTTTATATCTTCAGTTTATATCTTCAGTTTATATCTTCAGTTTATATCTTCAGTTTATATCTTCAGTTTATATCTTCAGTTGCGTAGACTCGTCCAAATACGCTCCTATTTATTCACTGATTCTGCAAAGACACTGGCAGTCGCCCTGATACTTTCCCGTATCGACTATTGTAACGCCCTGCAAGCCGGCCTACCCGAAGACAAAATCGCCAGGCTACAGCGAATACAGAAACGTACCGCGCGTTTAGTTATGCGCAAGTCAAAACCCGTCTCGGGAACCGTCCTTCTTCGCTCGCTACATTGGCTTCCAGTGAAAGCAAGAATTGAATTTAAAATTGCATCACTTTGCCACCAATGTTTAAACAACAACAGAATGCCATCATACATCAGTGAACTACTTTCAGCATATGCGCCGCAAAGAGACCTTTGTTCAGAGACTCCTCTTTACTGGTTGTGCCGCGTTTTTCGCTGCAGACTTGTGGTATGAGAGCCTTCTCATTTTTTGGCCCGAAGATTTAGTAGTCTTTAGTATAGAACTCTTGCTAATATATGACATATATCAATAGAGTATAGTCATATAGTCGATAGTATAGTAAAGTCTTTATTTTGTATGGTAAGTCAATGACCTAACTAGCCCATGAGGCTTGGGGAGGGATGAAAAACTGGCGCCTTTTTTACTGTTAGTTTTCATTTTTTTTAGTAAGTTAGTGTACGTTTATAGACGGTAAAACTGTGTAGTGTGTTGAAAGCATTGCTTTTAAAATCAAAGTTCTTCTTCTTCATATTACTGTGGAGACACCGTTAAGCTCGACGGAAAAGTCCACAATTTAACTACATATACAATTGTATAACATAAAAACCAAAATTACAAACAGATGACAGAGTTTAATTTGAACTAGGCCCTATATAGTCCAACCCTTCAGTGAAGATTCGAAAGCCAGTACAGAGGGGGGGGGGGGGGGGGGCGGGTAGTGATGGAGGATTGGTCTAGTGTGTCGGGTGATCCTCTAGGCATGAATAATAATATTAATATTAAGCTGCTTCGCGTACAGTATTAGCAAAGTGTTTCCAACTTTTATTTTATCCCCAGTGCGCCTATAAAAAAAATGTTACCATGAATATTGCAACAAGCCCATCTATATAATATACTTGTTAAAACTATAAACAAAGTACACAAACATCTTGAATACATTGATTTTAACACAATCTTTTCTCTCTCTCTTTTATTTACGTAGCTTTTCTGGCTTAAAACTGTCGATTACCTCCCCTTAGTAAAACAATTTGTTTTTGACTCAAATTACTTAGGGTATATAGCTTTTCATGTAGTATAGTAAGAATTTTTGTTAATTAATTCACTCATTATAATAATTAACTGTTGACTATTCTGTATACAACTTATCTAAAAATAATTTTAAAAAATGATAGAATCATATGTCAAATGTATTGACATTCAAGACAGGTTAAATCCCTTGTTTATGCCCACCTTTTGTTCTTCAGTTATCTAATACTTTCCCATCATAAAAATGTGTACACTAGACAATTTCCAAAACGTAAAATCTAACAAAAACATTGATGCAAGAGAGTAAAAAAAAAAATTTTAAAAAAGGAAAGAAATAAAAATACATTTTATAAATTTGAAAACTAAAATACCAAGAACTTTAGGGTAGTTGTTAATGACAATGTATTATGGATTTCCCAAGTTGATGAAGTAAAAACAAAAAGCAAATAAGACTTTAAAATATTTTTTCACACAATTCAAATGTCACCTTTAGAGCTTTACTTATGACACCCATGAACAAAGAAAAACATTAAAAAACTAGAACAAAGCAAGAAAAGAACTGTAAGGTTTTATTACAGATGAACTTTCAAACCTAACAATAGGAACTACTTTAGTAAAATCATGAAATTTGGAAGCACTGTTCGGAAGTCTACTAGAAAGCAATGTAGTAAATAAACTCAAAACAATAAATTCTAAATAAATAGACTTTCACAATAATCTAATAAAATTCTCAGAAAGACAAAATATAAAAACAATTTTCTTTTTCCTAGGCAAGGACTGATTTAGTGATTCATATAGACGCTCTTTATTACATTCACTAAAGTAATAGGTTTCCCGAAATAGACAGGAGATCCAACAATTTAACATTATTTTAAACTCTTATCTAGTATAAAACAGTTATGTGTAGAACTTAATAATTTTCTTCTATCCATACATAGATACATGTTGACTATATTCAATGTAGTATAAATGTTTGTGTACATTTAGTCAAATGTTTGTGTACATTTAGTCATAACAGGGAGCATTTCATGTATAAAGTAACAGAAAACATTTTATTCAATAATACCATTGCTTTAAAATTAATCAAATGAAATAAAAACATTATTTTTTACAAGTTAATTACATCATTTACAAACTTATTTATTTAAAAACTGAACTACTCAAATTACAACCCTGGTTTAAGTGTCATAAATTGTGCAATATATAATGAATACTATCTCTGTAATGCTAAAACTTTGAGCAAATAGTTGTATTTAATTAATGGTAAATAGTCTCAATGGATTAAAATGGATAATAACATTATAACATTATGCAACAACCAATTTTGTTTATGTTTTAGTAAATTAGTTTTGTTAAAAATAAAATGTTTTTTTTATACTGACTTTAATATTTAATTTATGTTTTATAAGTTTAGTTCATTAAGAATTATAATAAAAGATTTTCTATTTAAATAAAAATGTATTCACAGTTTTTGAAAAAAATATAGGGTAAATGTTTTGCAACTATTTTTATAAGCCTTCTCTTCATTTAAATCTGTCTAAACACTGGTTTTACAAAATGAAAAATAAATTCCTAAAGAATATTCTAAAAAATGTATTTAAAATATTCTACTATTAATATTTACTAAGTGACAATCTAGCAAAAAGTGCTTTAAAAAAAATTCAAACTTGTAAGATTGTTACATGCTATTTATAAAGAGTTTCTAGTGTGAGAATTACATGTTATTAATGTTTATAGTTGCTGTTTATTACATTTTTAATTTTTATATGAACTAAAACTAAATTTGATAAAAAAAATATTTTTTAACCTAACTTTTCAAAATAGCACATTTATGTTAAAATTAAACAAGCCTTTTATTGTGTAAACTAACAACAGCTTAAGATTCAGAAACTCCAAATTTGTCTTCAACAAAAAAAAGTAATTTCTATGAAATTATTTGAGTTTATTCAAATGTCTTGGTCATGTCTGCTTGGAATCACCTCCCACTACAGCTTCGCCAGAGCCCTAGCTATGACTTCTTCAGGAGCCGGCTGAAGACTCACCTATTTCGTCAGCAGAATTAGCGTATTACTACATATTTCGTTGTCTGTCTGTATTATGTAACTGTTGTCTGCGCATAGAACTGTCACCAATGGGATATGCGCTATATAAGCACCATTATTATTATTATTAAAAATTAATTCTTCTAACTAGAAAGAACACCATGGCTGTTTTATATTAAAATTACTTGAGCGATTTCATGCTTTCCCATTGAAGACTATATGCTGGCATATATAATTATTATAACTGGCATTATTAAGCTTGAACAAGTCATATATTATACTAACACGCAAGTCTTTAAAAAAATATTAATTCTCGTTGTTGAATGTTTCAGGCTATCATTTTAATTATATAACATACTAAACATAATATTATACTAAACTGAACTAAGAAGTCATTAAATGACGTGGACGTATGGATTGAACACACTGCAATTAGAGAGATTAATTTACATACAAAGGAAAAGTAATCCCTACATAAAATACTATCTGGATTATGTCTAATGATGCACTTTGTATTTTCAATGAAACAGCTGATACTTAAGCCATCTCATAGAATATATGAGAACAAGATTTAAAAAAAAACATGAACAAGTCTAGATAGTAAAAAGTTGTATGAAAATTGCACATTGAAATTTAAAAGCTGATTATCACAAAAGTTTAGCATGTGGTTTTTGTATTTTTTTTCCCAAACATAATACAAGGCCTTGGCCATCTCAAAATGGCATGTAACAAGGAATTGACAAGTATACAAAAAATGGAAAACTAAACATTTATATACAAAATACTTTAAAAAAAGTTAAATGCTCATCAAAGTATCTAGTTACATATTATGATAAGCCAAAAACATTAAGATAAACTTTGAATAAACTCTCTCATAATACTTAATCTCTCTTGTGATATTTCATCCCATATTGCAATATCAGCTACACCATAGTTCTCATTTTCTTCTTCTTGACAACTAAAAGTCAAGTATGTGCTGGAGCTTGCTTTATCAAGATTAACAAAACCTGAATCTGCATCAATAAAGACAGCATCACTACTATCATTATCTTGATCTGTTAAAATGCTTCCAAGTCTTTTAGATGTGTCTGAATTTCTCGGCACAGATCTTCGCAAGTCCACTTTCTCTGGTATAGTAAACAAAGAAAGCAACTTCTGGTGCACTAAAAGCAGTGCAGAAATGCTCTTTGCCACGTCACCTTGCATAGAACTACATGATCGTGCTGTTCCACTTCTAGCTCTGCTTTCAGCTTTGTTGGTTGGGTGTCGCAGCAACGGGCATGTCAGTGTGTGTACCTTGTCGTGAAAAGAGTGCACCGGGAGATGAAACAAGGCTCCAATGCTGGTCCCAACAGCCAGAACATCTGATGAGACAATCAAGCTGGTAGCAAACAATAGTTCTTCCTTGTCTGTTGGTTTGGCAGCTATCGGTGGTGCTTCAGACAATGGGCAGTAGTTTCCTTTCGGAGGCAGCGAGGGTATCCTACCATTTTCATCTTCACTGCTTTCTGAGGACAATTCTGAATTTATAGCACACAAGCTTGTTTTCTCATTGGCAGATTTTCTGGCTTCAGTAGCTGCTGTATTTTTGAACACACAATTGCCTCTTTCATTTTCAGCATCATGTTCCTTAGATCTTCCTAAAAAGTCTTCAGACATTTGTTTCAAAATGGCTATGTCTCTGATGCTGTTCCAATATAAAGACAGGACAAGTTCAACATTTTTTAATTTCACATTGATTCTAACAAGCAGTGCAGTGTTTTCTAGGCAACACCAAATTGTTTCTGAGTTAGCGGCCATGGCAGCTATTGGAGAATAAATATCTAGCTTTAGCATAGTCTGGAGACACAGGTAGTCACCTTTGGTTATTTCTGATTGCACAGTTTGTTTATTTTTACATTCTTGTGGTTTAGCTTCAAGAAAATACACCTTAGCACCGCAAGCTACTGCAATGGTGTTGACAGTGACAGAACATATATGAGTAACCGGAACATTTTCTCTTAATATAAAGCTTTGCATAGTTACTACTGATGATTTCTGAAGTGGACAGCTATTGTGAATTGCTGTTATGCTTCCATTTTCAAAGCCAATCAACACAAAACATTCACTGCCCTGTGAACAGAAATTTAAAAAGATAATAGTTTTCTACTAAATTTCATTTTATTTTCAATAAGCTCAATGCTTTGACCCAAATGCAAAAAAAAAAAAAAAAACAAAGTTAGGTCTACAATTACCTCAGAAGGTCCAAACTTGTGATTAATCATTTGTGATGGCTCTGACTCTAAATTTTGGCCATGAGAAACATCCATTTTGCTTTGATTTCCTCTTCCAATTATTTCAATATGTTTCAAATCCTTTTTGAAATTACAAAAATCAATTAATTTTAATAAAGTCTAGACTAATAACAATTTACACATTTTAAAAAAACAAGTTAATTTTGTTTTTGTACATTACACCAAAGTTTATTATAATTTTGAAATCTGTTCATCAAGAATTATAAAACATTTTTTTCAAACACCGCTAGTTGGTCACTATTTGAGCCAATGTTTATATTATTGGCTAATGAAACCAACTTCAAGGGGAACATGATACTAAACATTGCAGAATTTTATGCACTTATTTCACACATTTAAATAAATTGACATGAAACAAAAAATGCTTTAAAAAAAGAAAATAAACTTTAAATAATTAATGTAATGTCACTGTAATATCATAAAAAAATAATATAAATTAATAAAAAAATATTTCCTATTAAATTATGAAGAGTTATATGCCCATTATAGCTTTTCAAATGGTTGAACTAATCAACTAGCTCATTATTATAAGCAAGATCTTAGGTTTAACAAATTGAAGTATAGCTAGAAAAGGAATGTCCAAATAATATTTGGTAAAAGAATATTTTGTAGCATAGAGTGGGTTACACTGCAAAAAGAATACAGCACAATAACAATCTATTACAATTCTCAGATTCCATATGCAAGAACTAATGCATATAAGTACTCTTTCTTCTTTAGTGGCATCCAGGCATAGAATGAGCTGACATTCAAACCAGAAAAACCAGTAACTTAACATCTTTTAAAACACTGATCAAAATGCAAGACTCAGACCACGGATGAGCATAAGACGCAATAATCTTCTTTAACTCTTTGGCTCCCAGGGCTTTTTTCATGGTTTTACCAAGTCTTTTTTACAGCTACAAGAAAAAAAAAGGGTCTTAATTTTTAAATGTAATTCTTGGGACAAATATAAGAGATAGACCTTAGTGTTATATATCTAAAGAAAGCAAAATGAATGTAGTTTATGATCAAAGTACTTTAAAATATGTTTATTGAACGACATACATTTTTTTTATAGTGGTCAACCAATAAGAAAAAATTATTTATACAAAATTTTTTTTTTCTTTGCAATAAAAGTTTTTTTATTTATAAAACTTGACAACCAATTTATGCAATATCTTAATCCCTCTGTAGTAAATCTAATAAATAATAACATTTTCAAATTAGATCAAAATTGATCAATAAATAACATAGTTACACAATATTTAGCCAAAGATATATCTTCACAAAAAAAAGTAGAAAAATTAATATAAAGAAACTTCTACTCATATTCTCATAAACTGGTATAATATTAAAAATATACATGAAGTGTAATACATCAAGGGAAAGGAAATTGAATGTAGTATATGATAAATGTATTTAAAAATATATTGATTATATTTGAAAAATAAATTGTAGTCCAAATTTGCTACCCTTCGAAGTGGGCCACGCCCCCTTTTTGGACGCTCCCATTACATCATTTCTTTTGTTTTATTCCAAATTATAATCAATCTCTTGTTCTGTGAAGTTTTCATTTTTAGAAGTTAATAAAATAGGTCATCGTCTTTTGTAATGAATAAATTGGTTATAGAGCTTTATTAGCAGTAATAATCTAAGTTGGAGATGCCCCTGGACCGCTTAGCCCCATAACAGAAATAATTGAACCCAAATATTGATCAAAACGTAAAAAATTAACGCAACAAATGTAAACAAATTGCATTAATAACACAAAAAATGGCGTAACGAAAATGGCAAAGTAAAATTATTGCACTGTATAGGCTTTTCGCTAAATTATTAATTAATCATTAAATTATCAATTAGTCGGTAGAATGGGCTCGCAGGACAGAAAAAAAAAAAAAGCCGATTGTACCGGCTCATGGGAGTAAAAGAGTTAAAGAAGGAGCGTCTGTAATGTGTAAGGTAAGATAAGAAGTTAATTGAGAGAAATAAAGCATTTATCTCATACAACTTCTGAACTCTTTCAGGACTAATGTTTTTACTATATTACTATATTACATCTCATTTCAATAACTAAGAATATTGCATGATCCCAAATATAGTAATAAATGTCTATGCACAATTAGTCATAAAAGGGAGCATTTCATGTATAAACTAACAGAAAACATTATAGTCAAAGACAACATATTTAACATACCATGATATTAATTTTAATTTATTTTTTATTAATATTTTCATTATTCCAGCAAATTTATTTACCTTGCAGACCAGCCAAATTTTGAGACCAACTTTTGCCATTGCTAGAACTTTTTTACCAATGGTATGCCACCGATAGACAATAAAGTTTGATGATTCAACATCATAGACACTAAACTTTCTGACATCAGGAGGCTCATATTCTGCTATCCAAATGTTCCATCGCCCAGCAGTCTGAATAAAATATCAATAACTTTGATGAATTTATTTTGTTAGTGTTTTGGCAAAAGAAGCCACATCCTAAGAAAATCCATTCTTATAAGTTCTAAGGTTTTTAAAGCATAGAAAGTAGGGAGATAGAATATTAATATTGGCTGATCAAGTATTATGCATATTGCTCATTGTAATGATATATTTATGCAAGTGCCAATATTTGATTAGTGTATCAACAGAGTTGTCATAGTGTAGCTTACATTAGGTTCTCTGTGTTATTCAACATTTTTTTGTGTTTGATTCAAATTGTAATTGTTTTATTTAGATACTTTGAAACAACCTTAGAGACCATCACCGGCTTGACTATGTACACATACACACTATCCAGCTGAAACATGTAAATAAACCAATAGAAACAAAACACCTACATGAGAAGATATCAATAATTTAGTTTGAACACAAACAATTTACTTACCTCACAAGCATAAACACATGATATTTTTAGCTTCTGACGCTTATCTTTGAACCACAAAGAATCATGAAGCAATAAGAACTGGTCATGTCGCATTTGCTTGATAATATCATTTGCTGTTGGACGTTCCTCTATCCTCAGACTCCAACATTCAGGCATGAGTCTCTCCAAATAAGGGAAATTGCATTGTAATGTGCACCCCTAGAAAATAAAACAAATGTTTTTTTTTACAAGTAATATTGTTATTTCTCACTGATTTGCATTAAATGGGAATAATAATAAAGTAGGAATAACTTAATATTATAGCAGTAGTCTTCCCATTACAATCTGTCCCTAACTCAACCTGGGGAAGGGAGAGGACTGGTATTGGTCTGCCATTCTGAAGGTCTCGTGCTATTCTAGCCAGCTCTGTGGGCTATTAAGACTACCAGATATTCTAGCCAGCTCTGTGGGCTATTAGAATACCAGATATTCTAGCCAGCTCTGTGGGCTATTAGACTACCAGATATTCTAGCCAGCTCTGTGGGCTATTAAGACTTCCAGATATTCTAGCCAGCTCTGTGGGCTATTAGACTACCAGATATTCTAGCCAGCTCTGTGGGCTATTAGACTACCAGATATTCTAGCCAGCTCTGTGGTCTATTAAGACTACCAGATATTCTAGCCAGCTCTGTGGGCTATTAGACTACCAGATATTCTAGCCAGCTCTGTGGGCTATTAGACTACCAGATATTCTAGCCAGCTCTGTGGGCTATTAGACTACCAGATATTCTAGCCAGCTCTGTGGGCTATTAGACTACCAGATATTCTAGCCAGCTCTGTGGTCTATTAAGACTACCAGATATTCTAGTCAGCTCTGTGGGCTATTAGACTACCAGATATTCTAGCCAGCTCTGTGGGCTATTAGACTACCAGATATTCTAGCCAGCTCTGTGGGCTATTAGACTACCAGATATTCTAGCCAGCTCTGTGGGATATTAGACTACCAGATATCAGCTTAGCCTGCTACACAATTCCTTTGTATGTAGCCCACACTGAAATTGGTGCTTCTGAAGTCATATGAATCATATGTTTCAGAATGGGAGATTTTAAATGAACATGCTCAGCATATTAAATTTTGGAGAACCTCAATTTATTAAGAAGGGAACCCTGACTTTTTCTTAACACTGATAAACATCTGATTTACAACATGTGTACAAATCATTCACTACTGAACTGGTAAGAAAAAGTTCACTAATATGTTCGCATTAAAAATATAAATATCTTGGACAAGTCTGCCAGAAAAAAACATTTTTAACCGCATGTATACACCAGTGAACATTTTCAGTAGATATTTAAGAGTTCATGGTCCATGATAGAAAACTAAAGATTTTTTATATAGATAACTAGACCAACATTTATTTGAGGTGGAACAACATTTTCTTTTAACATTCGTGATATCTGGGATACCATCGGCCTCTGGTCTTTACTCAGTGGTGAAATTCCAGTGAGGATTTCCAGCATCACTATGGCAAGGGAGTAAATATCAACCTGTGAGAACACACACAGAGAATAATAAAGTAATGAATAAAATAATATCAAACAGCATTATAACCTGGAAATTGAGCTCAAGTAAATGATGAAATTAAGAACACTTAAGGAATCAGAGCTGTTTGTAGCCAGAAACAAACAAAAATTGTTTATTAATATTAAGGTTATAAAAGAAAATCTTAGAATGATATTTTACAGTTATGTTACTCTTTTACATTTTATGTTACATTAAAAATCAATCCATTTTATGCATTATATAAAGTCAAGAAAAATTTTAGTTTCCTTCTTTTTAATTAAGCTGGATTAGCCTGTTCTTTTAAAAAAAGTTTTTTGATCTATGTTATTTGTAAGCATGCTTTTTATTCCTACATTTTCAATTAGATCAGGATAGAAAGACGCTCTTGTCAGACAAAAGCCTTTATTTTGTAGGTTATTCTCTACACTTATCATTACTATGTATAAGTAAAGTTATAACATTGAAATGATGGCATAAAAAATTCATAAGTATATGAAATAATAGCATAAGATAGCATCAGACTTCTATCATATTGGAATGTAGTTTCACTTAGTCACGTGCACAAAATATTAGCAAAGACTATCTATCCTTTTTGTAATTTAGCTTTTCGTAGTCAAAATATATGAAATTCCTTAACAGCACAATTTATTGGTTCAATATTAATTCAACGTTAGGCCAATATTTATATCTTGGCTTAATATTGGAACAATATTGGGCCAATATAGTTTGCTGTTGGGGTTGTAGTATAAGATTATCACCTTTGTAGTATAGTTTTATTTAGACAAGTGTATGAGATAATACCTTAAGACTTTGGAATGAGATAATAGAATAAAACTATCTATTACCTTTGTTGTGTAATTTTGCTTAGTCATGACTTCAGGAGCCATATATCCTGGTGTACCAAATAAGCCATTTGTGCCTTGAACAGAAGCAAACTTTGATATTCCATAGTCTGACAACTTTACATTGATCGGGGTGTCCACATCAAGGGACATAAGAAGGATATTGTCTGGCTTTAAGTCTCTGTAGATGATTTTGCAGCTGTGCAAATATGCCAATCCATGGGCAATCTGCAGTGAGTGAATATAACATTTGCCAGTAACAGAACAGTGAATGCAAATATATATTCAAATCAAAAAAAAGACATGGCTATAAAATTATGCAAATTAAAAAATAAGCAAACAGTTATATTTAAAAAGACAATGTTTATACAATTTTTCATTTAAATTATAAGGTTTACTTGTATGATATAAAAATCAGATTATTATTATTTTTTAAATTAATTTGTATTAAAAATGACTTGTAAATGCTTTTTAATTTTGTAAAATGTTAATTTATAGATTTTTAGAATGTAGAGTGGCAACCTTTGCTTAGAAAAATAAGTATCCTGAGAATTGTCAGCTTTATATTCAAATACTGCAGAATGAGTAACACTAATGAATAATATTTTATAACTATTAACACAAAAAAACAATCATGACTGATTCCATTCATTTTTTAAGACTTGTTCAGGGTGGGCTCTGATTTATTCTAGAAATAATTAGTTTATTAAATTAAAAAATCTACCGTGGGTGGACTTGCAATTTTACCTGAAGAATAATTTTGTATGTTAAATCCTTGCTGAAGACTGTTCTGGAAATTATTTTATCTTCAGGATTGTATTCAATGTCATTTTTTAGAGCTGACCTCAGACTTCCCAAGGGAGCCAACTCCATGACCAAAAGCAGTTTAGGCTTAACACAGACTCCCAAGAATTCAACTATACACTTGTGTCTCAATTTACTGAGGACATTGACCTCTTTACGCACATCACAAAAGGCACTGCTGATCTGATGAAAAAAAAAGGGTTAGACGATTTATGTAATAAGAAATATATATTGCCTTATATAAAGTGTGATGACTAGAGGTAGAGGTTAAGGTGGTAGTGTGTTGTCTAGGGATAGGTGTCATTGGTGAGTTGCATTCTGGTATGATAGAAGTGTGATCTTATCTTATATATTATAGACGCTCCTTCTATAAAGAAGATTATTGCGTTCTCCGCTCATCCGTAGTCCGAGTCTAGTCTTGCATCTTTATTAATGTTTTAAATGATGTTAAGTTACTGGTTTTCCTGGTTTGTTCCATGCCCGAATGCCACTCGGGGAGCAAGAGTACGTATATGCATTTGTTTTTGCATAAGAGATAAGGAAAGTGTTTTTGTTTATTTGAGCATTGCCACACGATGTTATTGGGCTGTAGCCGATTTCTAAATAAGTTTAATGCCTTGTGTATTATTACTACTTTGCCCTTCTGTCCTCTAGTGCTTCTAGGTTTAGTGATTTGACTATTGGTGTTACTCTTGTCAGTTGTGAACATTCGCTAGTTATGAACCTTGCAGTCCTTTTCTGAATTTATTCTAATTTTTTAATGTTTTCTTTAGTTGATGGTCCCATACAGATGATGTATATTCTAGTATAGGCCTAACGAATGTGAGCATTTTAGTTTTATATTCTTATTACATTTGTAAAAGTTCCTTTTATGTATCCTAATGTTTAATTTGATTTTTTAATTACTTCATCAATATAATAATAATAATAATAATAATAATAATATTTGTATAGCGCATATTCCATTGGGAACAGTTCTATGTGCTGTTAACAGTCACAGGCAGAGAACAGACAACGAAAAAAAGACAAAAATGTATACATTATAAATAATAAACTGCTACTTGAATAGGTGCATCTTCAGCCGGCTCCTGAAGGTGGCAAAGCTAGGGCTCTGGCAAAGCTGTAGTGGGAGGGCATTCCAGGCAGACGGGCCCACGTATGAGGATGCTCGTTAGCAAGCGGAGCTTCACACGATGGATCTGAAGAGGTAGTGCATCAGAAGCAGAGCGGAGTGGACGAGATTGTGTGTAGAGCTCAAGACAGGAGCAAAGGTAGACCGGAGGAGAGTCCTTCAGGCACTTGTAACAGAGAAAAGCCAGCTTGTAGAAGATCCGGTGGTTAATGGGTAGCCTGTGCCTAGATCGGAGCAGAGGAGTAGTATGAGTTGACTTCTTAAGGACCAGTCGGGCAGCTCAGTTCTAGATACATTGGAGGCCCTGAAGAGAGGAGCCGATAGGCCATCAAGAGCAAATTGCAATAATCCAAGCGGGAAAAGAGGAGAGATATGATAAGCTTCACACAAGCTTCCTTGGTGAGATAGTGACAGATGGCGGCAATACGACGCAGGTGGAAGAAGCAGATTTTGGTGAGGAAGGAGATGTGAGGCTGCATGGACAGCGTGGAGTCCAGATAACTTATAATTTATGATTACTCCTAGGTACTTTGCATTGTTAGTTTGAGTTAGTTCTTTACCATTAATCAGGTAGTTTGTTATTATTTGTTTCTTTTTCTTGGATACCCTTATCAGTTAGCATTTTTCTGGGTGAAAAGTCATACTCCAGTTAGATTCCCATTTCTGTAGTTCATCTAGGTTTTTTGTAAAAGTTCACTATCTTTTTCTGTCTTTTTTGTTCTATAAATTATATACGGTAATCATCAGCAAATAATCTTACTTTTGTTCCTGTGTTGATGCACTTTAGTAAGTCATTAATATAAATTAGAAATAATAGGGGTCCTATGACAGTTTCTTGTGGAACTCCTGAGTTTACAGTTATTAGTGATGATTGAGAGCCATTAATTATCACTGTTTGTTTTCTACCTATAAGAAAGTCTTGAATCCACTGATGTAAGGGACCAGAGATGCCAAAATATTTAAGTTTTAAATTTAAATATTTCAAGTGATAAATTTTGTGTCAAGAAATATTGAGAGTGGATCTCGTGCAAAGTCTGAATGTAGAAGCAATGCATTGTGGGGCATAGTTAGCTGTAATAAATAAGTGTGTGTGTTGTGGACAAGAGAAACTGCATAGGGCAACTGCCTAGAGACTGGTTTTTCTTTTTGTTGTACTGAACTGTGACGTAGAGTCGGTTGTATTTAGTATCTCATAAAAAAATGTTTATGTCGTTCCAATCGACATGAGTTTCTTCAAAGGGTTTTGTTGACTACATTTATTGTACAAGAGATCCAGCGGGGACCACATAAAGAACTTAAGTAATACCTTATGTAGGTAGCCGAAATGCATCAAACTACCTCCCCCCTCAAATACAGCCATTCTGGTGTATATATAAACACCAATATGAGTTGGGGCTTGATACATGTCTGCTAAATTTGTGTATATAATTTACACAGGACATTACATTTACCTCTTTTTGGACATCACATAAGCCACCACTGATCTGTTGGAGAAATTGTTAGACTGACAATATTTATTTATTCCATCATGAATATATATTGTCTTATATAAAGAGTTTAATTAACCCCTTTTGTGTGTAGCCAAAATGCATCAAACCACCTAACGCTTGAATGCATCCAAGTTGGTGTATATTTATGCAGGGGTGGACAAATGCAGCTCTTAGAGCCATGTGCTTGGGTTAAAAGTTAATTTAAATCCATATTAAGCTTATAGACACTTCAGAATATATTTAAAAAAAGGTTTTGTTGACTATTCAATAATTTTATGAGCAGAAAACTTTTTTTGTGCTAAAACTGCTGCATGTTTTAGAAAAAATAGTATGTTTCAAAATTTCCCAGATTTAAGTTAAAACATTTAACATAAAAAATTTATCCAAATCTAACCAAAAAAATACAACTGATTTTCACAATCGATTGCTTCTAGCAAAAAATCAACTATGCAGACTTCTAGACTGGGTCTTGGGCCAGCAACAGATATGTTTACATTTACATAACACTTAAGAGTTTAGAATATGTACTCATTGTGTATATTATGTACTCATATTAATTTAATTACATTTGTGTAATTAATACTAGTAAATTATGACATGGCTCTTATTAATAAATGAAAAACCCACAATGCAACTCTCCTTGACCTGATGTACCTGACTCTGATACATAACATCATTATTCTGTTTGATGCATTTCTGATACATTCCATGGATAACTAAAGAATTGCTGCAGTAGGTTAGGCTACTGTAGCTAAATTTTGTCAGGGAAAAATTGGAGCTAAATTTAGATTTTTGTAGGTGCAATTATCACTTTTTTATAAAATAGCTTCTGTAAATTTCAAGACTAGACCTATACAGTCAAACCTTGGTTTTCATGGATTTCAGTTTTAACCAATTTTTTCTGCAAAAGAAATGTGTCTCGGTTTTTGTCAATTGTCTAAAAAATTTTTTGGATTATTGTGCCAAAAAAACAGAAAAAGCTGTGACCCCAGATAGTCTTTTGATACCTCAGGCCCTTATGGAGGGGGGTTCTACTTCCCACTTCTCTCTCCCTTCCTAGCCAAGAAGAGTCTTTAGATATTGAAATACCATATTACATGTTCATTTAATCTTCTTACTAGTCTTTTCATTTTATTCATTCTTAATAAATTTCTTTTTGTGTTTAGTATTAAACACTAAATTTATTTTTCTCCATACATTTAAAAAAAAATGTATCTTTGAGTGTCTAGATCAACTGATTGGATCCATGTTGATTCATTTGAAAATAATTGCCTTAGTTTACAAAGGTTTCAGATTTTGGACATTTTTCTGAGACAGATTATCGACAAAAAACGAGGTTTCAGTTTTAAAAGCTAAAAAATGGAAACTACAAACTTTTCTTTGTTCTGTCTCATTTTCATCCAGAAGTTTATCCGATGCACCAGTGTTCTTGGGCAACACATTGATATACAGAGGATTGCCAACATCCAAAGACAAGGGTTTCACCTCTGGGGTATGAAATAGTTTTACTGCAACATCTTCACCTTTGTATTTACCCTGGCAAAATGTATATGGTTTTTAGTAAATGTTTTCACACATAAAAAAAAGTAGACAGTGCTGCAATTCCTTGTCAGCACAAAGAATCTGCTTAATGCTAAATCAATATATGCTTAAGATCTTGAGGTTGGCTTCATTTGGAACTAAATTTCAATATATTGTGCTGACAGGAAAGTTCTGTTAGACAACAAACTATATTTCTAACCTTGGGGAACACTAATAATAGTAATAATACATAAAATGGATTGACATTGACTAAAGAATATACTTTTAATCAAGCTCAATATGTGGAATAAAGAAATATAACACATAAATGTATTAACTTAAATTGTTATTATATTATAAACCACTAATTTGCACATTTCATATAAGAAATAGAACTACGTTTATAGAAATTATTCTAGTAAAACTGATAAGATAGTTATTAACTCAAAAGTCATAGTGTCCTTTTTAAATCTTAAAATATTTTTATTTGTAATTCTGTAGGTACTTATAACTTTTTTTGTTTAATTTCATAATTTAATGTACAAAAGTAATTCAATACTTTATCAATATCTCCATTTTGCCTAGTTTTAGTTCTGAGAATTTTGTTTAAAACAATATATTGTAGAGAAAATTGATCAATAGTTAACCTTAAAATGTATATAGTGTGAATGTTATCTCTGGTCAAGCCAAAACATATATCTGGCTTATGAATATTTTCTATTCAACTTACAATTATGAAAAGACACAATCCCCTTGTAATAAATGCACTTAGCAACCATTGAACATGAACTCACTGTCTATTAGATCTCAAAAGAAAAGCTAATTAATTCAAACTATAAATGTGAATTTTAAACTATTTTTTACCTTGTGAACAAGTCCAGCAATACCCTGACCAAGTTTATCATCCAGCAATTCTAAATGTTCTGATTCTAATCTCAGTTCTTCTGGTAGTTCAAAGAAAAAAAACTCAGGCACTAGAATGTCAAGTGAAGTTGGGCCACAAGAACAAGTAATGTTCTCATTCCACATGATCATCTGTTCAAAAGACAATATAAGTTATTCCATTTAAAATTTGTAAACAGTCATGGTCTCAGAAATTTACTAAAATTGCAATTTATAGTTTCCTTGTAAAGCAAAATTTTATATAGTAGTAAAATGAATTCAACATTTAAAATAATATGCAATATTGAATAGATTATACCTGGGCACAATCACGAACACAGTAATGAAAGTCTGGAATAATTATTTTGCCAGAAAATGGCTGAATGTTTTTACAACAAAGTGGGCACAAAGCATAAGGTTTCATTTCTATCTCTGTTGGGTCATGAAACTCTAAAGAAACAGTAAAAAAAAAGAAGTCAATAAAAGTGAACAAAAAAATTGCAATTTATAACATTTCCATTTACTAATGCAAGTTGGTAACAATCAGTAGGCCCACTAAGTTTAGCCTTAAAAACATTATATTTAAGAAAATCATACTTGGAAAGAAAATATCAAGAATTTCTTCCAATTCATCCCGGACTATTCCAATGATTGAAATTTTCTTTAATTTTCCTCGATGAGAATCACCATCAGTTGTCTGGACAGTGACCAAAATAGCTGGACATCCTTTTTCTTCACTGAAGTAAAAATCAAAATGAAAAATAATAAGAAGTCACATTGCAATAAAACACATTGCAATAAAAAACATTGCCTATTGTTTCTAAGACAAATTAATTTTGTAATAAATTGACGCAAAGTAAAATCATTACATTCAAGCTACTTTATAAAAAGAAATCTGTTGAAACATACCTCAGTGATGAAAAACATTCAACCTCCTCAACCACTAAGTAGCCCAGGTCATGATTTATCATTATACCAGTTCTCCAATACTGAATATTCTTATTTGAAATTTGCAAACCTTTTAAGCTGAAAGCAGATTAGTTTAACAATTAGAATTTTAGTGTTTAGTTTAGCGTTTTAATTTTCTGTTCTGGTCCTTTTATTTTAGCAAATAAAGAGGGACAACTACTATTTCTCTTCTAAAAAAACCATGTTTTTTTATTATATATTATATTTTTATACAACTTTTAATTTAAATTTTGTGACTGTACTAAAAAAAATAAGTGGGAATAGTATATAAATTTGCAAGTTATGACTTTATTACTTTAAATATATTAAAATATATTTTATTTATTTTAAACTTTTGCAGCATTCTTAAAATAAACTTGATGGACCTACAAATTCATAATGAAATTTGCTGGGTTTATTTATTATCTAACTTCTTAAATTTCAAGTTGATTGCAAAATACACTCTTATAATTATATTCAAAATAATAGGAACAAACAAGGAAAAAGCTATTATGTCTGTTATTATTAACAGCTTGTACCTGGCTCTACATCCCATTTTAAAAGATTTTGTATAGTCCTGTACAGATTGTATCAGAGGGGATCCAATTTTCCACTTGGAAGAAGAAAATCTTTCAAAAGCTGTGATAAGCTGCACTATAACTTGGCTCCAGAAAGCTGAAGGAATGGCTGAAACACAATAGAGGCGAAGTGCTCGATATCCTCCAGTGTAAGGGTCCAATTGGATTTGAGGTGGTTGTTCAGGCAATAATGATGGAATGATTAAGCTGAAAAAAATTGTATATAGTGAGAAGTTTTATTTTGTATTAAATGTTTTATTCAAAGCTCTAATACAAGACAATGTGAAATCATAGAAAAAGGAAAACTTTTGATCTTTTGAAATGAAACAATATAAAAACAAATTATTAAGCCAGTATGAAAGATTTAATTTATTCATAAACTAAGACCATTAGGCCAAGAGCTAGACAGCCTTTATTATGGCAACTGGTGAAAAAAATATACTTGCAAAAAGTAAAGATCCATTTCAGACTCTTTTGGGCTATAAAATAAGAGAAGCAGCAGTAACCATTATGCCATGGCTTACAAAGGGATTGTGTTGCCAGCATAATGCCCAGTGACTCATACTTTCCTAAAATAATTCTCATTGACTTTTAAATAATATTTTAAAGTTTACTGCTATTACCAGTGGCTTATGAGAGTTATGGATTGCTTAGACAACCGAGATGTATACTTTACCATTCATAAAATTTTTTTGTTACATTCATGCTTGAAACAAAAGCATTTATAAAAAAAAAAGTAAAAACAACACAATGCTTTTTTGAACATTTGCAAGTCAAGTCTCATGAGTAGAATGAACTAAAACTAATTTTCAATCTATGCTACATTATATATGTGTCTATCTACTTACACTTCAATCTTAAAACTGTCAACAATTCTTATGCCAATGTTGAATGCCTCAAGCAGATGTAGAAAAGGAATGAAATATTCTTCACTCAAATTACTGGCCACAATTCTTTTCACCTCCTCAATGCACATTTGTGTTTTTTTATCATCTTTCAGTGACTACAGTATCATTAATTTAAAAAAAAATGTTAGAATAATATCATGAAGTTTTATTAATTATTAAACAAATGTTAAAATTTCTTTGAGTATTTGTAAAAATTTAATACTAATTGAGACAGTTTTTACAAAGAATTAATACAATTTTTGTACATACTAAAAAATATTTTCATTCACTTATAATCACCTTAAAAAAAATGTTTAGAGTTTCAAAGAGCCAGGATGGACTCAGAAAAACACACTGAGAAAGTTCATCTCTGTAAATATTATAATGCAACATGGCACCTACTTGTAATAAATACTCATGCACTGAAATGAGAAAAAATGGAAAATTGAAAGGACAATTAATTAAAATGATTTTATTCAATGTAGACTTAAAAAAACAACACTATAAGACCATGCTATGGGCCTACATAAAAATGTGATGATTCTAGAATAAAAAACTTTCTTGTAAAATATACTCACTTTTCAAGCCCTTAATAAGACTTTCATTTAAATTCTCCTTGCTGCATTTAACTGTGTTCAAGAAATCCTCTAAGGAACATATATTCAAATTTTTTCTTGTTGCCAATGCTTTTTTAGCAGTCTCTACAAATTCAGAAGGAACCCATTTCTCATTTGGCGAGTCCTTTATTTTCTCACCAGCTTCATAAATTTTTTGATTCAGATTGACCCATGTTTGGCTGTCCTCAAGGTTGACCAAAACAAAGTTGCATCGCAATCGTTCCCTCAATGCTTCTTCTTTGAGAGCTTTTTCTAGACCTTGTGCATCGATGTTATGAGGACACAAACAAGCAACAATGATCTCTGGACGAAGAACACAAGACTGGAAAATATAAAGTCGATTCAGAAAAGCTTTTTTTATGGCTAAATGTACTTTATATTAACGCCTTCACAACTGAAATTAAACAAAAACTATAAATATATAGCGCACTCTAAATTATCAACGCTAAGGCTGGCATTGCATGGCAAAGATGGGCATGGATAATTTAGATAAACATTTAAATCTGAAATATTAATTTTTGGGGCTTAAAAAAACGTATTAATATGTATGCATGTAAAATATATTTTTACAAAAATTATCTTTTTTTTAACTGTGAAGAAATCTTACAAAATGTGTCAAAATCCCACAGTCTGCTTTATATGTTAAACAACCATTTATTCATTAAACATGAATTAACTTTCAATAATTTTTTATTTTAAGCATGGATAATATGCATTCAAGAGTAAACTGTAGTTCAATCAAATTTGACCTTGGACAAGTGCCATACTCAAGATCAGAGTGTGGTAAACAAATAGATTAGAAAGGGAGACAACTGATTGGACAATTTTATTTTACTCATTAAACATCTATTTATTGATTCTAATAGCCTAGGATTACCCCCCCCCCTCCGCACATTGCAAACATTAAAAACATACAATTCTAGCTCATATCTATTCCATACAAATATTGAAAAAGCTTACTTGAATTATTGCAATCTTTTCTGAGACTGAATGTAAAAGAGTCCCACAAGTTGTGAAGTCATGGACAATAATGTAAAGTGAGTTGAGGGTGAGAAAGCATGGCAGCACAGCCAATGTATCTCTATTCTCTGGAAATTCCCAGATATTAAATGTTAGCGACTTTCTTTGAGTCTGAAAGAAAATGTCATACCTTTAAAAAAAAAGTAGTTTTTTTTTCCAAAAACAAAAATGTATTTTTAATCAACAAACAGAACAAAAGCTTAAAATTAATGTTCGTTTTAGTTTTAAGGTAAAATCATTTAATACAAATATTAAATATTTAATTAAAATGTAAGATGTATTATAAAGCTCTCATCATTAAGAAAAGAGGGTGGGCAGTTTAACAAAACCCTTGTTCTGACTAAAATATTGTTTTTGCATTAATATTACAAATTAATAACACATCTAAGTTTTTGAAACTAATTGTAGCCTACATACCTGTGAAAGAAAATTGTTGAAAATTGATTTGCTAGGAGTAAGCTCCCATGTAGAAATGGTCATATTCTAAATGAGACAAACAAAAATATTGAAATTTAGTTAATGCTTACAAACTGAAATTTGGCCATGTAAAAACAAATATAACATTAACAGCAAAAAAATAAGAATAATTATTTATTTTTTTTAAAACAACTCCTGCCTTTGAAGTCTACAAAACAAAAATCAATACAAGAGTAATAGCCCTAAAGATCTGTAAAATACTAATTGCCCAATATGCAACTATTATTTATAGCACTTAGCTTTCCCACAAGAACATTGTCTACTGCGCGACATTGTAATTGATTAATAAATTTCTTACTTGATGGTCCAATGAGGCTTTGCCCTCAAATGTCCCTCTTCCACTAATCAATTTCTCAACAAAACACTGACCATTGTATTTCTGGAAACAAATTGTTGGTGAAATTATGATGAAGATCATAAAAAGGAAACGGGTATGTGGAACAAGCTACTTATTCCAAGATATATATAACAGTTATTTAGTACTAAACCACAACTTAGAATATTGTACATAAAGTTGTTCATACGTACTGTAAATGGTATTTACCTGACAACCTAGAATCACCATTTTCAAGATATTATGAGGTACACTCTTTTTCAGCCTTCTTTCCAGGTATGATATAATCTCAGTAGTGTTCTTATCATCTAAAAAAACAAGTGAAAAAAAAACATTTATAGTAGCACAGATTCCTAGAACTAATATAAAAAAAGATTTCATTTTCAGAGGCTTGATCAAGAACAAAAAGCATAATATAAGGGTTTTGAAGCACTTATGCCATTTTAGAATTTTTCAAGGTTGAGATTTAATAGACCCAATCAGAAATGGAGGCTGGATTCCTATCCAGGCAGAATTCCTTCTGTGATAAAGTCAATATGTGCAATAAAATACTAGACATATTTTTTCTGCTTGCTAAGGTAATTATGGCAGTTCATAGTTAAATTAGACTCAGGAACAAATGCTTTCTTAAAAAGGATTAGATCCTAAAAATTTGTTTTAGCAAAGAATTCTGTTATTAAGCTGTCATACTTTAAACTGTTTTATTATAGACTATAGACTTATAACTGATTTGTAAAGGAAATCAATATTTCAAACCTATATATTCTTACTATCATTAGCGATCCAAGCTTGTAATTGTTTATCTTTAAGAGTTATTCCTTTTAATCTAAGTATTGCCAGATTCTTAAGAGTTCCAAGCTCCTCTGGTAGAACACTGATCTCTGTATTTCTTTAAAAAAAAGATTAAAAATAAATACTAAATTTTAATATTTAATTTAAAAAAATTGCTTTTGTTTATTTCTTAACATACTAAGATAAGAAGGATTTTTGAGCTGCTTTTATTTAAAAGTACCCGCTTAAATCCAAAATACACAAGTTTTCCAAACAGCAGACTCCTTGAGGAACTGCTTTCAATCTATTATCTGCTAATGACAGCTCTATCAAACAATTTTTCAAAACTGATCCTGGAAAATCAAATTTGTAGGCTGGATCAAAATTCCTGTAAAAAGAAATGTAAGATTAAAAAAGTTATTTTTTGTAAACCAATATCACTATTGTCTAAGCATAAGCATTCAAAATTTTACACCTTTAGTTTATAACAAATTAATGTATTTTTTTTCATACAAAAACTTTCATATGAATGTATTTAAATTAATACAATATATAAACAAAAAAATTTTACTTAGCAACATACAGTGATACATTTTTCTGAAGTTGTGTTTTTTGCAAACTCATTCCAAGTTGGTTATTGTTAATGTAAAATGTAGAAAGTTGACAACTCCAAATCAACCTTGGTGGCAGCTTTTTAATTAAATTGTAAGAAACATCAAGACGATCAAGTTTACCTGTAAAAAAATATTTGTTTTATTACCCATTTATAAATCTGTGTTTTCTAAAAAAAAATTCTAAAACATTAAAATGAGATGTTAACAGTGAATGATGACATAAAAATGATAATCAATTCTTTTGCATATCTTTTCTTTGTTTTACAGTGATTTGATCAGAAAACACAATTTTTAAGTCTTAAAAGCATACTCATTTTAACAACACTTTCTGTAAGCTCATCTAGAAGATTATTGTCCAGTTTTAAAATTTGCAAAGTACGTCCCCAGAATTGATCAGCACTTGGACAAAACGATGTCAGTTTGTTATGTGACAGTTCAATTACTCTCTATAAGAAAAAAAAGAAAATGAACCGATTGATTTCTGATTGTGACTACTCATTAAATTGACACAAATATAAGTAATATTTATTTTATCAATACTTAACATATCATTACAGGGATTATACTAAAAAAACAAAATGTATTCTTATACCATTGGACATTGCCATGGAGGAAATACTTGATCTATGCAATTATTTCGTGCATATAATTGTTTCATTACAGAACAATTGTTGATTCCTAATGGAATATGTGTAATTCTATTGTTAGATATATTCAAACTTGTCAATCCAGTGCATTTCCAGCTGTGATTTGTATCTGCAATATATGTATTAGTTGAAAATTATAAATAAACAAAACAGTATGACTTGGATCAATTTTGATGTATGCTGTTGAAATTACGGTAGCTCAGTCAATCTTTACGTATTTTGGGCTACTTTGATACTTTAGAGTTGACATAAAAAGATATGAGTTGTAAACAGCTTATACAATGATTTCTCTATATTTGAATTTAGACATTATAAATAATGGACATTAAAAAAAAAGGTTATTAATTCCAATTTTCCTACAAAGAACTTAACAATAATGGAAACAGTCGAAAGTTAACATGCCAAAGTAAATAAACTAACTTTGTTTATTTCCAAGCTGAGTCAACTGGTTATGTGACAGATCCAATTCCTTCAAGCAAGGTAATTCAAATATATAGTGGCTCACTTCAGTCAGATTACAGTGAGACAAGTCTAACTGGGTTAAACTGATGAAATAACACAAATATATCTTTTTTTTTAACAAAGATACAGTAAATTCATAACATATTTTTTAATGATGTAAAGAAGAAGATAAATCAATTAAATCTTTATCACAGCATACTAGGATATTGAGTGGCCAGTGTAATGCCCAGCCTTGTGTACTGTTCCCAAAGTCAGGTACCCATCAGAGCTGGGTAGACTTTGGGACACCCTCCAGACCTGGACAAAATCTTCACCTTTGCCAGGATATGAGACCTGGACCATCAATACAGGAATTCAGCATGCTGCCACTAGACCACTGCACCACCACATAATACACCGCTGTGTATTATTTAAGAAAATTTCTGAACAATTTCAAGTCAAATATTCCTTTCATTGAAAATTCACAATAACCATTACTGCAAAAAAAAAAGTTTTGGGAGATTCAAGTTGCAGAAATATTATGTGTGGATGAACTATATTACAGATGCCTAACAAAAGATTTAAACAATAAATGTTTTTCTGGGCTGCTAGAATGGACTTGCATAAATAATATCTAAATTCAATATTTTTTAACACATTTGTCATGATAGATTTCATGTCAAATAAAGACAATTTCTAAATGCTCAATTTCTAATAATTACAACTACTGTTTATTTCAAACATGTCACACATTAAGCAAGCCAAAATAAACATCCATAGATCTATTTGTTGTTTTTTTACTTTTTAGTTATTATCCATTTTCTTAAAAACAAATATTGATACTCTATTACTGTCTAGCAACAAGTTATCAGTTCAGGTTCAATGTGCAAAACATTAAAAAAAATTATTATATATCAATGTTTAATATATCTATGAACAAATGTGACTATTTAATCTGCTCAGATTAATATAGTTAGCATTGAACAACTCACAAGAAATTTACTTTTCATAGTTGTTTTTTTACAATGAATAAGTCTATAAATAGAAAAAATATGTGTACACATCAGAGTTCATTATTTTAAAATATTTACCTATTATTTTGAATGACAGATGGATTTAAGGGATCATCTATTGTTTTCAATGGTGGATTGTTGTACACTTTCAGAACTGTTAGTCTCTGGTTCTCCCATAAAACACCACCTGGCAAGTCAGTGATGAGGTTTTTTGACAGGTTTATTTTAATTTCCACCTCAACAGTAACATCACTTTCATCCTGAATATTGTCATTGTGGGTAAAAAACCATTGGGGATGAACAGACTGAAAAGCTCTTTCTGACAAATCATACTGTTTAGAAATAAAAGCAAACAAATATTTTTAGTTTAAAAAAAGTTTAAACAGAATTTTTTTAAAGTACCCTTTGGACCAAACTGACCATAGGGTGTTGAAGCAGCGTTCAATAGTTTCTGTTGCCACGCATACTAGGGGATGTATGGCCAGCACAATGCCCAGCCACCTTTATTTTACCCCAACTAATGTCAGGTACCCATCAGAGCTGGGTAGACTCAGGAACACCCTCAAGTCCTGGGAAAAAATCCGAGCCTCCACTAGGATTTGAACCCAGGACCTTCAGATCCCCAGTCGAACGCGCTGACACTCGGATACCACGTCCCAAACAGAATTTGAGAAGCTTCTAATGTTTACTATTTATTATAATTTGTTACACTATCTATTAAAAAATGATTAAATAAAGGAAATTCATAAAAGTTTTGATATAAAGATTTTGTTTATCTAAACTTATCCATGTTTTGAGTTTAGTATTGCATTTTAATAAGGGTATTACATGATGTTAGGGTGTTCGTTTTCCTGGTTAGTGTAGGTAACCAATTCTATGTTTGAATACCATTAGGGAATAAAGAGAACTTAAATAAATTTGTCCTTGTCCATATCAACAGACAAAGGCCAATATCTCTATGTCCTTCTGATTATTGTTTTAGAATATTGTGAGTAAATTCTTAAGTTTGAATTTAATGCTTTATGTATTACTACAACTTTGCAATTTAATTCTTTTTACTATCATCATTTAAGTATTATTTATGTATCAATTTTTTTTATATAAAATATATGTAAATACGTACATCCCTTTTTCCTCTCAAATTAGACGTTTGGAATTTAGTTTGTATAAGATGAGTAGTGAATTCTGGAAATTTTTCACAAATTTCTTTTGTGACTGAAGCTCCATTGTCAATTAAGAAAAAAGCAACTTCACTATTTCTTTCTGAAATAAATTAATGCAACAAATAATGCTAACAGGGATGTATAAACTTCACTTATTATGTATTTATGATTATAAAAGTAATCTTAATATTCAAAATTTTATTATTAAAGAAATTAAATAAAAAAGAATAAGACAATATGAGAACTTCAATGCAAAATTTCTTTCAATAGTTCGCCGTACTGGTAGTAATAGTGTGGAAGAGCACACCCGTGGGTTAACACGTGGGAGGCAGCCCCTTCTGTGTGTCTGAGGCCGCACTGCACTGCCAAGAAGCCCCTAGTCTTGGTGGGGAGGAAGCAATGTGTGCAGCAGTCCCTCCCTGGTGCCTGGAAATCCAGACCTATACCCTGGATATTGTGCAACCGGATGACAGTGCAGGTATACGAGCAAGCCCTCACGATAATGATCTAAGGGGAATTCCGCAGGAGAGGAAAAGCAGAGTAGTGATGTGATTGCAGAGACCACACCCTATGATATGCGACATGTCTTATCAGCATGCCGAGAGGTTCTGGTGCTTGGACAGGATCTTGGTGTGCCCCTTGATTCACCCCTGAACATCATTACACCAAGGCAATTATAGATTGGAAGTAATAGTACACAAACACCCTTTTGGCATAAAATAAATATTGAATAATGTTTAAAAATACACTCTATATGTTAATTTTCAAGCATATTTGTTTATATTTGTTTATATATTTGATTATCTTATCTTATATATGTGTCTATATTGTATTAAATGTTTTAAATCATAAAGCATACCTTGACAGGCGGCATAGAGAGGATATAAAATCTCACAGTCTGTTAAAGTTGGAACAAATTCTATGGCATTATTAAGGTTCATATTTGGGAAATACCACTTTAGTACCACATCCAGTTTCCCACTACAACAAGCTGCATAAAAAAGACAATAACTGATATTCCTCTCCTGTATATGATCTGTAAATAGGAAAACATTTCAAATTAAAGAGAATAGCCTTTCAATAATGATAACTTGCATTACTAATGTAAACCTTTCAAATATAGATTAAATAAATAAGGAAAGAAACATAATTATCTAACTTATAGACATAAAATGCAAAAAGTAATAGTAATTTGCTTACCATGGAATTTATTCAATAAAATATTAACAATGTTTAAATGCCCATTATGGGAAGCTAAGTAGAATTCAGAATTTTCATCCCAAACATCAGATTTAATTTCTGCTCCATGTTTTAACAGCATCTTTACAATTTCTGATTGGCCTTTTCTACAAGCTATTTGAAGCATTGTTTTCTGAAAAATACATAGTATAAATTGTTGTAATAACTTATACCTTAAATCTATTACCTTACATATTTATTTGAATATACAAGGCCTTTCAGTTATATTAACAGATGTTAATATTAAAATTGCAGTTATTTGAAGTATGGGTAATCTATAATAATAGCCTACAGTCAGCAATGAGACACAATAAGACACAATTAACATAAATTTAAATACTGTTTTTTTCCTACATTATCAATACAATGTTTTTATTCAAAAATAGTTCTTTTAGAAAATTTAGAAAAATATTAATAGAAGGCTATGTATTTAACTTATGATACGTCTCTTACTGAATCAAGTTGTTCATTTATATCTATGGCTTGAATTCCAAGAATTGTTTGCAAAGGATCAACAAATCCCAGTTTGCATATCTTGAACACAATATCAACATTGTCCTTCAAAGTTTCTCTTAGTATTTCAGGATTTTGGCAGCAGATTAAACTGTTTAAACAATTTACAACACATGCAGAATCTTTTATTTCCAAAGCTTGCCTAATACACTGTATATTCTGGTTGTATGTGCTATCTGCAAAACATGTAATTGTACAAATATGCAGAAATACATATAGGCTGATGTACATGTAATCATTAACTCACTAATATATTTACAGACAGATAGACAGACATATAGACATAAAGATGGACAGATAAACAGACAGATAGACAGACATATAGACAGATTGATAGACAGACAGACAGATAGATAGATAGACAGATAGATGGACAGACAGACAGACAGACAGACAGATAGATAGATATATAGGTAGATAGACAGACAGACAGACAAATAGACAAACAGACAGACAGATAGAGAGAGAGAGAGAGAGAGAGAGAGAGAAAGAGAGAAAGAGAGAGTATGAAAGAAAGAGAGATATGTTAGGGCATTAATATTGTTATGACCACGCAATCTCTTTATATTGGAATATATTGTGATTTGTATCTGCATATATATATATATATCCTATACTATAATACGAGTTAAAATTGTATGTATATATATATATATATATATATATATATATATGTCTGGAAATTTTCTTCAAAAGCGCTCTAACAATTATCTTCATGTTTTAATGCACGACTTGTTTCACCTAAAAAAAAATCTACAGCTTTTCGGCCCCACAAATAAAAATCGGAAATGGACGTTAAACAAAAATACACATTAGATTTATCGTATATATTGATTTTGGCCGTGAAAACATGCCATTGCTCGACCCACATGTAGTGCGGCTTTCAAGAGCGGTGTTTTGTTGCGTTGCAGTTATGACGTTTCGGGAATACCCGTAGGCTTACTACAGTAGAAAGAAGTTTAATTTCTTGTTTAAACTACTGTTGCGCACCGATGATAGAAATAATTTAAAGCAAGACCAAGTGTAATGTATGTAATGCAGGGGTGTCCAAACTACAGCCAGTGGGTAACGCGCGGGCGGACAAATGATAATATGCGGCCCTCGCGGCTTATTTAGATTAGAACGTCTTCAATATATTTTAGATTAAACTTCAATATATTTTAGATTAAATTTAAAAAAAAGAAAAACAAATACATATTTACGAATTATCTAATAGTCAGATAATAGTTTGCCGTTTAAATAATAACAGAATTAGATGAAGTTTCACCAAACTAAAGGTCTATTTTTAACTTTCTTTTATCTAACATTTTTTGAAAAAAAAAACACCTCTAAAACTTTTTTTGTGTTTAAACAATGAATAGCTGTATATAGTGTACACTGTAGCAGATTACACTGCACTGTATATAGTGTTCACTGTTGCAGTATACACTACGCTGTATATAGCATACAATGTAGCAGTATACTCTACACTGTAAATAATAAACACTGTATTAGTATCCACTTTTTTTAAAAATTCAATGAATGTTTCATTAAAAATATGTATGATTTGCTTATAAAGGTCTACCAAAGTAAGATATATTAGAATATGTTAACATTGTCAATTCGAAATCTGGTAAACTAGAAAAGATGTAAATTCAGTATATTCGTATTTTCCTTATAACAATAGTCAGAAGTGTAATATACTGTTAGTTTTATTGAGGGGTGGGGGGGGGGGGGGGAGAGAAATTAAACACATCATCTAACGAAGCCTATATATATTATAATCTTTTCATTTGCAGTCTTTTCAATGAATAACATAATTTCACCTTTAATTATTTAGTATTTAAGTTTAATGCTCAAAAATTAAAAAAAAAATGTTTATCATACCATTGTTTTAATTAATCAATATTATATTTTGCCGCGATAGTTTATTATATATAGTAACACAAATGGAGGATATTAGATAATGTTAACACCAAACTATATTTTTTTACTTTTTTTGTTAAACAATGTTTGGAATAATACATTGAAAACATTGACAATCTATATATATAAAAAGATCGTGTTTGTGTCCCCACGGATCCCCATTGGTCGATTTGTGAGTTTGTGTCACTGACTTATTTAGGCCTAGTCCTATATACTGTCTAATAGCTTTTCACATCTGACATGTGCCATCTCTAGCTAAGTTGTTAACGTAGAGGACTGCTGTGCGGGCGACCCGGGTTCGATTTTCCAGTTATACTATGCCTATTTTTTTTACCCGATTTACATTTATTCGTAGACCTTTTTTTCATATCAAACATATTTGCCGGCCGTAACTCATTGTTAGCTTGAATGGGTTGAGGGAGGGAGTTTAAAAAATTGACATAATTTTATAGGAAAGTTTGACAGTTGTTAAAGTTAATTAATTAATTAATTAATTGGTCATTTATATAGCGCCTCACTCCATGCTAATAAAAGCATGCTCAGCGCGCTCACAAAAACGAAACGACAATAACACTCTAAAATAGTTTTAAACAAGGTTTTGGCCGATGGAGGCACGAAACGACAATAACATTTTAAAATAGTTTTAAACACGTTTTTTGCTGATGGATGTGTACTTGATCAACTTAGTTGAAAAGAAAAGTCTTCAAATTCTTCTTGAATGCCTTTTTTTAGACAGAGTTTTTCAGTGTCTCAGGTAAGCCGTTCCACAGTGAAGGCGCCACAGATTCAAACGAGCGTAAACCAATAGGGGAAGGGGTAGAAGAACTAACAATTTTATTGTAACGTATTTCACGATATTTTAAATTTAAACTTTTCAGTTTTTTAAATACATAACATAATGACATAAATGACATATATTTCTGTTTAAAAGTGACAACTCTAGCCTACATTTTTTTTTCGGGTTTAAAATGAGATTAAGCTGTATTTTTTTTGTGTTTTTTTTTTTTTTTTTTTTTGGGTTGTTTATTTTTTTTTGGGGGGGGGGGGGGGATTATCGGGCAAAATCTATATATTAGACTGCACAAATAAAAATCTGCTTCGAATGTTAGAATTTAAAGCCCATGTTATTTATAGTGGAAAAAAAAAAGACAAATACAATTTATTGGTCTGGTAAAGACGTATTTTTAAAATTTATGCCCTGTTGTTTTACATACACATTATGTTAAGGTACAAGCGCCTGCTCTTTATTACCGATCGAATGATCGGTCACCTGGTACTATATATAAAGAGAGAGAGAGAGTTACAGAAAGACAGACAGGTAAGCTGACAGGCAGGCAGACAGTCACATAAATAGACAGACAGGCTAGGCAATGGATATGCAAAAAGACTGACAGATAGATAGAAAGATAGACAGATAAACAGACAGACAGATGCATATATAGACACACAGATAGACATACAGATAGACAGACAGATTAACAGACAGACAGACCAATAGATAGACATATAGACAGACAGATAGACAGGCAGACTGATAGAGACAGACAGACAGACAGACAGATAGACAGATAGAAAGATAGACAGATAAACAGACAGACAGATGCACAGATAGACGCACAGATAGACAGACAGATAAAAAGATAGACAGACAGATAGACAGACATATTGATAGACAGATATACAGACAGATATACAGACAGATATACAGATATAGGCCTACAGACAGATATACAGACAGATAAACAGACAGATAGACAGACATATAGACATAAAGATGGACAGATAAACAGACAGATAGACAGACAGATAGACAGATTGATAGGCAGACAGACAGATAGATAGACAGACATATAGATGGACAGACAGACAGATATATAGGTAGATAGACAGACAGACAGACAAATAGACAAACAGAAAGACAAATAGACAAACAGACAGACAGATAGAGAGAGAGAGAGAGAGAAAGAGAGAGAGAGAGTATGAAAGAAAGAGAGATATGTTAGGGCATTGTTATGACCACACAATCTCTTTAGTCTTAGTATGCCATGCAAGGACATGGAAATTTGTGAATGCTGCTTCGTTTGCCCCATTGACAATAGAGGTATAATTCACTAGACGATATTTTTTTTTCAGAGGGGTTGTTGTGAAGAAGACAGGTCGACATAGTAGCCTACATAGCATTGCTGCATCCCTCCTGTACTCTGACAGATGAAACAATTTTGCCATTCAACAAAAACATAGGTGAGAAGCTAGGTGGCCTATTTAGATCTAGATTCTAGATATAAAGTCTACTCATGCACTATGCACACAAACATACGACTGGCCGATATGAAGCCTGCATGCATGGCCTACATAATATGATGTATATAGTAGGCTATATAGATCTAATCTATGAGTTGTTTTCTATGTGTGGAATATTAATTGTAATTGTAGTTGTCAACTGCTCTTCAGGCTTCAATAAGGCTTTTTAGAATTAAAAAATAAATTTAAAAAAAAAACAACAATTAATCGTCACTTGAACAAGGGATATGTTAATAATATGTTAGTTATATGCTTTATAAGCTTACAAGTATACTAGCCTATTAGCCTATAAAATTACTAATTATGTAGGCCTACAAGTAATATGCAAAACTTTGGTCAAAAGGACCAACTAAAATCGACTACATTATATTTAGCCTATTCATTATATAATAATATATGAATATATGGAAACATACCTGCGTTGTCCATTTTACCACAGTAACGTAATGTAAGCAAAATGATTTCTCATCGTCAGTGAAACCATGTCCTTTAACCATTTAGTAAGAGATACTGTGTTAAGGGTTCACACGCCTGTGTATTATTTGGTCATTCACGTAATCTTTTCCCCCAAAGGTTTGACACGGAAGTGTGTAAGCTAAAAATAAACGCTTTGGGGAAAATATGTTCGTGACCCAGTTTTATTTGATTTGTCAACACAATATGCGATCCTTTAATTTAAATTAGGTATTGCTGTTTTAATATTAGATTTGCTTGTAACTCTCTTTGTTGACTTTATTTCTCATAACAACAAATAGAAAGACATGACCAAACCAACGATTGTGTATAGGCCTATAGGCCACTCTGATTTAAGCTTTTCATATTAGTCACACACACACACACAAAAGAACTAGATCTAGTAGGTCTCGACTGCTACTGCTTTAGGCTACATGCACGCACAATTTGTGCTTAATAGGCCTATATTTATTAGCCTACATCTGGATATAATTTTTAAAAATACTATTTTTCCAAGGATAACTTTATAGCACAATAGCCGTATAATATGGTGCCTTTTTTTCAGTCAAAATTTAAATTTTACTAGATCTACTTGACAAAACGCATTTAAATTGTTGTAATTAGACTATACGTATAGGCCCTACGCTTCTTTTACAACAGAAGATAAAAAAAATGTGTCCGCTTATTATCGGCTGTGCGATTCTATGTGTCTTGCATTTTTACTCCCTTTCTCTTAACTCGTAGGCCTACTGTCTGTCCGCTTGCTTGCTTGCATGCTTGTAAAACTTTGCATCGATTTTTTCGACCACTTCCCGTCGTCCAATCGAGCTGAAACTTGAGCAGCAGACTTATGGCGACGAACAATACATTCTATCAAATTTTCAGTTAAAAAAAACTTAATTATACTATAATTATGATTTTTTTTTTTATTTAACAGACACTTCATAGATAAATGGTCTATGGTTTGGTTTCACGTTGAAAATGCCGGTCCAACTTTTTATGTTTTTTGCGGGCAAAAGCAAGAAAAAAAAGGATGCGCTGAGATTTGACGTACCTAATCAAACTTTGCACTCTAGCTTTGTGAATGAAGGGAAAAGATTAATTCATGTTTACACGTGTTTTTTTTGTTAAAGCCGAACAAATGTTCACGGAAATCAGAAACCGATATATTTTTTTTTAATGCGGAATCGTTATAATTAGATATGTATTTGCCGACATTTCCGATTCGAAATTTTAGTGTGGAAATTCATAAGATATGATATCACTTATATTTATTTTAATCTATCAAAATATACATTAAATATAAACTTAGTTTACAAAGAAAGGGAGTATAAAACTTGATTTTTATGGGTTAGTTTTTTATTAAATTTGTAATGATGTTAAGTTTTTGGTTATATGGTAGCACGCCATAATAATTATGTACAATCAACCCATTTCATGCCCGCAGATGCCGCTTTTATAAGTCGTTGGCTATAAAGCCAATGTTAGGCCTACATAGGCTAGATCAGTGATGGCGAACCTTTTTGAGGCCGCGTGCCCAAAGTACAATACAAGACCAACTTATTTCTATCAACGTGCCAACACGGCAATTAAAACCAAATACCATAACTTTGCTGTTCCATTTTTGGTAAATGCTCGCGTGCCCACAGAAATGGCTCTGCGTGCCAGCTGTGGCACGCGTGCCATGGGTTCGCCGTCGCTGGGCTAGATTCTATATAGCCCAAGTCATATCGGCTCTATGCCATCGCTCGTATCTTATAATAAACGTGTAAAAAAAAATTATATAGGTAAGCCATATAGTCTACATGCATAGCCTACTCTTGAAATTTAATTACGGTAGGGTACATTATTAATGCTTTTTTAATGATAGGCCAACAATATATATCTATTGACCCTTTTTTTTTTTTTTTTTTTTTTTTTTTTTTTTTTTTTTTTTTTTTTTTTTACAGCGTCAGTATAAGTTGATTTAGACTAGATTAGCCTAACTGCACCTTATTATATAGTTATTCAGCAGCCTACTAATTAAGGGTGTCCGTTTAAGACGAGACGGCGATTGAATTATAGATAGCCTACTTTTTAAATTGTAGTCTATAACAAATATTTAAAAAATACATATGAAGCAATATCTATGGATACTAGTTTGTTTCACTCTCAAAACTATAACACCACACAAGTCTGGCGGTGACTCTATTTATAAGTCTTAGTCTATGGATTGTCTGCTGATTAGACGAAAAGAAAAGGTGCCTAATAGTTATTTCCCTTCCGCTTGCTGTGATTGACAGATCGTTTAAAAGGACGCACTTCAATACAAGCAGATTCCACAACCCGTCTACATATTACTTTACATTTCCCGCCTTTTTCACAAAGTGCAGTGTCTCTTCTTGATAATATAAATTACCTTTCGTATTTCTTCTTTTTATCTATCTTTCTATATTTTATCTATCAGTCTATCTATCTTTCTTCTTACTATATCTCCATCTATCTAGTCCTTTTTTATCGTACATCTCTCTCTTTCTATCTCTCTATCTAGATCTATATATTCATATATGTCCGTCTTTCTAATCTATTCTTTCTATGAAAGTAAAAACAATAATTTAAATACAACACTATTATATTACAGTGGTCAGTGGATGTATTTTACCCACGAATTTCATAGAATGGCCTTCAATATAGGCTTGCTTAACAGAACCACATAAAATGTATAGATCTAGGCCTTTACTGTTTCTATTATTTGACCTAAATTTGAAGGTTTGTAGACCAATTCCCAGATCTGAGATCTGTACGTGAAATATAGATAGGCCTATATACCTTCTCTCATTAGAATCAACCACACATTTCTTTAGTTTAGGTGGCTATATAGAAATGGATCTCTTGACAGGTTGACATTGAACAAAAACTATTCTATTCGAAACCTCATTTCTTCACATGCTCCTGCTATGTTCAGTGATTATTCACTGCCTAGCCTATAGTGTTTCGATAAGTTACGAACTATTCTGCTGAATCTTTAATCTCGTTTGGCTGGTTTATGAATAGTCAGCAGGGCCTATACCTTTCACATACATTTTGTTACTAAATTCAATCATGATATTTCTATTTTTGTGTTAGCCATATAGATCTATATTTGAGATTTGTATTCGTTTTATTATATTAAATAGGAATAAACTTTAATTAAATTGTTTTGTTTAGCTTTTAATAATAATATCGTTTGTTATAAAAAAATATGTGTGTGGGTTAATTATTGGCGGACCTTAATATAGCTTAACATTTTTATTATTGATCTTCACTTATAAATAAATGAATAAATGAGTGTGAATAAACGTAATCAGTAAACCAAGCTAAAACAAGAAAACATAAGCAACTAACACAACAAGAGTATCATACAATTTCAAAAGAGGTCTCAAAAATGCTTAGACATGATAAAAGAACATTTTATAACAAACTAGCTGAACAAGCAGAAGAAGCAGCAGGAAAAGGAGACATAAAACAGTTATATAAAATTACTAAACTCTTGAGTGGCAAGAAATCTAACGACAATGTTCCAGTCCGAGACAAACAAGGTAAACTCCTCTTTTCCATAGATGACCAGCTCAGAAGATGGAAAGAAAATTTCCAGCAAGTGCTAAACAGACCAACTCCTCTAAATTCACCCGATCTGACCACAGGAGAAACACTGGACATAAATATGGAAGAAATATCCAAAGAAGAAATATGGAAGGCCATCAATCAAATGAAGACAGGCAAAACAGCAGGTATATACAATATATCACCTGAGGTTCTAAAAGAAGGAGGAGCTGAAATCGTTAACCAACTCCACAACATCTTTAACAAAATTTGGTCAACCCAAACCCCTCCTGCAGAATGGAAAAAAGGCTTACTGATTAAAATTCCAAAGAATGGGGATCTGTCAAAATGTGATAAATGGCGAGGAATTACCCTACTCTCAGTTCCAAGCAAGGTCTTCAGCAGAACAATACTCAACAGAATGAAAGAAGCCTGCGATGATCTCCTAAGAGAAGAACAGACTGGGTTCAGAAGAGAAAAATCATGCATTGACCAGACAGCAACACTCCGGATCATTATAGAACAATCTATTGAATGGCAATCTCCACTCTATGCTACATACATACATATTGGACTTTGAAAAGGCTTTTGATAGCATTAATAGAGAGACTATAATATAATATGGTTTATCATGGGACACTATGGAATACCTAACAAAATAATAACCATCATCAAAAGTCTCTATGAAAAATTTACCTGCCAAATAGTACATAATGGTAAGATGTCAGATTAATTCCATGTTACAACGGGAGTCAAGTAAGGATGTCTCCTTTCACCGCTTCTGTTCCTTCTGGTACTAGATTGGGTCACAATAGAAGCTTATGCTAACTCGGGAAAAGGAATACAATGAACCCTAATGCAAAAACTAGAAGACTTAGAGTTTGCGGATGACCTGGCCATTCTGTCCCACAGATTACAAGACATGCAAGAGAAGATCACAGCCTTGAGTGAGACTGGAAAAAGAGTAGGGCTCGATATAAACCATAAAAAAAAAAATTATTGAAAATAAACCACTAACAAGATGGCGACATACAAGTAGCAAACCAAAGCTTGGACCAAGTGGATCACGCTGTAGGTTATACCTTGGAAGTGTGGTCAGTATATCAGAAGGAGCAGACGAGGACATCGAACGTAGAATAAATTTGGCGCGACAGGTCTTTGCCAACCTGAAATAGGTTTGGAGATCTACATACATCTATGTCAAAACTAAAATAAAGATCTTTAACATGAACGTTAAAACAGTCCTACTTTATGGGCCCGAAACATAGCGAACGACCAGAGATAACACAAATAGACTCCATACCTTTGTTAACGGATATCTAAGAAATATACTGAAAATAAAATGGTTCGACAAGGTAGAAAACTCCAAGCTGTGGGAGAGGTGTGGACAAAGAACAGTAGAACAACAAATCATGGAAAGAAAGTGGAAATGGATTGGAAACACCTTCAGGAAAGATACCAACAACAGAGCTAGACAGGCCTTAGAGTGGAACCCCCAGGGAAAACGGCATAGAGAAAGCCAAAGCGAACATAGAGACGAAGCATATTGGATAAAACTGGAAGAACTGGAAAGAGCTGGGAAGAATTGAAGCGACTAGCAAGAGACCGTAGAAAGTGGCGTGCTTTGACAGAGGCCATATGTTCCACAAGGAACCCAAAAGACAGATGATGATAAATAAACGTAGGCCTAGGCCTATTCGCAAAAGGGCCGCGAAAGAGCACTGGAAAAAAAAAACTACTTTTTTCAAGTTATTTCAAACTTCCACACAATGCAGCTGTTTATACAGCTTTAAACCAAACACCTCAGCTGTTGCCGCGAAATGCGCTTTAAAAAAACATAGAGTGTTAACTTAAAGTAATAGACTACATAAGTAATTAAAGGCCTATAATATGTTTGCGTGTGTGCAATTTATCCTTAATGTAAAATTCTAACTCATCGCTACAGAACACTAATCTAACAAAATCTAACAAAATACATTTAGGCCTAGTTACTGTTCAGATATTCCATGAGTCATGAGCAAGAACTTTGGTGGTAGATTCAATTGGGCTATTCAAATGGGTATTATAATAGTATTGGGTCAGGCCTACCCGAAAACCGAAAAGGCCTATAATATAGCCAACACCCTAATTTTTTAACATCACTTAAACTTAAGAGCCTAATCGAAAGTGACTAGATCTAATCACTACATAGGCCTATATAGGCCTACTTATTTTAAGTCATTAATCACATAGAAAGCAATAAACATATTTTTTATATCCTAACAGCACATTATATTAGCAGTCCAATATTGGGCCAATAGTATTGGCAATGTAGTGTGTTTTTAGGTACGATGCCTAATTCTGCTACTCAAATCGGCACTTATTTATAAAATACTTAGGCTTATTTATTTCTTCTTTAACCTTACGCAAAATATGCTAGATTGACACTGGTGGCGGTAGATTTCAATTGAGATATTATTATAGGCATATAGGCCTATCCGCGTCGAAAAGTCTACCATGAAAATTGGAAACTAGATCTATGGCCTATAATTTAACGCCCTATGCATGCCATGGTGATTATAATAATAATATTTAATAATTAAGCCTATAATAGGGTGCCAGAAAGATATGGGTAGCCTACCAAAAGGAGGACACGGATAGACAAAAAGGAGGACACATTTAGTGTTTCATTTACATCATTTTAATTGTTTCAATTAATTGAATGCGGATCTAACCAGCAATCAATTGTTGCCAATATGTATCTATTAGTAAATTAACCAAGAAAAAGTCTTGTAAAAAAAATAATAATTTCAGTTAACATTTTCTTTTCAAAAGGAAACAATAGGCATACTATGCTATATTATCTGAAAATTAAACTCTACAGTTAGCAACATATAATATTTCTCTGACGAGCCAACTTTTTGCAGAAGATATTCGTTTACAAGCATAAATGTATAAAACTGTTAAATTTACATATGTGACCATGTGAGATTTTTCAATTTTACTTTGTAAGAATGATGCCCTTTACAGAGTTAATTTAGACACTAAGAGTAGGCTATATGTTTCTTTCCTTTGTCCATTGAGCATTTATCAATGAGAACACTCTTTCCACATTGCCATTGTATCCAGAAATACAGAAAAAATGTTCACACATTTTTAGTAACTCAGAAAAACAACTTGCATTTGGGAAACTTTGAATAACAAACTCCACTGCAATTATTAACCTAACAACGCATTAGATGACACAATCTAATTCATTACATTTCCTGCTAAATACTCCGGTGTTTTGTTTTACCCGACCCAGCAACTCATTGACAGTAAATAAGAAGGTAACATAAAAAGTGCACTAAAGGATTTAACCTTTGGCGTACAAAAGCCGGACATTTTAAGGGTTTTTAGCTTTGCGGCCGGACGGAGGACACGGGGCTAAAAGGGAGGACGTGTCCTTCTTTTGCCAGACGTCTGGCAACCCTAATTAAGCCTATATAACCCACTGATATGGTCACCCAGTCCCCCATCCCGACGTTTAGCCGACCTGCATGCCTATATCAATAAATGATAGGCCCAGCAGCGTAGCTAAGGGGGGTGCGAGGGGGCCGACCGCCCCGGGTGACAGCATATGGAGGGTGACACTAGAGTCACCTCCAACAAAATTTTTCAGCCCTAATTAAGCCTATATAACCCACTGCTAAGGTGCGAAAATAGTCTGAAAATAGAATTGTGATAAAAACCCAACCAACACAGGAAATGTGACCGTTATGACGTCACATATTTCGAATTTGAATTTATCAACCGTCGAAAATATTGTCTGAGCGAGTACAGCTCTTTTGGTGAGTCATTTTTCTTATATTTTTATTATAATTTTATTTATGTCGAAGAAAGCGTCGAGACAAGAGGCGCTGCGCACAATCTGTTGCCAGCTAACTTGCGAAATGTGAAGAACTTGATATCCCTAGAGAGAAGAGAGTAATACGAAAGAGAAGATTACCAGGAGAGGGGGCAAGAGATGCTGGATTGTCATTGCAGCAGGAGACCAAAAGAGCAATGTTAGAGTGTCTGGGCCGTTTTCATATGGAGTTAGATACAAGAGGAAAGGCAGTGAATGACATTTTGCTGACTTTTTCTGCCGTTCAGCCAGACCATATTATTTGTGCCAACGACGAAGAAATACAGTTGTCTGTTACCAAGCTTAAGCCGTGTATGATGAGCTGTCTGAAGGAAGACCTCTGTCTAGAAATAAGCCTACCAAGTTTAAGGCGACACCTACAAGCAGCCGAAATAAACTTGGAGGAAGCCAAGCACTGGACTGTAGTGCAATTCCTACGGCTTATCATCAAGTGGGACTTTGTTGAATCATTGCCATACGCTGACTCTAAGATTCCTTCTGACAATATGTGTTTCTGTGGCATCGTGTAAAAGAAGTTTCTCCAAAATGAAACTTATAAAAAATTACCTCCGGTCAACCATGAGCCAGTCGAGATTGTCGGATCTGGCTGTTCTGTTTATTAAACACGAGCTTACAAGCTTAATTATATGTTACTTGTTGTTTCATTGTGAGTATTGTATTCCTCGGCACGAGTTTGTATAACAGTCTATATGCATTTATCTAGGGCTATATCAGTGTATCCCATGTAGGGCCGTTCCAATTTCAATAAATTCGTATTGTTGTTCTGTAGGTTATCCCATTCCTTCTACTGACGAGACTAGTATGCTGGACGAAGTTGGCGTAGGCCTACATGTAGGCTAAATGCGGAACCAACATTTGAAATGAAACTATGTTCTTACATGGTTCTTAGATACTTTGAATACGTTACTGCAAGAAAAGCTAATAATAATAGCTGGATCATCAGCAGAGACAAATACTGTGCTTTTATAGGTGACGTTTAAGAGGCTAAAGAAGCAAGGCAGAAAAAAAGAAAGTGTTGACTATCGTCGACTAAGAAAGTATGACGTATGGTGACGTATTGTAGTTAATAACAAAGAATTTTGTAGGCCTACTAGTCTATGTGCTCACAGAAGAGTAATAGACGAACATGACTGATTTTGTAATTTAGTATAAATTATAAAGATGGATAATTTATAATTTGGCCGTAACATATATATATATATATATATATATATATATATATATATATATATATATATATATATATATATATATATATATATAATTATATTATAGTCACATTATAAATTTAACGGCTCGATCATTATTTGCATGATTTTATTCACTGAGCTATATATTTTATTAGTGTGAAGTGTGAAGATTGGGTTATTTAAAAAAGTTGGATCGTTGCTAAGATAAATCATTAATGGCGAACACCTCTAGTGTTTGAATGTGACAAATTCACGTTGTTTCTGTTTGGGCCTACATAAAGCTTAATATGGCTATGGTAAAACAATATGCTGTTCGTGACACACATACAAGATCGATTACAGCAGTTGGTTATAATCCAACAAGAAGAGAAATAGTAATAGGATTTGAAGGTGGGCTAGTTTCTACTCTACGACTAGTGACTAGGACTAGTAAAGTAGGACTCTACTACTAGACTAGTAGAGTACTAGAGACTCTACTGAAGTCTACACTACTGTCTCTACACTTAAGTTTACTCGTTTTTTTTATGTTTTGAGACCATTTTTAAAAGTTACGCACCGCAATTTGGCTTGGAGAGTTTGAATTTTGAATGGTGTAGGAGTGTAGGCCTACTTTAAAAAAATACTAGCGTATGACATAATGAATGATAATGTCTATCAAATCATTTCTTTTTTCATTAGGCTATTGATGCCGCTATTGCATTATCCTTTTTAATAAAAGTAACCAAATGTTTTAATTATTTAATGGATTCTTATCGCTATTGAGAACATCCTTTATTAGGCAACTTTATTATATACACTCTATAACTATATAAATTAAATGATACGAATTATAAAGGACAAGTTATAAATGATTACTTTTAAATACCAGAAGCTAGACAGCAACAATTTTTATGCCTGTGCTAGGGTCAGGGCGACCGGACACTATATATATTAAAAAAAAATAGGCGAAAGAAACATACTCAATAATGTTTTATTGATACAATAACTGAATAAGCAAGAAAAAAAAATACTGATAAAAATCCTTCTCACTTTAGTTTTTATTGTATTGAAATATTATTTTCTTTGTAGACTATACGTTTTTTTAAATTATTTACCTTTTTATTGTTTGGTAGGGCCCTATTTGTTTGTTTTTTTTCATTTTAGATAGTATATTATTGTTAAAAAAAAGTATATTATTGTTAATTTTTATTATTAAGTCAAGTCAACACAACTGTTCACTACTTTTTAATACCAGAAGCTTCACAGCAACAATTCTTATGCATATGCCAGGGCGACCAGAAACAATTAAATAGAACAAAAACTAAATACAGAAAAGACACGTTCTCACTCCAGTTTTTTATTGTAATTGTCTTTTTTCTTTCTCTCTTAATAAAACACATTGTACTCAGTCGTTTCTCCGTCATTTTGACGGGCATAACCACTAGTAATACAATAATAGTAGCAATCATTAATAATAATAATTAATATAAAAATACAATCAATTTTAATTTAAATATTTAAAAAATGGTGTAAGATAGGCTACTTTAGTAAATGATACAACATAAAATTAAATAGGTAAAATGGCCCAATAATATTCAATATTAATATATAATGATTATGAATTATGGCGGAGCTATCCAAATCAGCTGAATGTCAAATGTGAGAAATAGTGATTGGCAGATATAATATAAATATAATACTTACCAGGACTTTACCAAAAAGAATAAAAGAAGCTATTGATAATCATCTAAGACATAGGGGTGAATACTGCTACTGGAATAGGTGAGTCTTTAGCCGGCTCCTGAAGGTGTCAAAGCTAGGGCTCTGGCGAAGCTGTAGTGGGACAACCGCATTGGAGAATGCATGTTGGCCAGCAGACACTAGCCTCGCATGAGGGATCCACAGAGTAAGCGTGTCAGAAGTGGACAGAATGGGTATAGAGCTCAAGACAGGAGCGAAGATAATCCGGGGCAGAGTTATTCAGGCACTTATAGTAGAGAGAAGCCATGGCAGCTTATATGAGATCAACATTATTATAATATTATTATTATTAATATTGGTAACCTATAAAACCTTTATTCTCAAGAAGGTAATTTAGGCACATAATAATAATAGTGCTTGTATAGAACATTTCCCGTTGATGACAGTTCTATGCGCTGATGACAGTTAAAGATTACAGATAACGAACAACAGACGAAATGTATATATTATGTACATGCAATTACTGCTACTGAAATAGGTGAGTCTTCAGCCGGCTCCTGAAGGTGTCAAAGCTAGGGCTCTGGCAAAACTGTAGTGAGAGGTGATTCCAGGTGGACGGTCCTGCATAGGAGAATGCATGTTGGCCAGCGGACACTAACCTCGCACGAGGGATCCGCAGTAAGTGCATCAGAAGCTGAGCTGAGCATAATATATATCTTAACTAGTATGACAATTTTTCATAATTTCTTTACAGATGGTGTTATCAAATCATGGGAAGCAGAAAGTGGTAAATTAGTACAGACATTTAATGAGCACAAAGGTTGGATTACAGACTTTTTGTACTGGTAAAGTTTTTCTTAAATTTTTTTGTTATTGTCATTATGTATTAAATTTAGTACAACTTTAATAACATTGTAATCAGTGATAAAGGCTTATTTTGAACAAAAGAGAATGTAAAAAAACATCAACAACATTTTTTTTGTGGGGTTTTCAAGGCACGATTTGTTTGTTTTTCATATACTGTATACTTGTGTTTATTCATATATTTGAGATTTATAATTATTATTGGAGACTGCTCCAGGAATTATAGTAATCACATTATATTAAATTATGAGTTACAATGCAAAGTTTGTTGTCATAAATATTTTCTGGACAGGAATGATACCAAGCTTTTGCTTTCCTCTGCCAATGATGCCCACATTGTTATATGGGGTGCAGGTGGAGGTGTTGTTGACAAAGTCAAAGTAAGTAATAAAAATAAGACTTCACGTTCTGTACATCATTATAATTATTTCTTTAGGACTAATGCTTAACATTTCAATGGCTTATTATTACTAAATATTAGGTGAAGTAAGAGTTAAAACTAATTCAAGATATTTGACTAATGTGTAGATGTCTGTACCGATATATTGCATGGCAATCAGTCCACGTCGGAATCAACTAATCTGTGGTGTAAATGATGGCATTAGAGTGCATTCCCTGAATGAAGGTTTGTTCTTTATCATTGCTCATAAAAATTAGAGGTTTACACAAATGTTGTCTAGTTATTATTATTTTCATTAGAGCTGATAATGTAATTTCAAAGTTTAGTTTAGAAAATAAGTAAACATTTTTGTGATACAATTAACATTTTAATCATTGGTGTAATAATAGTAAGTCTACACAGTTAAAAAACTTTTTTTTAAAGAATATAAATTAGATTGTTAGCTTTTATTTATTATCAAAGCTTTTGTTTCAGAGAAAGAGAGTGGACACTTTATTGATATCCATTATCTATATTTTGCTCAACACCACACTGACATTGTTCGCTGCATTCTTTGCCATGAATCTAGGATATATTCTGCAGGGTAAAAAAAAGATTTCCACATAATTTTCTCCCTATAATATATCCTTAATACCATTATAGCAATAATTTTGTGTTACTTGATTCTTAATGATAGCTACTTTCATTATTCATTGCATAATTTTTAACTTAGATATGATCAACGCCTTATCATCTATGACACATCTTACACTGGAGACAACAGCTTGACAGTTGTGTTGAAGTAAGTTTCTTATGTAACCTGTAATTAATTTTTGCAATAAAAAGGTTTTCATCTTATAAATATATTAGGAGATAACTAACACTTATATTAAAAAAAAACTAAAACTTGTGTTTAATTAGCGTTATGTTTTCTTAACAATAGTAATATTATTCACGATGCCGGCATAGCAAGTCTTGTTATGGCCAAAGACAATGAAAATAATATGTGGTAAGATATTTTCTTTTATTTTTGATGGAAGTTTTTGTTATTATAAGTTTTGTTTAATTTCAGATTTTTATTTCTGTAACTGAATATAAAATAAATTAGTATCATTTATCCACATTATCTACAAACATCCATTACATTCTCAATAAGCAGATTGAGTTATATTTTTTTAGTGTTAAAAGAACAATTCTTTTTATTTCTATATGAAATAAATCAAGAGATATTCTTGAGGCATAATCCTTATATTATGTACAAATACCTAACAAAGAGCTAATAAATTTTAGTTACAGATTTGCACATTTTTAACACTATCTATCATTTGTATTTTTATTAGAGATGAAATTATTTAATTTCAAAATATGTATCTCTTAAAGGCTGCTGACTGGATCATTTGATAAAAGTCTAAAGATTTGGTCCCTGGATGGTAAACTGATTCACAAGCTAGACACATTTCTTTCAACTGTTAGTGGCATCTGCTACATCCCAAGAAATAAAACAATTTGGGCTGCAGGTGGGACACAGTATGCCAGTATGTTTGATCCTAAAACTGGTGATAATGTAAGTTGTTTTAATTTTTTATTTTATTACTATGGGAAAAGATGCTTTCCATCATAAACTCTTTTCTTTTTCAAATAGCCATTTTTTTAACTAAAAACTCCTAATTCCATTAACAGGTCTCAGATTTCATTGGCACATTTGGAGATTATGAAGAGGATGAAAAATATCATTTACAAATACTAAAATTTTTCCCAGAATTCAACCAGGTCGTGGGTAGGCTTTTAATTTATTTATAAAATATGATTTTTTAAAAGATATAACAAATATTGGTCGATAAATTAAAATTTTGTTGCAAGCTTTAAAAGATTATAATGTTATATTTAAAAGGTTCAAGCAATAGGCGTCATTTTATTGTATGGAAATATAATTCATCTGGCTGTGTGACAACTTTGACAAGTAAATCTGCCATTGAGAGTTTATGTTACAGTAAGCATTAGTTTTCCATCTCCTTGGATTCACTAATTAATTATTTAAATATTGCATGCAATGAGAAACAAATTTTACCGACATATTATTCAACTTTAAAATGGTAATTATGCAAAAAATATTTTGTTCCAGCATCAAAAGTTCCTATCCTCTTTTTTAGTGGAGATAAAGATGGGACTATTATTAAATGGGAGAGAATGCAGTCAAATCATTTTATGTACAGGTATAGTACATTGTTATTTAATTTATTCATACTAACTCTAGTACTCTTAAAGAGTGAAACCTTTTGTGTTTTGCACATTTCATTAGAGTAAGGTTTTATAATTCAATTTTTTGTATTCTTTAGTAAAGAAATTTTTACACTGAGTGATTTGAAAATGAAGAAAAAAAAGCGAGCTGGCAGCAAGACACGTGAGCTTATGCTAGAACAGGAACTAGCCAACAACCAAATTCATTCAAGACCCAGCACACGATCATCTTTAAAGAGCAGACGATCACATAGTAGTTATTCATTTAACAAAGCAATTATCCCTCCTGTAAGATTGTATGATAGTTGATAACCTTATTTTAGTTGGGTTTTTTTTCTTGTATATTAAATGCACTATAACCACCATCTGTACCACTTTGTGCATGCAAGTTGAAAAGTGTATAGTGAAATAAGTAAATTTGTTTTAAATTGCAGATGAAGCTAGCTTACAATTACGTTGTGTGATTTTTAAAATAAATTAATACATTTTGTTCTACTGGCTATTTCATTCAGAAAATGATAATGGTCTTTTTTTTATTCTCTTGAAGGTCTCTTTACACAGACATCCTAATACCACAATATTAAAAATTGTATTTGTTGAAAGTATGGATTATATTTTAGCAGCCTCTGAAGACAGTAACATCTGTAAGTGATGAAAAATTGTTTTCTCAACTCATAATGTTGACTTAGCATTAGGCTAAGGGAAATATTTTCGAATGCATAAAATATAATGTATTTATTTTTAATATGGTTTTTCTTCTAAATATTTAGATGTTTGGGGATTCGACCAGGCAGCAGTTCAGGTATTAAAAGGCATGAAGCCTCATGACCTAGAATTCTTAACCAACAAATATGCTGCACTTCTTGATCCAGATTCACCGCTACTTCCTCAGAATAGTTCTTTTTTAACAGTGAGTCCTTTTTACTTATTTCATGGTGAACACTAATTTTATAATTTTAACACAAATTTTATAATAACTTAAATATTGAATACAAACTAATCTTCTATATGTTAACTAATTCAATACAATGTTAACATCATAATGTTAGAAAATTTTGAGATAGAAAATCTGATTGAACATACAGACAAATTTTGTGCTAAATTATTGCTATTTGACAGGGCAATGACTCAGTGACCAATCGAGTTGCAGGATTCATTCTCAAATATGTATTATCAGAACACTTAAGCTGTGTAACTAGTCTTGTGTTGATAGGAAGAGATAATGGAGTGGAAGGAACGTTTGCAGTAAGATTGCTTTTTATTTACAATCAAATTATCACTTTTTATTATACTAAGGATTGACTTTAGGGTTGGTCAGCCAAAAGTATGTCATCATTAATCCATTTTTGTTTTATCATAGTTTCTGTATGATTTGATAATATACTTATTCACGTATATATTTTTGGTTACATTTAGCTAAGTGGTGGATGGGACAGAAGAATCTGTTTGTGGGATCTTGAAGCTGGAACGTAAGTATATCATAAAAAATTTTCAATGAAAATAACAATTAGAAGTATTTATTTCCATAATTTGTTATAAATTATTGTGCCTAATTTTCTTTAAGGCTAAAGGATACCTGCAAAACAGATTCCAGTTTTGGGTCTTATAATGAGCTTGCCTGTGATGACATTATAACAGACATGGATTTCAGTTCTAAAAAGTAAGTCATGTAAAGTAAACTTTTAAAAAATAAATTTTATGAAGTAAAAAAATTATCATAAATTAAATTAAATTATGTTTTTTGTTTTATTTTGACATAATAACGTAACAGCAAGTTTTTATAACTTGTGTATTTTGTTCATTTCTATCAAACATTTTTGATCAGCATGGAATTCGCTTACTCTTGTGCTGACAAAATGGTTTACATTAGAAAATTTTCAACCAAGGGATCCAAAATGACATTGTCCAACACTTTGCAAGGGCATGAAGCTGAAGTAACATGTGTGAGATGGAACAATAATAGTGACAAGTGGGTTACTGGTGCAGAGGATGGAACAATACGTATATGGGTAAAAATAGTCAATAGTTGTCAAAGTGATTCATACTTTTACTGGCATTAATTAGAACATTTTCCATAACTTAATCTAATTAATCTGATCTAATTAAGTCTAATACTTATGTTGTATTTCTTTCAGAATTTTATTAATGATTATCATATATCTTTTAATGATTGAGTTTATTTTTAAATTTATGCAATAGAAAAAAACATTGTTTGGTCTTTGCTTACCTTTTACTTTCAGTCTGGCCATGGAATGAATGAGTGTGAACAAGTGCTATCAACACAAGGTGCTGTCACATGCTTGTGTATTGACCGTAACCATGGCAGCATTATTGCTGGTGTTCAACGTCTCATCAAGTAAGAGTCAATGCTCACTTATAAATTTTTTATCAACTAAGTACTGGTAGAGTTGGTGTAAATCTAAAACATAATGTTATATTTACACAAGTTTGTCCTTTTATGGCATGGGTCTCTTTGAAAATCCTTTATATTAACTTTGAAAACCTTTGAAAGACTAATTGGCCTACTTTTTGCCATTTTATTAAGCTGTAACATATAGATGTATTTGCATCAAATTTTCAGCTACTTCCCCCTACCCTAACCCACAATTTCACTTTATGGTGCGCATTTTAAAATTCTTATTTTAAAACCATGCTTGACCTTGACTGACATATTACGTGTATATTACCACCACTGAGCTATATATATATAGTAAAGTGATTAGCCCTTATTTTTAAATCATTTTGAAAGATATTTAGCTCTATTAACTTAGCTGTTTGTGTTTATATTCCTTCGTCAGTAGTTAAGAGCAAAATCTTTGGAAGGCTATTCCAGAACAAAAATGGATAGCAAATATTTATATGATAAACTTTGTTTTTAGGTTTTGTTTAATGAAACTTTCTATTTAGAAATACCGTAAATATTGCCCATGTAAAAAACATGCTTGTCTTAATAAAATAGATTCATAAAAATAAAAAATAAAAAAAGAATACAGAACAACTTGTTGATGCTCAGGTCGTTACAATTATCTTAATAATTATGTTTGTTTTTATCTCTATAGAGTTTATGATGCTGATCAATACAGACTGGTCCAAACAAATGTTGGACACACAGATTCAGTAAGGTGTATCATCCATATTACTGAAAGAAATCAGGTAAAGCTGGCGTTTTTTCAATTGCTTTTTCAATATGTTATAAATATATCTGTTTAAGTAAGAAACACTCATAATAGCTCGATTTAGTAGTGTGCTGAACTATACAAGAAATTTGTAATCTATTATCTTTGCCATTGATTGCCATTGTTTTGATTTTATGTATTTGCACAGACTCTAGAGATGCAGCCTTTGGCAACTAAAACTTTCTAAACTATATACATTTTTGCAATGTTTGCAGAAATGTGAACGTCTGGATTTCATGTTTGTTTGCAATAAACCTTTTTGAAGTAGTAAAAATTATAATGGCATTAAATGAGCTGACAAATATTTTTGTTTTTTGATCCCAGTATGTCTCCTGTTCATGGGATGAAACTATCAGAGTCTGGAACGCATGGAAAATGCCCAGAAGAAGACACCAGAATACCTCTCAAAACAAAGAGCAACAAAAAAACTCCATGTCCCACCATTACACCCCATACAATGAAGCTAATGAGGATTTGAAGAAAGAAGACAGACAGCAAGGAACAAATGAACATGCCCATGAAAGTTCTGATGGACTGACTAAAGATAATTATGTTGGGGAAGATGATGAGGAGGAGGAGGATGAAGATAGGAACAACCAAGAGGACCAGGAAGAGTAATACAGCTTTAGGTAATTTAAAGGGAGATCAACTAATGTTAATAAGACAATAAAATCAAACTGGGGTTATGACCTTTTAAGTAATGCACTCTACATAGTTTTTAATTTAGTGTTAGACTATTTTCATGATATTAATTTGTTTACCTTTTTTCTTTCTATGATGTGCACAAGTAAATTGTGTTTAAAATATATTACCCATATAATATGTTAAATCTTGTAGAATGGTTTTGATGTTGCAAGCAAGACTCAAAAAGCATTGGTTGGTTTAACTTTTTTATTGCCCATGTATTATACTAAACATGATGTTCCTGTTTGTCTTTCTAGGTTGGATAACAAATTCCTTGTATAAGTCTCCTTAATATGTTTCATTGTCACCAATCGTTATTGCTCATTAATGTATAGACTTTCTAAATAACACTTTCTCTTTAATCCATGATTAAATACTTTGACAAAAACTTGTTAATCCATGACAGACCTCATTAATCTCTTTTTTATTTAACCCTTATAATGGGTAATTTAGAATCCATGACAAATTGCCACAATCAAATAATTACCTGTAGGCTACATGTATATTATTTATCACTTCTCTAAAAATTGTTTAAAACATGTTGTTGTCTATGATTAGTATAATTTTGCTGTAATATCTAGCATCATGTTTAGGGTTTCAAAAAACTATCCAGCATCATGTTAAGAGTTTTAAAAAATTGTGCTTGCTAATTAGGCATTTTAAAAATTACTCATTTCATTTAAAGAGCTATGCCATCAAGTTTTCAGATAATCTTTCCTCTATATATTTTATTGACAAACCTTGAAAGGCAAAGATCAATGTCCCTAATTATCCTCACTACAGACACAACACTCTCTTGTTTCATCAATTAACTCCAAACAACAACAGCATAGGAACTTGACAGATTTAGGCCTTTGTTCAAACGTGTTTGTTTTTTTGGCATTGGTTAGAAAACTTCATCATTCTGGTTCCTTCCATTTATTCATTCTCAATGGATAATAGTTGGATCATTTTAAACATAGTGTCATTTAATTGGATTATCTTCTCAAAACTTTAAGGTATATGCTGCAGATTGGCAGACTTAGTAGAATAATGTATTGAAATGGCATATATTTATTTGACAAGATAAAATTAAAACAAAAGGAAGATGGAGATGGCTGGGTCAAGTTCTTCACATGGACAGACAGAGGCTTCCCAGCGTAGATATGACATAGATATTTAATATCCATATTGATCATTTGATGTATGATTTACAAAATAAATGTTTCTTTTGTAATAATAAATGATTTATATTTTATTATTTTTCATGAAAGTTATTATATTGTCCATTTGGCTTAATTACTTTCATTATTTCTTGACTAGGGCTATATTTGAAAAGTCGTGTTTGCTATAAATTGTGGACTTTCCTCGGGCCTAATGGGGTCTCCACAGTAATATGAAGAAGAAGAAGGATTGTGTTTTATTTTATAAAAGAGCTTTAAAATGCGTAAAAATCTGTCCTATCAGACTTCGTTGAGATTCGATTTAACATTCAAGAATGCTCTCCAATTACCGGATATCAACAATACTAAAGCCATCTCTAGTGGATTTATATAGCCTGCACTTATACCTAGTGTACAGGTGGCATTCCAACGGTAATATTACAGCAACATGTAGCGAATTAATGAGGGCAATGGGTTGGGGACGGGGCGGACCTGTTTATCTTTCCTCAAAGGGCCCCCTATTTAAAACAATTACTGAGACAAGATCGACTAAAATGTTCTCAATGATAATTCAACTGGGCAGGGGGGATAACCCAAAGCACCCAACAGTCAATGCGGTTAATGTAAATTGTGGCCCAGTTTTGCTACCCACTGTATGGCACAGAATAAAGGCCCTATCTCTCATTCAGGCCTATCTTTGTTGTTAATGTATCACTGCTCCCCTTCCTCTCTTTTACTATGATCAATAAAGGTGGTCATTGGATTATAGGTGTACAATAGGCCTTCTGATAGGCCAGTTAAACCACACATTCCATTCCATGTAGGCTAAACAGTTTTCTATTCATATTATAGAAAATAAAAACTTTAGAAAGTTCTTTTTCATTGTTGTCATCTTTATTTAGCCTACAAAATCTGGACGTGACACTGACTTTTTTTTTAACGTTGTTTTTTTCAAGTATGTGTGTTCTCTTTGGTTGGTCTCAGGTCTTACAATCTTAGATTATACAAAAAAATATTTTACAAAGTATTTGTAAATAAAAGAAAGAAATGTATTTTACATTGGCAGATTAAGTGGTAAAATAGATTTGGACAAAGCTATAACTATAATATAGCCTTGCCTATAGTCCTATAGTTGCACCAAAATACATGGTCCATGCTGGTCTGTCTAGTGATAGCGGCGTTTGGATAGCCATTACGAGGGTATCGGGTCAAATTCAGAAATTCTGTCTCCGTAATGTGTTCTAGTCAGGACATCTTTGAAGGAATGTGATCTGGAATATGGTCCCCAGTGTCACACTCACAAGTTGCTGGGTCTGCTAGGTGAAGTCTGCTACGCTATGACCGCTTCGGCAACGGAAGGTTGAGATTTCTTTTTCTTTTCTGTCTAGTAAGTAGGTCTTTATGAGATTCATAAATGGACGCCAGTCCAATTCAGTTTCTTTAGTTATAACCTGAAAAGTTGGGAGTAGGCCTAACACATTTAGTAAAAACATTCTCTTTATTTTGCCTAATTGTCTATTGTCTACATTCCTGGAAGTCCAACTGGTGCTGAGTGGGATCCATTGGAGAATCCCTTGGTTGTTCCCGCCAATAGTGTTTGAGGTGTCAGGTTTGGACAAACAGTAGGCTAAGGCTCTGGCAGCGACCGAAGTCATTTTTTCTTTTCACAATTAGACTATAATATCCTTAACACTTAAAAGTAAAGAAAGAATATTTTTATTTGCCTTCTTTTATCTTGAGTGCAGTGCAATTTCTTTTTCTTTTCCATTTTTTTTTTGCTCGTTTAATACGTAAGGGCCAACATACGACACAATGCACAATGGCCCGAGAACCCTCCCCCCTTTCTAAAAATATATCTGTCATCGCTTCTAATTCCTGAAATTTGTAGATCTGTTAATTAACCTAAACATTAAACAGAAAGTATTCAGCCTAACCGTGGAAGTTGATTCTTGAACGCTATCTACGCCAATCTTGGCTTTTTAAACAAAGGACTGTAGCTACTCATGACATTGCTAAAGACGCCATCAGAAATGGAAGAAATGACATCTATATTCAATACTTATGTAACAGGGTGGGGGGGAGAGGGGGGGTAATTAATTTTATTATATTTCATGGTTAATGGTTACTACTAATTAAAGAGGGTTGTGGGTAAAGGACAGCAATCATCTACTAAATACATCTAAACTAGGGCACGAGGGGACCTTGGGTTTCCGTGACACTTCCGTTGGAACAGAAGGATTATTACAATCTAAACAGACCAACAACACTGAACACTAAACATAAAACACTAAAATCATATTCAAATTACAAATTACTGTTTATTCAAGAAAATTCACTCGTCCCATTAAAGGGAAAATAAAAATCATAAAACAAATTAAACCCCAACAATAAACCTATACTATCTAAACTCTAAACATACTGTGAACCCAAACAAAATAACCAACTTCAACTCCCCACTAAAAACTATCTTCAACTCCCCACTAAAAACAAACTTTAACTCCCCACTAAAAAGACTAACTTCAACTCCCCACTAAAAACCAACATAGGCCGACATTACGACCTACAATATAATAGAATAGAAATAGAGAAATAAAAATAAACATTAGAACATGGTCATTTATATACATAAGCATAATATATATATACTATATACAGTAAATAAAAACTACATAGCATAGTCCCAACTATAACCAGTTCAAACATGAACCTATACTCCTTATACATCTTATAACATAATATGAATTATGACATAAGAATCAACCCAGCTCTAGTCAATGAAGACTAGAACAAGACAACACCGGTCTATACTCTGTACCACAGAGTTAGGCCACTCACTGGTTAATACATATCAGTTAAAACCAAGCATGGAATAAAAACATCTACCATAACTTATTCCCATGCCGGCCATTAAAGGCAACATTACATTAAAATAATAATATACATGAAATAAAAAGAAATATACATTTAAAAAGAAGAAGCCAACATGGCGGATAATGTTCCTTCCCAAACCTCCAACTTAATCCATTCCCATCGATGCACTTATCATAGACAAGTGGACAATATACATACAATAACCAAATTAAACATAGTATAACATAAAATAAAAATTCTAAAAAGTAATTAAATCTCAACTCACGTCATATCCGAACAAGCCACACACAACTACGCCATAATCTGACCACTGGTCTTCCACAAAATGGGCCATTTCAGACGGAAGTGATTGATTAATTGTTCTATTTATAGACGCTGACCGAACGTCTCTGACCTCTAACCAGAAATTCCTTTTTTAACTACCCTAACATTGCCTTATTTCCGGTCAATCTGTGCTAAATATTATTCTAAATCTCCTATTGCTAAATATCTACAAATTTACCTTATGTACAACCCTATATTAAATTAAACTACAATAAAAATTCTACCTATTACTTTAATTAAACTACACTAACGAAACCCCAATTAAAAATAATCAGAAAAAGAATTCCGAAAAATGACGCAAGGCCTAGCCGCTTAACCTCGTTTCAGGGCTTTCACAAAATACAAAACAATATTTACATACATCATTTTTATACCAAACAGTCCCCCAAGTCTATATCTATATTACAAATAATAAAATATATTTATATATAAAGTCCATTACTTACATTCTCACAAATCATAGCACCCACAGAGCACAGAAACTTAAACACATTCAAACGGACCACCCGTACAGCACAAAGCAATTGATACGCACTATTAATTTAAGTCACCGACCTACATTCATCTCCTAACTTTCTTTTTGCGACCCTGCAAAAACAAACTATCATACAAAAAATACCCCTCTGGCCCTAGATCAATACAAAAATTTACCCATTGGGACATACATAAAAAGCATGCAGCCTAAAGATAGGTGGAAAATGTGAAAGTCTCACAGGGACAAAAAATGCTGTACCTATTCTTAAAACATCTGACATCAAAGTCACAATGAGATACACGTAGCGTCCAAGTACGCCAAACAGGAAAAATCTATGCACACTACACAAAAGAGTCAACATGTCATAAAATGGGTAATAAAGGCATACAAAAAGTAAATATATAATTTTCATAAAAACATAAAAAAAGGAAAGAAAATGGTTACAAATAAAAAGTAAACAGAAGTGTAATGAAAAAAGAGCAGAGTCCTCTCCTGGTACAGCTTGACGTCTTGTTTGGCACACCGATTTCACATTAACTATCATAGGGTCCACCGAAACCGTTTCTTTAACCACTTTCAAGCAATGTAACGGTGCCGCCTGAACCATTCCTTTATTTACTACCGGTCCGGTTGGCACAACTACTTTAAACATGACTGACTGGGGTCTAACAGTTTGGGTATCCCCAACTTCTGGTAGAACACTGGCAGTTTGGTTGGTGAATAGGCTCTCCGTCACTGTGCTGACCAGGGAGCCTGTGTCAATCGTGGCCTCACAACATAGCCCATTGAGGCTGACATTTGCGGCAGGGCGGGTGCCTATTATCTGGCTCAACAGAGTGGAATCCCCATCTTTGCGATGAATGGCGCCATTCGCTCCGACAGTTGACTGCCTCCCTTTCATGCACTCTCCAGCAAGGTGGTCGGGGCTGCCACAGTTATCACAGTATCCAGCATGATAACCGTAGTGGTCTGGTTCACCTGAACGCTGTGGGTATGGATGAGCATCAGGGCTTTGTTGTGAAAGCTGTAGATACTCTATTGTTGTTGATAACTCATCCACCTGTTTGGCCAGTGCCAACACCAATTTTTCCAACTCTGGGCCTGGCTGTTGTGGCTCAGCAGTCGTAGCTACAGAGTGCATCAAGTGGACGTCACATTCGTCCTCGGACCAGCGTATAGCCGTATCCCGGAGGTCTAGGAAGGAGGCCCTAGGGTATTTATGGATCTCCTCTCGCAGGTACTTCCTCAAGAGGGGGTCCAGCAAGTTTTCTGCAAAGTGGTCCCTCAAGATTACGGCATCTGTGAGGGCCACTGAGAGACAGGTTTGTCGCGCTAACAGGGCATCAAATGCAGCCTGCAAGCGGTGAGAGTAAGCTCTCACGGTCTCTGAGACATGTTGATGGACTGTGAGAAACAGGCCCATTAATTTGGAGATACTTCGTTTCTCCCCGTAGACGGACTGTAACACCCTGATCAGCTCTTCAGGGTTGGACCTCACCTCCGGTGGGTGGCACCTACACTCTGCCCTCACTGACTCTCCGAGGTGAGTCCATAGCACGTCTCTCTTCTCTTCGTTCTCGGTGACTCGTCTCGCCCTCCAGGCACCTCTAATGTCCTCGATGAAGCTCTCCACGTCGCCTGGGTGGTTACTGCCGTGGAATAGCTTGATCGGCTCCTCACGGTGCAGGAAGACATACACTGTCTGTGTGGCTTGTTCTTCACCAGCCATGCCTATGTTGGTTTTTTTCTACCTATATCCTAACCTCCAACCCATTAAACCTAACCTTCCTAAGCTAAAAATAGTAATCATTGGTCTGTTTAAGCACGGATTCCCACTTCTAGACACCATTTGTAACAGGGTGGGGGGGAGAGGGGGGGTAATTAATTTTATTATATTTCATGGTTAATGGTTACTACTAATTAAAGAGGGTTGTGGGTAAAGGACAGCAATCATCTACTAAATACATCTAAACTAGGGCACGAGGGGACCTTGGGTTTCCGTGACACTTCCGTTGGAACAGAAGGATTATTACAATCTAAACAGACCAACAACACTGAACACTAAACATAAAACACTAAAATCATATTCAAATTACAAATTACTGTTTATTCAAGAAAATTCACTCGTCCCATTAAAGGGAAAATAAAAATCATAAAACAAATTAAACCCCAACAATAAACCTATACTATCTAAACTCTAAACATACTGTGAACCCAAACAAAATAACCAACTTCAACTCCCCACTAAAAACTATCTTCAACTCCCCACTAAAAACAAACTTTAACTCCCCACTAAAAAGACTAACTTCAACTCCCCACTAAAAACCAACATAGGCCGACATTACGACCTACAATATAATAGAATAGAAATAGAGAAATAAAAATAAACATTAGAACATGGTCATTTATATACATAAGCATAATATATATATACTATATACAGTAAATAAAAACTACATAGCATAGTCCCAACTATAACCAGTTCAAACATGAACCTATACTCCTTATACATCTTATAACATAATATGAATTATGACATAAGAATCAACCCAGCTCTAGTCAATGAAGACTAGAACAAGACAACACCGGTCTATACTCTGTACCACAGAGTTAGGCCACTCACTGGTTAATACATATCAGTTAAAACCAAGCATGGAATAAAAACATCTACCATAACTTATTCCCATGCCGGCCATTAAAGGCAACATTACATTAAAATAATAATATACATGAAATAAAAAGAAATATACATTTAAAAAGAAGAAGCCAACATGGCGGATAATGTTCCTTCCCAAACCTCCAACTTAATCCATTCCCATCGATGCACTTATCATAGACAAGTGGACAATATACATACAATAACCAAATTAAACATAGTATAACATAAAATAAAAATTCTAAAAAGTAATTAAATCTCAACTCACGTCATATCCGAACAAGCCACACACAACTACGCCATAATCTGACCACTGGTCTTCCACAAAATGGGCCATTTCAGACGGAAGTGATTGATTAATTGTTCTATTTATAGACGCTGACCGAACGTCTCTGACCTCTAACCAGAAATTCCTTTTTTAACTACCCTAACATTGCCTTATTTCCGGTCAATCTGTGCTAAATATTATTCTAAATCTCCTATTGCTAAATATCTACAAATTTACCTTATGTACAACCCTATATTAAATTAAACTACAATAAAAATTCTACCTATTACTTTAATTAAACTACACTAACGAAACCCCAATTAAAAATAATCAGAAAAAGAATTCCGAAAAATGACGCAAGGCCTAGCCGCTTAACCTCGTTTCAGGGCTTTCACAAAATACAAAACAATATTTACATACATCATTTTTATACCAAACAGGCCCCCAAGTCTATATCTATATTACAAATAATAAAATATATTTATATATAAAGTCCATTACTTACATTCTCACAAATCATAGCACCCACAGAGCACAGAAACTTAAACACATTCAAACGGACCACCCGTACAGCACAAAGCAATTGATACGCACTATTAATTTAAGTCACCGACCTACACTTAGACATAACAAGACGCCATCAGAAATGACATCTATATTTAATACTTAGACAGAACTACTATAACTCGTTTTATCTATCAAAGCAAGTGGTCGAAGCACATATTACTATTACAGCACACATTACAGGGCAGAGATACTTGCCATTCTACAGCAAAAAAAAAAAAACTATAGGGAAGAAATACTTGCCATTCTACATCCACCGGGACAGAGATATTTGGCATTCATACATCCATCATATAAGGCTATAGATACTTGACATTCATACAACCACCAACCAAACTATAGGGCAGAGTTACTTGACATTCATACGATCACTAAACTACAGAAATACAGCCAAAACTATACAATAAACATATCTTTTTCGCATAATCTCTGGTACAAACTTACTACTATATGCATTTATCTAGTAGCCTACATTCATTGTAAGCTACCTATACGTCATTTGTGACAAATGAATGGTGTTCATTGTTTCCTATCTTCACCCCCCCCCCCCCTTTTTTTTTCTCACGTGATGGCAACACCAATTAACTGCAAGAAAAAAAAATGTCCATGAATGTCTTCATATGTCAAATTCATGTGTCAAATTCATATGTCACATTTAAATTTTGTGTGACTATGTGTGACAAGAAGGGTGAGATGTTTGAGGGATGTGGAAGTTCACGCAGACATGCAAGCGTCAACAAATATATTAAAATACGTTTTTATATAACTCAATGGAATTGATAGGCTATAAGAAAAGCGGTTCTCATTTATGTAATCCAGCCATGGCCTAATCCAGGTAGGCTTTATAAAATAATCAATAGGCCTAGATTAAATGTGCAAGTAGCCTAGAGTCGTTGATGCTTTAACTATTATAATTAGGGTTATTATAATTAGAATTTCATTAAAAATAGGCCTACAATGTGTTCTAGTGGGAAGGGTCGCAACTTTACCTTAACAATAATAATAGGACTTAGGGGAAACTGGGGTAAAATGGGATAGCGGGGTAAAACGAAACACACGAATTACTGAAAAACAGAAAGTCGGAGCTCTATAGAAATTAGTCTAATAAAGAGATCACGTGATACTGCATTGCCGGCAAAATCCATTTTGTTTGGTTGAGCTGCGTGCGTCAGTGAGAGGCAAATATTTCAATTTTATAGATTTTGATATATTTTTATGGTTACCATGCAAATGTGTTCTTTAAGAAAAAAAATACAGATTTGTCAGACAAGAATTAACATTCTGATAGATATTTATGTGGGCAATAATAATATATATCTAAGTTTGACCTACTTAAGCATGGCAGCGTGTGGTTTGGAGGCTTTGTTAACAAGGTTATGTTGGGGTAAAACAGGACAAAACAATTGGGCAAAATAAGAAAATATGTTAGCTCAATAAATCATTTGTATTTCTTTTGAAACAAACAAATCTCATCTTTTTTTGTTGTGTCATTATTGTCCATCACTTGCTTGTTCCGTACACAGAATGTCGTTGACATGCCAATGTTATCTTTGATACGACAGGGTTTTTTCCCTTAAGTATCTCGTTTTACCCCAGGTTCCCTTACTCTGAAAGTGCAGAAAGCTGGGTAGCCTGTCAGGGTGACTGTAACAGGTGGGCACACTACAGATGTGCAGGTCTGGATGAAAGAAACAATGTTCCAGTTTTCGTTTGTGAACTCTGCGACGACTGACATTTGATTTAGCATACCCCCAGCGTATGTCTCGTTTTACCCCAGGCATGGGGCAAAATGAAAAAAAAACGGTTAGCCCAATAAATCATTTGTGCGTCTTTTGAAACAAACAAATCGCATTTTTTTTTGTTGTGACATTGTTGTCCACTATTTGCTTGTTCAGTACACAGAATATCGTTTACATGTCAATGTTATCTTTGATACGACAGGGTTTTTTCCCTTAAGTATCTCGTTTTACCCCAGGTTCCGCTAGATATTTACACGCGTTGCATTAAAACAAAGAATAGGCCTAATTATTTTACTTGCAACGTGGGCATGTTGCCAGATACCTTTTCAGAAAATACCATACTCCTTTACATTCTTTCCCTCTCGAATGTCACGCCCTGTGGCGTATAGGGTAAATTGGGTATAGGCTACTATTGTTATAAAAGGTATAGGTATAGGCCTACATTTTTTGCCCATTTTATGCCGGCACAAAACCGGACACCTGGCAACTTTAGCAGCAACCTGCAGAAATCCGGCTTCAATTTTTAACACCCTCAAGTCCCGAGAAAAATTCTTAGATTCCTATCCTCCACCAGGATTCGAACACAGAACCTTCGGATTGCCAGTCGAACGTGCTGCCGCTCGGCCATCTTGCCCCAAGTTAAACTGTATCCATGTGTCTTAGTCCTTCCTTAAAGAGTATTTTACTAAACAGGTCTACCAATACCAGTCTACCAATACCAGAACCCCCCCCCCTTTTTTTTTCTATACCCCAATTTCAGGGCATTTTAAATAAAAAATATTAGACCCTATGACTCCTCCCGCCCCTGAATGCATTTCTAAATATTTTTATGCACCCAATCCTTTCGCGCCCCTGCCCACGTGTTTCATAAAAGCAGGTCTATAATTTTTAATAAGACACACTCTCGTAGTCACGTTCAATCACAACCATATAATGCACAGCTTGAGGCTTATTGTGGACTCTACAGCTGCACATAATATAGACTCGACTGTGTCGATGTGTTCATTGTGTAGACACAGTCGTGTCACGTAGCAAAAAAAAAAAAAAGGAGAGAGAGAGAAAAGAAAAAAGAAGCACACGTTGTGCTGTGTACAATGAGATCTGCGAGCTATAAGTTAAACTTAACTGTAAGGATGTAGGCCTATATCATAATAATGAAAACATAATTTATGTTCCGGTTGTTTACACCACAGTACACAAGTACTGAACAAGTCAGGAAACTAGAACAACTTTTAACATCAATTACAACAATCCAATCAAGATGCAATACGAATATCAAACCATGGATAACCATAAAGTAAAGTAAGTAAATATTCCCGTAGGACAAGGACCAATAATTTGAATCCATATAGGGCCTGTGAAGAACCGTTCATCGTTTCAGTGGTATATAGGTACCTAGCACAATGCCCAGCCGCTTTCTTTGCTCCAAGTAATCTTCAATGCTAAACAGCGAGCTGAGTAGACTTAGGGACACCATCCAGACCCTGGAAAATATCCTTGCCTTTCATTAAGATATAGGCCCTATCTGTGGGAAAATATAATCTGACTATAAGGAACTTAAATTCTGTAACAAAATAGATAATGCAAGGAGCGCCTGTAACAAAATAGATAATGCAAGGAGCGCCTGTAACAAAATAGATAATGCAAGGAGCTCCGGCGACGAATAAGATAATAGAAGGAGCGTCTGTAATAAAAAAAAATTCTAAGGCAAAAGTTGAATAGGCATACCCCATCCCCTGTCAACAACTGTAAATTTTGAAAACTCGAGCGCTTAGAAAAATTAAATGGAAAAAAAAATGTCCACCCTCAATCCCTACCCCGTATAACAGTATTGACTGCTGGGTTCGGCTGCTAAAAAAGGACTTGAACCGGTTTTCGGTTCTCTAAAACCGGTTTAAAACCGGATTTTGCCCCCCCCCTTACACGCGCGCAATGTCACAAGTCACAGGCGCGGAATCCGGTACTTGTTGTTTTTTAAATTTTGCAACACGATCTAGTCTAATTATGACAGTCGCTGTTTAATGTATAGATTAGTTATAGTTTTGACATACATGATACAAACGTAACATGTTAGCGTCAACAAAACCTGCATGACTACACCGCCCCCCCCCCCCACTTGTCAAAAAACTGTCAAAATTTTTTCACCCTTCTTACTAAATATGTTGACATAATTAACTAGACGGCCACATTTTGTTTGCGTGTCCACATCTCTGTGTAGCCTAAGCCAATTAGACGATTACTCATCTATATTAACACTTAGGCTATAAGAATACATAACCATTTAGAAGTGGTTTAATTAGAACTTTCTCTTGATTAGGCCTACCATGATGCGACATTAACCAACAGAGTTTGACATAGATGAAACATAATTTTCCAGCGTGCGTTATTTCTATTGAAGCCTAATTCACAATCTGCTGATCAGCCTGATAAAGGATTACGGTAAAACAATTATTTAATTGAGGGAAAAAAAACATTAGATATCTTAAATATCTAACCTAACAATACCTTTAGAAATTAAGCTTATAGTTAGCAAATGGTTTTAAACCGATCCCGTTTAATTGGCTTTCTTCCTAACAAAACAAAATTGGCTAACAGTTAGATCACTTAAAATTCGACGACGAATTACTGCCATAAGTGAAAAATAATTGAATTCAAATAAAATTTAAGAAAAAAAAAACCTGGCACAATAAAAAGAAATAAGGTCAAACCCCGCTAGTTGTTGAAGTCACGGTTGACAACTTTTCACTGGGCAAAATCCTCTCATCTCCACTTGTATGACTGCTGGACTTAAAAGTGCTAACAGGCATACAGGTAAGGGTCGAAAGATCTTATTATAATAATAATAGTCCATTACATTTGCAAATATTATTATTGACGTAAACCGTAAACAGAGATTGGAGATAGAGTCTAGTCGAGATCTCGCCAATATTATTGCGGGAAAAAAATATTTAACAAAAAATAGTTTTCTCATACTATTATTAGACTAGCTGCTGACTAGCATATTTAAAAGTGATAGGCCCACATTTTAAATGTATTTTACTGACTTTAAGATTGTTTGTAAACAATTTTTCCACAGTTTGAAAACAGTAAACACAAGAATGGAGTTGACGCTTTTCAAGTGGATACTATTTCTATATTTCGGTGAGTAGGCCAAGTTTTTTCGCATTTAAAAAGTGTTTAATAATTAATTATATAGGCCTTTAATTATCTTATACTCAATTAATATGGCGGCTATTGTGTAGAATACGGGCCCTGCGTGAAATTTTATTGTATATATATATATATACAGTGCTTTTTTGTGCCGGTACGCACCGGTACGACGTACCGGCACCTTTTTTCCATAGACTGCTAATTTCATTTTTTTTCTCTTTATGACACGACGGACATAAATAGGAGTTCCGGTACCTTTTTATAGGAATTCCGGTACCTCTTTCTTTACAAAAAAAAATAAATATATATATATATATACTTTATATATATATATATATATATATATATATATATATATATATATATATATATATATATATATAGGTCTTTGCGACTATATATAGTCTATATCAAATTGCCCTCTTGATGAAACAGTTTGTTTAGTGGTCCAAATTGTTATACCACTGCAATCCCCCCCCCCCCCAATTGACCCCCTTAATAAGGCCTTTTGTCTTGCATTTTTTTAACATGTATAGCCCTATGTAGCCTAATATGTACATCTAAACATCAATATCTATGTCCATACGTTACACCACATTTACCAAACTGTTTTCGTGTCTCGGTTATTTTTATACTTAGTGACCCACTTGCACAGGGGTGGGCAACGGATGGGAAGGGGTCAAAAGTAAAAGTATCATTTTCAGACAAAAGAAGCAGCGTTCGCAAATGTCTGTGGCTACGGCATACAAGGGAATGTGTGGCAGCACAAAGCCCAGCCGTAATAGCCTACCTATCCCTAAACTACTACCAGGCATCCATCAGAGCTAAGTAGACACAGGGGCATCCACGTGACCCGGGAATCTCTACTAGCCTTCACCAGGATTCAAACACGAGACCTTGGGTACTTAAGCTCACCGCGCTTTCGCTAGGCCTCCGTGCCCCATTCTGTTGCTAGTAGCCTACCCCCCCCCCCCCCCATAGTTTGACAGATAGAAAAAAAATTGTTCTTCTTAGTTTGGCGATCCGGTAAATTGATTAACGGCCCGGTACCGGTTCGCTACCGGGCATTTGGGAGATGCTGCTTTACACAATTTGACCATCTCCCATCACTCTGAAATCATGGCATCAGTGAAATATATATAGGCTTATACATAGGCCTAGCCTTACATGTAGCCTTTGTGTGAGATAGTACATACATGTTACATGTATACCTATTTAATGTGTTGTAGACAGAACAAAAGTAATAGAAAGGGAGAGAGAGAGAGAGATTGAGAGAAGAAATATAGGCAAAAGGGTGTTACACTTGAATGAGTGAACTAATATGTTGGAGATATGTTTAACAGCTAGATCCATAGCTTGGGAAAACGACCAACGAAAAAAGATGTGGATAAAAAAAAAAGAATAAAATTGTGCATGTAACGCGAGCATGTCGCTTTCACGAGTGTATACGCATACCTCTTGTTGATGGCGTTGCTAGCCGGGGACGCCCAGATGAGTGTTTGACCCTCGAGCAAATCTCTCTTTTGACCCCACCTGTGTAAACCCGAACGAATTTGTTACCTTGACCTCTGCATATCTTAGTCTTTTTAGATTAACAACATATCGTTATAGTCATTAAGTGCTCCATCGGGTTAAACTAAATTTGGTCTATGTTTAATATTCATACGTGAAGTCGGTGGCTTGTTGCCTGTCTTAGGCCTGCGAGGTTCATCGCAAACAATCGGATCTAAATATTGTGCTGAATTATTAAAAAAAAATGACAGTCTAACAGGTGGGGTCGGTTTTATTCAGGCTATGTACTTATTATTTTCATTAATAGCTAACCAAAAAAATCCGGGTTTTAATTAGGCCTACGTACTAACGCATATAAAAAGAGTCCAGTTACTAAACAGCCGGTTTAAAGATCTCGAATAAGCGTTCAATGATAGCCTACGCTGCATAACCTATTTTTATACCTAAACTAGTTGTTGTTTTTTTCTGCCCTGGTCAGGAATAAAGGTTAGACTCATGTCCGACGCAATCTGAATGCTGCATTCTATCAATTACTATCAGTGCGGCATTCTATCAAAGGGAACACATTTCGGCCTCTCTTGGTGCCTGCAATTAAGGCATTGCGTTGTATCTCATTCGCTAAACTCAACAGTTACCCCCGTCTGCTAGATTTTCGGGTAAGACGGTTTCAAGGTACCTACTGTACCTAGATTGTCCCCATGTATAGATGAGATAGAATGGAACATTTAAAATATGCCAGACATTTTTAGAAAAAGCATGACACAAAAGGGTTCTTACAACTCCATTTCAGGGCAATCACACCTTCACATCAGCCCTCTACAACACCTTTCCACCCCCCCTCCCCCTGACAACAAACAAAAAAGAGCCAATTAAAAAGGCAGCAAGAGAAAAACCGAAGAAAAAATGAAGAAAAAAAAAAGGAATATACTTTGACTTAGTGATAGTGGTACCTCGGGTTACGAACTTAATTCGTTCCAGAACTCGGTAAGTAACCAGAAACGTTCGTATCTCGAAACGTTCGTAACCCGAAACATTGAAATTAATTAAACAGAGACAATCCGTTTCAAGTTTAAAGTAACTTTTTAAAAAAAAGTAACAACTGGTCGTTTATTACCTGACAAAACGCATCGGATACGTGTAGGCCTACTTCATATATTGATACAAGATAATGAAAAATATAAAATAAATTAAATGTAGATTAATAAAGTGGAATCAAGCCTAGGGACTCAATATCTGTCGACCTTAAATTTATATTAACGTATCTATTTATAAATTAAAAAATAGCTGGCCCTGTACGGCACTGTACGACTATTTTAAAGACGGTTGACCTACTTTATATCAATGGCACAAATTAACAAGTTGCAGGCCTACTAGCATGAGAAAGCAAATATTTTGAAAACCTGGATTTGTTTTCTATAGCCAAACCAAGATTTACAATTCCCCCTTTCACTTCACCTACATTCCCCCTTCCCCTTTTTTTCGACCTGTGAATGAATTTTCAGTAGGCCTACTTTTGTTGGCTTTTTGAGGCTAAAGTTGAAGCTTTCTTAAATATTCGTAAACATTTTCTAAAAAAAAAGGATTTTACATTTATTATAACCCTAGTTGTTTTTAGTTTATCCTAGGCCCCTATTCGTTCCTTAAGATAGTTTTATATGTGTACACTTCCTTAATATAGATAGTATCTACTCCTATATAAATTATCTGAAAAACATTAGTGTTCGTTAAAAGTATCTATTGTTATAGTTCACGCGATCAATAGCATCAGGGCACTTGTTGAACCAGGATCACTCAAAGTTGCTGTAGGGGCTACATTTCAAAATTTAAATACCGGTAGGCTACTCAAAATGATAATTAAATCACAGTAACCTGTGAACGTAGAGGTCACTGACTTGGATCACTCGGTTCTGTAATCTGTACCCATGGGCTTTAAAAACTGAAAAAGTCTGTAAGCCAGGGATACGTTCTCATTAGGAGTACACCGGTGGGCTAACGCGTTGGGGACACTCCCCCTGGGGGACTCGATGGAGAGGAAGAAATGTGTGCAACAGCCCGTCGCGCCAAGCCCGGTGCCCTAGGGTCTGGAGTGTGTGCTACCGGGCGATAGTGCAGGAATACGAGTGAGCCACCGCGTTAATGATGAAGAGTGAGGAGAAGCTGAGTAGGCAGTGCAGGTTTCGGTGGAGACTGTATCCTTTGTTGCGCGGAACACCCTATCAGAATGTCGCGCGGTGGTTATTATCGGGCAGTATTTTGGTGTGCCCCCCCCCCCTCACTTCTGTATTGCTTGCCCGGTATTTTAAATAGACATATTTATAAGATAGCTTGACACACTCACTTCCAATCATACATCAATTTCTTCGCATGACGGAACAATTTTAAATGTAAAACATAAATGAAACAAGAAAACAGTTCATGTGTAAATAGGACATGTATAATGTATTATGTATACACGTAGACGCCTATAGACATGTTAGGGGAACAGCGTCTCACTGCTGGATTTAGCAAAATATAAGCACTTGCTAGGGGCAGCAATTTAAGGGACGCGGCCACTACAAAAACCGCAAAAAAAAAAAAGCCCCACATTAAATTATTAAAAGAAAAAAATAATAATAGCAATTTAAAAAATGTCGAAAAACCATTTTCAATTATTAAAAAGGGGAAGTGTATGTGTGAAAAAAAATAATAAAAAAAAACACGTTGTCTATTTTACTGGAAGTTTTTATTTATTGCCTCCCTTGGCTACGCCACTATTTACCTCAAAATTAAAAAAAAATCTTTTTATCATCATACTGTCATACGTGTATTGCATGTTTAAATAGCATGTTCATGCATTAAATTATTTTTTGAACACTAATCGAGTGGCTTGAGTGTATTATTTCATAACGAACCAGTTACCAGACCCTAGATAGATGACAGAAGACCCGGGATATAACAATAGACCTACTGTAAATTAAAAGTGGGATTTTTAAAGATTTGTGGCATCGTGTAACGTGGGATTAAAAAAGGGCGTCGGATTTGTAACCAATTATGACTTAGGTCGAAATGAATAGATGGGGCGAGAGAAGGGTTTAAATTTCACACAGATCACTACTTTAGTAATTACTATACCAGCACAAGTGCTGCCAAGTAGACTATCTTATCATATACATTACAGACGCTCCTTCTATAAAGAAGATGATTGATCTAATAGATCTAATATAAAGAAGGAACAAAAATCTTTCAATATTTGCCACAACACAAAAAAAAATTGTGTTACACATTTCAAAGTCGTTTTGTAGATTTGGCTTATTATAAATGACATTTTTTTTAGTCTATATTTTTCACAACTACACACACACAAAAATCGTACACCAGCTCCCTTATAAATAGCACTAGGATATAATTAGGCTACTAGTTATATTAATTAAGGCCTCCCCTTTTGGTGGTGCTACCTCATCCTTCCACTTTTCCCAATCATGTTTTCTCCATTTAATAACGTCCCTAACAATGTAGGTCAATGTAATAATATACAACAACTAGGGCCTTTATACTTTATACAGGCCTACACGAAGTCAATTCTAGGTCAGAATTAAATAAACACAAGCTAGGACAGAGGTAGCATGTTTACTAAATTCCTTTCATTGTTAGACACTGTCCCGGTAGGCATAGGAGGCTAATCTCTGTACGATTGTATGTTCAAGACTAATTTAAAAAAAAAAATGCCCCCCAGAAATGTTTTTGTAAAAGCCTAATGCTTTATCAATGTAAAGTCTTGAATAAACGTACCAGCGCTGTGTTATTAAATCATTTTCAAACCTGTGTAGGCCTATGTTTATGGCAGCCTGCGGCCCGGCCCGATATTTGGAAGGCTAAGTGACCCACTTTCTGTCATGGTATCGAGATGAAACTTGATACATAGACGCGTTTCCTTAGTCAATTAGACATACGCATACTTTCAAATTTACAGCCGTATCCCCCCCCCCCCAACAAAAATACGTTTTAAACTGGTTTTTTCCCCCACAACATTTTATGGTGTGCATTTTAAAATCTTTATTGAACACGTAATCTCCAAATGTTGCATTGGTTAACGTGAATAAAAATTATAAATTTAGTATAGATCTAGGGGTTAGCGGTTAGATTGGAAAATATACTTATTATTGATCTTTATTTAAAAGATTCTAGTGGTGATGACTAGTGAATGGGCCTATAGGGCCTATATTATTTTTTTACAAATCGGTTAGGGGCGAAAAGTCGTAAACCTATTCTATGCAACTTTTTGAAAAGTAGGCGATCTAGGTAAGGCATGTATAGACTCCTATATAAATGTAGGCATATTTTAAATTAATATCTAATTCGGTCTGCGTGCGTGTCCACCCCCCCCCCCCCCCTCCAGACAGCAATAGCTCTAGCCTATTTTACATAATTATATAAGTTTAAACTTTTAATAATTAGGTACAATCAGCATCATCAATCCCATGACCGTTGTGGTCGTTGGGGGGGGGGGGGGGGAGCGAATGGACACTTCGGCAGTCAACTTTCTCCACTTTTGCCTATCTTGAGCGGTTGTCAATAGTTGAGTCAGCCCTGTCCAATACTTTACATTGTCGAACCAGCATCTCCGCTGACGGCCTCTCCTACACCCACCTTCCACCGTGCCCTGGAGGATTGTTTTTGACAGGCTATTGTGCCGCAACACATGACCGAACCTTGTCAGTTTGCACCGTTTGATTGTTGCCATGATGTTTTCTTGAGGGCCTGCAATTGAGGATATTCTGTCCCACACATACACATTAGTCCTGTGTTCTACGTAGGAGATAAGAAGTATTTTTCTCATGCATTTATTTTTGAAAGCCTGCAACTTATTTTCAGTTGCTGATAGAAGTAGAAGCGCCCACGTCTCACATCTATACAGAACAATAGTTCTGACAAGGGTTTTGTAAAGTCTGAGCTTTGTTGGGAGACCAATGCTTTAATTACTGGTTCAGATTCTGTTTAGGCGAGCCATTGCCGCCATCGCAGTCCCAATCCTTGCTCAAATTTCTTACTCACAGCGTCCGTCTGGGGATATGATTGCCCTTAGATATTTGAAATTATTTACTTTTTCCATTTGTTGATGGTTCAATATAATATTTGCACTTCTGGCTTCTGTGGTGTTGATCATTTTTTTTACTATTTTCTGATTAAGTGATTTCCATTCCGTATGCCTTTGCTCTATCTGCAAGCTTGTCTGTGAGCTCTTGTAGTTCTTTGTTGCTCCCGACTAACAGGTGTTTTTGCCTGCTCACTGTCTTCCAATAATTTCATTATACTTCGCACTGCTACCCCCCCCCCACACACACACACACTTGCAATTCTGGCTACCTTACTAAGTCAGATGATACTGTCATGTTGGCAGAAAATGAAATTGACTTGCAAAGATTGTTAGACCTGGTAGTAAAAGAAAGTGACAATAAGGGCTTAAATCTAAATACAATTTAAAAAAACAACAAATGAAAATGGTTATATCAAAGAAGGCTACCATCCCTGTATGCAAAGTAGGCTACAAATCAACAACAATGAACTAAAGCAAGTAAATAAATTCAAATATTTGGTACACTTAATACATTAGACGGGCGTTGTGAGACAGAAATCAAAGCTAGAATCGTACAAGCTATAAGTAGTGTGCCTTCATGAAAATAAATGAAAAACATATTAACAAATTAACCAGTAGCGATAGAGACTAGAAAAGGGGTATTAAAGTGCTACATAGAACCAATTTTATTATTTGTCTGCCAAGCATGGTCAATGAAAGACAAATAAGATTACATCTTTGGAAAGTGCAGAGGTGTGGTTTTATAGAAAAATGCAGCTAATGGCAAGGACAGAGAAGTGGAGGTGCTCAAAATGTCAAATGCCAATAAAGAATTTATTGTAAAGACTGTGAAGAGGAAATCAATTTTAGTAGGCCACATATATAAGAAAAGAAAAAATCGAAAACATCATAATAACTGGAAAGCTGGAGTGAAAGAGATGCAGAGGAAGACAGAGAATGAAGATATTAGATGATACAACGGAATGGCATGGCGAAAACAACAAAAATGCTAGTTTACCTGAAGAAAATAAAATACGTGGAATGACATGATCGCCTACACCAACCGGCATGACACCTTATCATGACCTTATAATAATCATACTATAATAGTCACTGACTTTATATTTAGTTCTTTGTTTTTTTGTATAGGGAACACCTTTATAAAAATAGTTCTAATAATACAAAAATAGCTAAAACAAAATATAGCCTAATACAGAGTATAACTTAGTAGGCCTATATAGGCACTATAGCCTAACTTACGATGACGTAGAATATGGCCTAAGGGCCTGATAATATATTTATATAAATAGGCCTATATTATAGGTTGTCTAGAAAAAAAAGATGAAATACATTTAAAAACAACAGCTTTTATCGTAATTAGGCTACATATGTTTTATTAGACCTCCGAGTTTCAAACCAATATAGATCATTGTAATTAATTTTGGATTTTACAATTTTAACATTAGATGTTTAGGCTCGTAAGCTTTCTTAAAATGTATATTATATGTAGAATATTAGGCCTATAATAAGTAGCCTAATAAATTCCTCACCAAAGTGTCAAAATTAAACAAAATTATAAAAAATAAACTTTATTGGACTCATAAAACATGCACAAGACACCATAAAAGCATCACTGTTTAAATTTAGGCCTAGTCTATATAAGATGATGTAACGTAGGTAGGCCTATTTGGAAATAAGTTGCTATTTAATTTTTAATGGATGTCAAATATATGTCTCAAGTTTCATTCCAATCTACCTGTGACATGTGAAATATCTACCTTGCATATCAGAAGAGCGGTTACGCCCCGTGGGGGATTAGGCGAATATCTGTTCAGTTATATTGAAATAGGTTTAGACTAGCTGTTTTTGTCCACAGAGCTTGTTTTATTTTTAGACCTATATTACAAAGAAATGTAGGACTATATTTACAGAAGGTATGGGCAGTTTATGTAGGGACCCATATCTAACAGGATAAACAAATAGCAAAATACACAAATGATTTAAGTGTGCCTTTTCTAGAAAGACAAAAGTCCTCTGCAAATCTCCAGAGAAAGTAGCCTATGTTATGTTGGGTCATGGTGCCGGGTTAAGACCTGTCTAACTATCTATCTATCTATCTATCTATCTATCTATCTATCTATCTATCTATCTATCTATCTATCTTTCTATATATACTGGTATGCTGCTCTACTTAAAAATATCAACTTTTTTTTTAGCTGGAGTTTGTAAAAGTCAGGAACAGTTTATATCAGAATTCCATATGGAAGATGTCAAAGGAAGTGCCAAACTATCATACTCCAGTGACACTAAAGAGCTGTCAGTAACTTTAAACATGTCAATATCGCTGGGAAAGGGCGTACGTGTTGAAATTCACCCAATATGGATGGAATATGATGTTCAAGATAAATGCAGTGATTTGCAGTTAGGCCCTGCATTACCAGGGTTTGTCTTTTTTATAAAATGCATAGTAAACTTTCCCACCTTAGTTCCAAACACAGAATAGTATATATATTTATTCTGTGGTTCCAAATGCCTAAATACTTAACCCTCTTAAAATTCTTGTTTATTATTGCCACACCTATACTTCATTATACTAATTATAGTAAGACTACATTTTAACATAGTTATGAGAAAGGGCCAATCAACGGATCATTCAGCTCCCTCTTAAGCTAGGGGTTGTCCATAAATGTTTGTCACACTTTTATCCCAATGATCAGTTGTTAGTGAACCTCCTCCATCAGCACCCACACTAGGCATCAGAAAACTGCAGAATCTCTTTATGAAGGATATGTGTCAACCTCTCCCAAACAAAAAGGATATCTATTGATTGAAAAAAAACTTCTTTCAATAAAATAAAAAAAAACTTCAAGTTTAAACATTGAATGAAATTGACCAACAAAACTACTTATGATTTAATGATTCCACGTCAATTCTAGCCGAAACAACTTGTTACTTAAATTATTTTTAATTTAATTGAAACTGTCCCACCCAGCCCCTAATCTCGATCCTCTTGTCATACATCATCAAAGAATTTAACGTAAATCAGATATCGGAATAACTTATTGGCCTACTTGTAGATTATTTTATATTCTTATGATTGTTTGTATTATACATTTCAGACAAATGAATACAGTAAATGTTTCTATTTACACAGAAGTGAACACCAGGATTTTCAACGTAACTTCCTCCGTTGAAGGTTAGTAGCAATTTAAACTTGACAATGAAAAAAAAACTACAACTGTTGAGAGTAACAGATCAGTATAATCTTAAGTCTCAATGTGTAGTTGGATAGATAAACAATCAGTCCAATATACATATTGAATAGTGGTTTTGAGGTGAGCCAGTACCCCCTAGAAATCATCATTTTGAGATGATTTCATGGTGACATAAAAAGCACAGCCTGTAGTACAAGATCCACTTTGGTACTCATGGGCCTCATAGTCGACAAAGCGTGGATACCACCAATATGCTTGCATCAAGAGAACGTGGGCTAACGCATGAGTGACAGCTTTGTTGCGCATCACACCACCAAGAGGCTCTGAGCCTCGATGGGGAGGATGCAATGTGTCCAGCAGTCCACCTCAGCCCTGGCTAGTGCATGGATGTCCAGATCTATACTCTGGAATTTGTTCTACTGGGCGACAGTGCATGTATATGAGAGAGCCTTCACAATAATGATCTGAGGGGAATTGAGAAATGATAATATATTGGATGCTTTAAATTTAAATTATTTGTGTCTTTCAGGTCACTCATTGGTATTGAGATCAACTGACGCCAACAAAACAATATGTGCAATAATTCAAAAAGATGTTGGATATACAACTGCCTCAGCTCATCTCATGGGTAGTTTTGTGACTGGCTATGTTTACTTCCGCCAAGCCTCCTCTGCTCCAGCTATGACTATGAGCATCACTCGTGTAGTGACTGATTTGTATGCTAGTGATGGAACATCTACTCTCATATGGAAGATTTCTGATGCTGCTTCAAGCTGTTCTTCCATTACTTCTGCACAGATGGCAAAGATTTATAACCCAGCTAATGTTACTGATGGCACGTCTTGCACACCAACTACTACTAATCTATGTGCAATTGGCAATATGAGTGGAAAATTTGGGGATGTTCTAGTTGGTCAGTCAAAAGGTAATAAAAGGCAAGGATATAGTGACACCAGACTACCATTATCAGGGGAGGCAAATGTTGGTAATAAGCTTCTCATTGTCTATAAACCTGATAGTTCAGCTTTTGCTTGTGCCAATATAAAAATTTACAAGACAAGAAATGCAATAGCAAAAATGAATCATGAAGGTGTCACAGGGAATGTGAAGTTTTCCCAGAGTTCACCATTGGATCAAACAGTTGTTCAAGTCGACTTCAAAGGATTGGCCCTTAAAGCAAAAGGCTATCACATCCATTCTTGGCCAACACCTCATAAAATTATAAGCGGTCAAGACCTATGTGGCAGTGAAGTCACCGGAGGTCATTTCAATCCATACAATAAGGATGTGAGCTCCCAACTTTATCCACAGCCAGATGCTAGTACAGATGATATGTATGAAATTGGAGATCTTAGTGCCAAATATGGCACACTAGCAAAATTATCAGAACTGAGTGCAACCTATAAAGACTGGAATTTACCTCTCTTTGGTGCCAACAGTGTAATAGGTCGATCACTGGTCATTCACCGGGATGACTCAAGTGCCAGCAGGTAAATTGTTTTTTTTTTTTTTTTTGTTAAATGCTTAAAAACTAGCAAACTTATTTCCTAGAAAAGTAAATAATTAAAAACAAAACTAAAAACTAAATACAACCTTTAAAATCTTTTCTTTTAAAGTTTAATTAATTCAGTTTTATTTGCTTTATGCATCTCTTTGCTTTTATCCGACAGGTGGGTTTGTACAAATATTAGACCACAGTATTCAGTGGTCACAGTTCAAGCCGTTTTCAAATACCCTGTAATTGGCAAGGTGTCTTTTATGCAAGAGAAGGGAGAGCCAGATTCAGAAACATCTATATTTGTTCAGTTAGATTTTAATGATGGAAGGGAGGCTACCAAAGGACACATGTGGAAAATTGTTTCAAACCCAGTAAGAGTAATTAATTGTAAAATAAGTTCTTAATTGGAATCGAATAGCTTTGCTTTAAAAAAAAAAATAGTAGGCCGACTGTCAGCTATGTATATATGACGATGCAATTTTAGCATGTAAGGTAAAGTACCCTTTGGACCAAACTGATCATAAGGCTGGTGAAGCAGCATTCCCCAGTTTCTGTGGCCAGCACAATGCCCAGCCTCCATTACTTTACCTGTCTAATGTCAAGCACCCATCAGAGTTGGGTAGACTCAGGGACACACTCAAGTCCTAGGAATAAATTCTAGCCTCCACCAGGATTTGAACCCAGGACCTTCGGATTGCAAGTCGGCTTGGCCATAATTTTAGCCTGTATCTTGCCCTAATTGATAATGAAAAATCCTTAATTAACCCTTGCTAATCCATCCTAATAATGCTTTATTATATATTTTCCTCATTTTTTAGGGCAAGCTTGGAATTAACAACATTTAGTGTATTTAACTTTAAAATATTTTATTTTTTTAAATTCCAGTCTAAGTTATTTTAAATTTTAACCAAGAATAATTAATCCCAATGGTCTTTTTATATAGTACAAAAACAATAATCTAAAAGAGGTAGGGGGCGTATAAACCTATTTGTTAGGCTTAATGTTGATGCCCAGGTGATCTTCCTTATTGTAATTTGTTCTGTAGGTATCATTTAAAACCTTTTTAAACTTTATTATTTATTTTATTTGTGAAGACTGACAATAGTATGTCAATAAGCCCAGATAGTTGCAAGTCAACAGGCCCACTTTATGACCCTTATGGAAACTTATCACAAAGACTGAAAAATATAAACATTCGAGCTGTTGGAAACACAGGTAAATTGTGATGGCTATTATTACTATTATGACTGATTTTTGTCTTGCTCTTTATTTTCTGAGTACAGTGCCTTTAGTATCTTAACCTAACAGTGCTGATCCTTGACTTGTAGGCCCTACCCACCTACCAATACCTTTTACCACAAGTAAACATAGGACATTCATCACTGTACCTGGCATTCCTTTCAATTAGGTTCTAAGTGTACAAATCTTATTTCCATCACCATGTGTAGGCCTATTAGGTCTTTCTTCTTTGCTTGTGTGTGCATGCCTTGTCAAGAATTGGTTTTTGATGTTCTCAGGGTTTAGACCAAACAATTTAGCTATAAAATTCTAAGTTACAGATGCTATTTCTCTACAGAAGATTATTACATCTTATGCCTATTTGTGGTTTGAGACTAGCCTTCTATTTTGATTAGGTTTTGAATGATGTTAAGTTGTTAGTTTTCCTGGTTTGTTTAGGCTATAAACTCAATCATTAATAGTTTTGAATGATGTTAAGTTGTTAGTTTTCCTGGTTTGTTTAGGCTATAAGACTCAATCATTAATATTTATTATTTCCTGGTACTTTCAGTTTTTGTTTAATATATAATATGATGTTTTTAATATAAAATGCTCAAAATGGATTTGTTGTACAAAATGTTTATGTCTTTTTATTTAAGATCTACTCTCAAACAGTCCAATTGTGTAATGACTTTAAGGTGTATTCTTATCTTGTATATTATATGTTACAGACGCTTTTTAAACTAACAATGAATATGGCACTGGCATATATTTTTTGTTTGTGCTTTTGTATTCAACATATAAAAGTAAAATGAATAATTTTATGTTGTATAGATACAGCCAGCGAACAGTTTTTCACGGATTTGACTTTACCACTTTCTGGACCCCAAGCAATTGTCAATCAGTCATTGATCATAATGAATCTTGATAACGCAACAATTTTATCATGTGCTAATATTGAGGAGATGAAAGACATTGCTCTTTACGCACAAATATCAACAAATGAAATCAAGGGTGTGGTGAATTTCACACAAATCGCTGGCTTTGGTGCTCAAGAAACAATCATTACTAGCAGTCTATCAGGCTTGAAGTCAGACTACAGGTAAGTGTAAGGTTTTAAACAAAGTTTAAGTTTAAGTTTAGTAAATTATTCCGTTGGACCAATTTGATCCAAAGGGCAGGTGAAGCAGCGTTCACCAGTTTCTGTGGCCTTGGTATAGTAGGTGATTGTGTAGCCAGCACTATGCGCAGCCGCCTTTACTTTACCCCTACTCAGGTCATGTACCCATCAGAGCTAAGTAGACTCGGGGACACCCTCGAGTCCTGGGAACAAAATTCTAGCCTGCACCAGGATTCGAACCCAGGACCTTCGGTACGCCAGTTGAACTTACTACTACGTTTGCTTTACAGTAATGAAATATGAAGGAAATAATAAATGGAATGTTTTAGAATTATTGATGAAACCAATATAATTTCAGGGTGCAGATTTCTGAGTTGCCTCCAAGTGAAACCAACAATTGTGCTAATCTTGGATCTGTTTTTAATCCATTAGAAATAGGAAATACTTCAACACCAACAACTGATGACGCATATCAGGTTCACTTTTTTTATACAATTTATTTTTGGGTTACAAAATGTTACCACAAAATTTAAAAAAATTCATTCAGCCAACTAAGACCACTTACTCTGGTTTAATTTTTATATCTCACATGGTATTAATTTAAAATTAAACATTTCTTATATTACAATATTTAAACATATTTTATAAAAGCTAAGAAATGTTGATTTAAATAGTTAAAAATTATGTTGTTTTTTTAAACACATGTTTGGACTGTTCTAAATCATAAGCATAGAACATGCCTAGTGCATAAAGCTATACACCAGTATGATAATATTTCCATCTTATTGACGATCTAAACATCTATTTAACCTTCATATTACATTTTAAAAACATAGGCTGCAAACAAGCTAAGTAGGTCTTTTTTGTTTACTTAGGTTGGAGATATTTCAAGATTTTTTACATCACAGCAAAGCCAAGGGGGGAGTAACCTCAATCTTCCTTTGACAGGATTAACAAGTATTTTAGGAAGGTCACTTACTGTGGTCAGCTCCAGTAATGTTGTTCTAGCCTGTGCTGTAATTGACAGTAGCATGAGTCAAAAAATCATTGCAGTCTCCAATTTTACTGGTGATGTCATTGGCTCTATCATTATGGTAGTTGTCCATTTGGTTTTCTAATTACTCAATAAAAAATTAATCTTTTCTGGTACTGATATTTAATTACAATTTTATTTTTCATTTCTGTAAGCATCAATTGTAATAATATTGCAAAATTATGTTCAAATGTTTCAGTATCAAACACTTTACCCTGATGGTTCCATGAGTGATACAACTGTGTTAGTTGATCTGAAAAATTCATCAGGACAGCTGGTTATATATTTTTTCTACCTTGTTTGTTTAACATAGTGGTTCTAAAAATATATTTGAAGAAACCCTTTAGGATCCAAAAATGTCTATGAAGTAGCTCTTCTAAAATCTAACAAAAAACAAAAGTTATATTTTTTTAAATCCCAAGCACGCTCAAGCTTTAATTGAAAAAAACATTCTTATGAAAGGTTTCAATAGATGTTGCAAGGACTACTGTTTTACTGTGTTATAATAAAATTAATTAGCTGTCAAAAATTCTGCCAGCACCTAATCTTATATATCTTTTAACTCTAGTATTATAATGCAATGAGACATTAATTGCATCATTGAACTGAAGTAAAATGTTAAATTTCAGAGTGCAAAACATAACTGGCATACTCACATAAATCCAGTGAATGGAGACAACACAGCTTCAAGTGGGAGATGCAACAGCACAGGACCTCATTTTGATCCTTATAAAACAATGGCTAATCAGGTAAATAAAGTGGAATTTATATACCTAAAATATATGGATAAAAAAAAATTAAATTATTAGAAACTTGATTTATACTAAAATTTTTATGAACATTCTGAAAAGTTTGAATGTTACATTTGAAATTTAGTTATCTGAAATACCTTCTTGCTATTGCATCTTTGTTTAACTAGGCAAACTATCCAAATGAATGCAGCAAACTAAACCCATTAAGATGTGAAACAGGTGATCAAGCCATGAAATTAGGAACTTATGATTTAGGCAGCGGTAAAAAGTTGTTCACAGATGTAGATCTTCCACTCAGTGGCCCATTTTCAGGTTAGCAAAAAATTTTGGTTTATAAATTTGACCGTTGTTAGGATTAAGCTGCATAAGTATACATTTATTTATACATGTTTATGTACAATTTATTAAAAAAATTATATATGTACTTAGTAATAGTGCAAATGTATGTATATATGTTGTCTATACAATATGCATCCCTGGGTAGATGTTTAAATTATACTGTGAAACATTCAAAGTTATTTATCAAAAGTATATATATACTTAGTAATAATGTAAATGTATGTTGTCTATACAATGTGCATCCCTGGGTAGATGTTTAAATTATACTGTGAAACATTCAAAAGTTCTTTATCAAAATTATATATGTACTTAGTAATAATGTAAATGTATGTTGTCTATACAATGTGCATGCCTGGGTAGATATTTGAATTATACTGTGAAACATTCAAAAGTTCTTATTCAAAATTATATATGTACTTAGTAATAATGTAAATGTATGTTCTCTATAAAATGTGTATGCCTGGGTAGATGTTTAAACTATACTGTGAAACATTCAAAAGTTCTTTATCAAAATTATATATGTACTTAGTAATAATGTAAATGTATGTTGTCTATACAATGTGTATGCCTGGGTAGATGTTTAAATTATACTGTGAAACATTCAAAAGTTCTTTATCAAAATTATATATGTACTTAGTAATAATGTAAATGTATGTTGTCTATACAATGTGTATGCCTGGGTAGATGTTTGAATTATACTGTGAAACATTCAAAAGTTCTTTATCAAAATTATATATGTACTTAGTAATAATGTAAATGTATGTTGTCTATACAATGTGTATGCCTGGGTAGATGTTTAAATTATACTGTGAAACATTCAAAAGTTCTTTATCAAAATTATATATGTACTTAGTAATAATGTAAATGTATGTTGTCTATACAATGTGTATGCCTGGGTAGATATTTGAATTATACTGTGAAACATTCAAAAGTTGAAGATAAAAAAGTGATCACTTTAATAGAGAATTATTTTTTTAAGTCATACCATTTTTTCCCCCCAAAAAATATTAGTTTTTGGCAGATCTATGGTACTTCATGTAAAAGAGAAAGGAGCTGCCAGACTGTCTTGTGCTGATATTCTTCCTAAAAGTGATATCTTTGTTAACATGTTCATAAAGACACCCCTGTCACTGGACAAGTAAGTTTGTTTATTAACATTAAAAGATGACTTGTTCAAAAAAAAATCACAGCAATTAGTGAAATAAATTTGTTAAAAATATGATTACAGTAATATAATAATATTTGTATAGCGCTGCCAACAAACATAAAGTAAGCTCAGAGCGCATTTAACATACAACTAAAAACACGGATATTACTCTGTCTATGGTGACCAGAGGGTTTTGGATAACTTCAAAAGTAGCTGATGAAACTGTACTCTGCAGTTCAGAGATATTTATATTATATACATCTGTTTATACATCAAACGTCATTTTAATTATTTCATCATGAGCAGGAGAGGTATGGCAAAAGTGTATGCAAATGCAATTGGAGCAGCTAGTGAGGAAGTAATAGTTGAACATATCTCCAGTAATGGTGGAAAAACAGAAATCAATGTATACTTTACAGGTAAAATAATTTTTCTTAAACTACTAAACTGACCAATTTTATTGTTAATGTTATTTCATATGAAGTTTTCAAACTTCTTTATATAATTACATCAGTAGAACTGTACTAGTTTCTGAGAGATTTTTAAGGCCATCAATTTATTCTTTCTCTTTCTCTACTGGGTATTCAAATATAAGTTTAAGACATCAGTTCATGAATATTTAAACTGGGTCATTTAAATTAGCACACAACCAGTGTTTTTTTTTGTGACGGTACGCACCGGTACGGCCTACCAGCACCTTTTTCAATGTGGGGAAAAAATTATTACTTTTCTTGTATTTTAACGTTTATTAGTAATTTATTATATTATTAATTTGTTAAAATTGACATTTTTAAAAATTGTGCGCAATAAGAATTAAAATATCAAATGCGATACTGCTTTAAAAGTTAGGCAATCAATCACTGCGTGCCGGCACCTTTTTTTTTACAAAAAAAGCACTGCACACAATCAATACACCACTAACACCATATATAATAAGCACCAAACCAATACATCACTAACACCATATATAATTAGCACACAACCAATACACCACTAACACATATATAATTAGCACACAACCAATACACCACTAACACCATATATAATTAGCACACAACCAATACACCACTAACACCATATATAATTAGCACACAACCAATACACCACTAACACCTTATATAATTAGCACACAACCAATACACCACTAACACCATATATAATTAGCACACAACCAATACATCACTAACACCATATATAATTAGCACACAACCAATACACCACTAACACCATATATAATTAGCACACAACCAATACACCACTAACACCATATATAATTAGCACACAACCAATACACTACTAACACCATATATAATTAGCACACAACCAATACACCACTAACACCTTATATAATTAGCACACAACCAATACACCACTAACACCATATATAATTAGCACACAACCAATACACCACTAACACCATATATAATTAGCACACAACCAATACACCACTAACACCTTATATAATTAGCACACAACCAATACACCACTAACACCATATATAATTAGCACACAACCAATACACCACTAACACCATATATAATTAGCACACAACCAATACACCACTAACACCATATATAATTAGCACACAACCAATACACCACTAACACCTTATATAATTAGCACACAACCAATACACCACTAACACCATATATAATTAGCACACAACCAATACACCACTAACACCATATATAATTAGCACACAACCAATACACCACTAACACCATATATAATTAGCACACAACCAATACATCACCAACACCATATATAATTAGCACACAACCAATACACCACTAACACCATATATAATTAGCACACAACCAATACACCACTAACACCATATATAATTAGCACACAACCAATACACCACTAACACCATATATAATTAGCACACAACCAATACATCACTAACACCTTATATAATTAGCACACAACCAATACACCACTAACACCATATATAATTAGCACACAACCAATACACCACTAACACCATATATAATTAGCACACAACCAATACACCACTAACACCATATATAATTAGCACATAACCAATACACCACTAACACCATATTTAATTAGCACACAACCAATACACCACTAACACCATATATAATTAGCACACAACCAATACATCACTAACACCATATATAATTAGCACACAACCAATACATCACTAACACCATATATAATTAGCACACAACCAATACACCACTAACACCATATATAATTAGCACACAACCAATACACCACTAACACCATATATAATTAGCACACAACCAATACATCACTAACACCTTATATAATTAGCACACAACCAATACACCACTAACACCATATATAATTAGCACACAACCAATACACCACTAACACCATATATAATTAGCACACAACCAATACACCACTAACACCATATATAATTAGCACACAACCAATACACCACTAACACCATATATAATAAGCACACAACCAATACACCACTAACACCATATATAATTAGCACACTACCAATACACCCCTAACACCATAAAAATAATTATCGTTTGTGCTTAAAAACATTTCTTTTAACATTTTTCAGGCCTACGAGGAAAAACTTTGAAATCCAGTTTTACATCATTTATAAAAGATCAAAATAATTACAAAACATTATCACCATATGATCCAGTAGCAATTAGCTCTTCAAGTAAGTTTTGCTTTTATCAATTCTGTTATAAAACCTTATTATTAAAATCAACACTGTTTATTTTTCATCTGAGTAGGAGTGAGTAAAAATAAAATGTAAGCAATTTCCAGCTGAGTTATATCGAGCCTGACTTGCAAGTTAAAAGATTATTGATTTAAATTATGTACAAGAAATTTTTTTGGGGGGAAAGGGGAAGATGTCTTACTTAATACTTGAAATTAGTTTTAGGAATACAAGAAAAGGAAGAACATAGAACCCATGTAAATTACACAGCAAACTGATTATTTTTCATCATTGGGTCTAGTTCTCAAAGACACTTGTATCCTAAATCATAATTCAATCTTTTCAAGGCTTAAAATGAAATTCGGCTGAACTTGAGAATTTAAAATGTATTCTCTGGGCACAACTTTTTTTTTCTCTAGAAAGGAACTCAATTTTGTTATTAAAACATTATTAAAATAATTTATAAACTCTTGTCATTATCTCCACCCATTACTTTTGTTTCTTTGTCAAAATATAGTTGTATATTGACTTTCTTGTTTTTTAAAAGCACATTATTTTATTCCAAAGAGTAAATAAAAAATATTCCAGCTTTATTTTATTATTAATTTTATTATAGTAAAATAATTTATAAACTCTTGTCAATGTCTCTTTTGTTTCTTTGTTAAAATATAGTTGTATATTGACTTTCTTGTTTTTAAAAGCACATTATTTTATTCCAAATAGTAAAAAAAAAATATTCCAGCTTTATTTTATTATTAATTTTATTATAGTAAAATAATTTATAAACTCTTGTCAATGTCTCTTTTGTTTCTTTGTTAAAATATAGTTGTATATTGACTTTCTTGTTTTTAAAAGCACATTATTTTATTCCAAATAGTAAAAAAAAAATATTCCAGCTTTATTTTATTATTAATTTTATTATAGTAAAATAATTTATAAACTCTTGTCAATGTCTCTTTTGTTTCTTTGTTAAAATATAGTTGTATATTGACTTTCTTGTTTTTAAAAGCACATTATTTTATTCCAAATAGTAAAAAAAAAATATTCCAGCTTTATTTTATTATTCATTTTATTATAGTAAAATAATTTATAAACTCTTGTCAATGTCTCTTTTGTTTCTTTGTCAAAATATAGTTGTATATTGACTTTCTTGTTTTTAAAAGCACATTATTTTATTCCAAATAGTAAAAAAAAAATATTCCAGCTTTATTTTATTATTCATTTTATTATAGTAAAATAATTTATAAACTCTTGTCAATGTCTCTTTTGTTTCTTTGTCAAAATATAGTTGTATATTGACTTTCTTGTTTTTAAAAGCACATTATTTTATTCCAAAGAGTAAAAAAACAAATATTCTAGCATTAATTTATTATTAATTTTATTTTTATAAAATATTATAATAATAAAAACTACATTTATTTTCTTTTGTTTTTCAGATCATGTTCTGCCATCTCTCATCCTGATTGCAACAATACTTAGCATACGCAGCATTGTTTGAAATATTTCTATTAATATTATTTACATGTTATGTACATATTCTCTTATCAAATGTCAAATTGTTCCTTATTGTAATGTAATAATGTTGTACAATTATGAAATTTGAATTTGAATATAATTGTTCAAAGTAAATTCAATGCAAAAAAATCTAAAACATTTAGATTCAACTAAAAACTAGTGATCAACCAAATTAAAATATTCACCTAAACAAACATTTGTATTAATTTTGTTTACATTTTATTTGTACTAAAGGTCTCTGTGAGTAAAATTTTTGGTCAATGTCTCCTTAAATTATTTATTATTCAGCCATCTTCAAATCGATGATAATGTAAAAAAAAAAAAACTTTAAACAAAATCTTCAAATCAATGCACAATTCTTTACCTTCAATGAAGAAATAACATTTATATCAACGCCCAGTTATCTTTCACAGACATTAAAGAAATTATGTTCAGAGGCCTACTTGTAGAAACAAGGTCACAAGCAGAAATTAAACAAGGGGAGATAAGAACAACAATAATCTTGGAATAGGACAGACTGATAGAATAATGATCAGGAGAACTTTATACACATTGAGAAGCCTGACAGCAACAATTTTTATGTATGTGCTTGGGCGACCGGACACAATATAAAAAAACTAAATACCGAAAGAAACATTCTCAATAATGTTTTATTGATACAATAAGCAAGAACAAAAATTAAATACCGAAAAAAATCGTTATCACTATAGTTTTTATTGCATTGAAATATTATTTTCTAATTATTTTTTTATTATTTACCTTTTTTATTGTTTTGTATTTGTGTTTTTTTTTTCTTTTAGATAGTATATTATTGTTAGTTTAATATTATTAATAAAAAGTCAAGTCAACACATCTGTTCGCTACATTGTAATATAGAATTCAAACGTAGCCTATCTTTAAAAAAAACCGGACGAGCCTTTCGGCTCTTGTGTCCAGGGCGTAACGCTTAGGATTGAGCAATCTCTGTCTGGGCTCCAGCCACCCCAGAGCGTAACGCTTAGGATTGAGCAATCTCTGTATGGGCTCCAGCCACCACACGACAAAGGCGTGGCGTGCCTTGTAACAGGGAAGGTTTCCGCAGCCCAGCGATCGTTCACTGCGGTTCCCCTAAAAATTATTATCGTGGTGGCTCGCCAGTAAATCTGCACTGTCACCCAGTAGCACAAATCCTATACTATAGGTACATGCATCCAGGCACCGGGTAGTTATTGAGACGGGATTGCAGCGTCCATTGCTTCCTCCCCAACGAGACCAGTGGCTTCTCGGCAATGTAATGGATCTCGGACCCGCTGCGAGGGCTGTCCCCTATGCGTTCGCCCGCCGGTGTATTCTTAATGGCTTACACACTACGCCAGTCTTTGAGGCCAGAAGCTTGACATCAACAATTCTTATGCATATGCCAGGGTCAGGGCGACCAGAAACAAATAAAAAGAACAAAAACTAAATACCGAAAAGAAACGTTCTCACTCCAGTTTTTATTGTAATATTGTCTTTTGTCTTTCTCTCTTAACAAAACACATTGTAGTCATTCTTTTCTTCGTCATTTTGACGGGCATAACCACTAGTGCATAACATAATAAAGAACATCTCAGTTAAACCATCAACTATAAGATGGACCGCTTGCTCTATTTTTAGAGCTATTATCAACTTTTTTTCCGTGCGCAACCAATAAGGCTGTCTTATATTACTTCTACGCTCCTCGTTGTTTCTTAAATGTTTCCGCTTTATACAACTTTCGATTTTAATTTTAATTTTTCATTGACAAAATCGAAGCGATTCAATAAAACGGAAGTGCAAAGGAAACAACGAATCGGAAATTCCGAAAATCAGTGTTTTAAGTCATCATATAGCAGAAATACTAAAGCAAGCGGTCCATGTATATTATAGTCTATGGTTAAACTGAGAACAAAATAATATAATTATAACTTTTTTTTTTTATTAAATATAAAACGCTTTAACGATTTTCTCTATAGAGTTCCTTTGCTTTTGGCTTTTGTCTAGCTACGGATTTAAATTACTTAGGCCTACTTGTCTTATAAGAAAACAAGTATAATAGAGCAGGTTGACTTTTTGGCTGTTGGCACGCTGAATGATTTAGAAATTCTAGCTAGGCACACCATTAGCAAAAGGTGCCGACCCCTGCTAGAGCCTTCACTTCGTATCAAATTAAATTAAACTAAAATTAACTAGATCTAACAAGGTTCATTAATCATATTGTAACAAATTAAATTGTTGAAATGCAATAAAAAAAAAATTAGAAACAGTATAAATTGTGCTACATTGGCATGGCTTGTTAAAATTATTAAATTATTTTTTCCTGAAAAGGCCCTTTATTTTCGAAAATGGTCGTAGGGAGAACGGCCCCCCTTCCCCCATGCCCCCCCCCCCCCTGGCTACGCTACTGTCCTTTATTTTATTTTTTTCTTTCCTGCTCTTTAAAACTGCAAACTGTCAATCACCTCATCAAAATCTATATCATTCACAGTATCCCTTTCAATCGATAACAGAGCCAGATCAAAAAGTCTCGATTGTCACATGGTGAAGCGTAAATAGCTTTTTATAAGCTTTAGTTTTGAAAAGCTCCATTCAGATTACATGAAGCCACAGATACCGTTAGAAATAATATTGAAGGTCTAACGAGACTGTTGGAAGAGATTCTATGAAGTCCCATTTAGCTATGAATTTCAAAATATCTAATACTGACCAGTCCATGGCATTTTTTAGGTCAATATTAGCTGCTTTTGGGTGTGGTCTAAACCGTGGTTATTCTTTTAAGAGCTCATCTTCGGATAGCTCATCGTAGAAAGAGGTTAATTTGGAAACGGACACCAATAACTCTTCTTCACTTGCTGACAGTAGAATCTTGGGCTGAACAGCCTCAAATATATCTGCAACTTCTTTAAACGCTGTTGATCTGATCTGGAGTTCAGATTGAAAGCGATCAATACACTCTAGCATCTCCCTATTGCTTTCTTCTCGCATAAAAAATCCTGCATCTCTTAATTTTCCACCGGTCATTCTCTTCTTGAATCTTAATCTTCTCTCTACCGAAATTTCCATGTTGGTCTGATTTTATAAGTGCTATTTCAATAGCATGCTCCACTAATTGACTCCGCTTTTCGTGCAAAAACAATCTTAATGCGTCTAACTTGGTCATCACTTTATCAAGAGTTAAGTCCTTAGTCTGCAGATACTGCTGTGTAAGATTAACTTATTCAAGTATATCAGCCCAAAGGTAGCAGATAAATGTGAAATCATAGACAGCATGTAAAAGTCCTTGTGCTGTACCTCTTTTGTCCAAATTTTCAAGAAGATCACATAAAGCTTCAATCGCCGTAATACATTCATCAAACTTATCTTTCACTGGTTTAACAGCAGCATGATGAGCGCTCCAACGTGTTGTAGATAACCTTTTCAACGACACCCCAGTGTGTTCGATGAGTGGAAGCAGAGCAGCAAAGAAGGAAAACATTCTCTCAAGGGGACCAAAAAATGTTTCGGCAAAAGAGTGTTGACCACACAAGTTAAGGGAATGACCCACATATCCATTGTTCTTTCTTTTCAAAATGGCTTGAACACCTCCATGGATTCCAGACATTGTGGCAGCATTGTCGTAACCTTGAGTCTGCACATCATTATATCAAGTCCGTCATTTTTTATATTTATAAGAATGTCAGATCTGAGGTCGTCAGCTTTTTTCCCCCTTAGAGAAAAAAAATCCAAGAAAACCCTTCTCTCACTTCAACTTTCCCACTGTGGATTTTCACATATCTGATCACTTCAGACATTTGGTCAGTGTGTGATATATCAGGTGTGCTGTTAAACATCATTCCGAAATACCTTGCGGCCTTTATATCCATAACAAGAATTTTCTTCGCATGGTTGGCCAGTACATTTATAAATTCATTTTGAACTTTTGGTAAAAGATAAGATACAGATGCTTTCCCTGTACATGTATTACCTTAAGTCTCATTGTGTGCTCTTTCAGCACTGGGTCATATTTGGAAAGCATCACAACCATCTCATAAAAGTTTCCTTTATTCAACGAGGATTCATCTTTGTTGTGGCCACGAAATGCCAGATTTTGCTTCGCAAGAAAAAAAAGTAATATCTAGCAACATGTGTAGGATATCCCTCCACTTTTTCTTCTCCCTATCCATTAAGGCAATACTTTCGGCATCATTTAAGTCCTGCTGCCAATGTTTTCCATTTTTCAAGGCAACATATGTGCTCTTCAGATGTCTCATGATAATGTAGTTTCGGACTTAGTTTCCACCACTTATCAAACCCAGTAACAAATTAGATGTTGTTTCGGTAACATCAACAGTAAACAATCTGCAGCAAAAACAATATGATTTCTCACTGACAAGTGAGTAAACCATCCATGGTCGCATTCTTTTCTCGCCATTTGTAGAACCATTGAAAAATTATCATTGTTTTAATGTTGTTGTTTATTTTATTCGGGTGTCACCCCCTGAGAGAGTGGTTTGCATAGGGAAAATAGTGCACTGATTGGTGATGGGGCAATAATTTAATGTAGCAGGCTTTTTATTTTGTCTTAGGCCTATACATTACAGATGCTCCTTCTATAAAGAAATTAAGATTATTGCGTCCTACTACGTTCATCCGCGGTTTGAGTATATTACTGGTTTTCCTGGTTTATTAAGACAACCCGTGCCATTACATGCCCAGATGCCACTCGGAAAGAAAGAGTAGGCTACTTGTATGCATTTGTTATTGTCGCATAAGGGATAGGAAGGTGTATTTGTCCTTATTTTTATCTGAGCATTGCAACAGGATAAATTGTTATTATTAGGGCTTAGATTCTCGAGTTTAATGCTTGAACACTGTAGGCCTACTGGTCCACGAATTAACCGTAAACAATTAAAAAACGAATATTTTTTAAAGTAGGTCTATCGAATGCTGAAGTAAACAATTTATAGTTCTAGATTAGATCTAGATCTATAGTTAAATTAAATTTGGAAAAAAAAATGTACAATGATTTTTTTTTTGTTAAAGCTTAGATTTTACTAAAATTCTTTGTAAAAAAAAATTTTATTCTTAGTTTTGGAAGAAAACAAATGGAGGGGGGGGTGCCTATGGATGGAGTTCAAAAGACTTGAAAAGGAGGGGGGGGGGGCACAAAATAGGTCACAGAAACCATTTGTATTATAACTTGGCTTTTCTGTGCTTTTTTAAGAGCTCAACTTGGCTTTTCTGAAATTTTAGAGCTTTATCACCGGTCAAACCCCGCTAGTTGTTGAAGCCACGGTTGACAACTTCTCACTGGGCAAAATTCTCTTATCTCCTCGTGTATGACTACTGGACTAAGTGCTAGCAGGCAGAAAAGGTAAAGGTCGAAATATCTTGTGATAATTCATTTCATTTGCTAATATTATTAACGTAACAGAGATTGGCCTAAATCTATAGTTTATAGAGTATAGATCTCGCCAATATTATTGCGGGGAATAAAAAAATAAAAGTATTTTACCCATACTTCTTAGCATATTTAAAAGTGATAGGACATCATTTTAAATGTTATTTACTGATTGAAAGATTTTGTTGTAAACAATTTTTCTACAGTTTGAAAACAGAAAACAAAAGAATGGGATTCACGCTTTTCAAGTGGATACTATTTCTATCTTTCGGTGAGTAGTGTTTGGCATTTAAAAAGTTTTAAATAATTAATTATATAGATCTAGGCCTTTATTTATTTTAAAAGCAATTAATTTGACCACTACTGTGTAATATACGGGCCCCGCGGGTAATTTTCTTCGTATCTTCGGCATCCTTCCGCCTCGCAAGACGATGGTGCATCACCGTGGACTGAGGTTGCATTTCCCCTTGTGACTGTGCAGGCCTATCATTGAATGGCAGTCAGAAAACTTCCGTGATGTAGTTAAACCAAAGTATTGCCGCAGTCTTAATCACAGCTTTTACACACGTGTTCTGTTTTTTTTTTCATTTTCTTCGCCTTTCTTCTATTTCTTTTATCTGCAGTCTCCTCCATCCTTCTTTCCTCTGCTGTTTTTACCCTTTCCCTGACAACAGTGCGCCAGGTGGATCGATTCTCTGCTTTCCACTCCCAAACATTTGCGTTTGTGCTCTCTGCTATCATGTCCCTCTGGCAGACATCTTTGTAACGGAGACGTGGGTGACTTGTTTTTCTCTTTCCAGATACCAATTCTCCATAATTATAAGGAGGTCCTTAGGGATTCTACCTGGACTCATTCTTTTTACATGTCCTAGCCATCTTAGGCGACTTTCACTAAGGACTGCGAACATGCTTTGGGCGCTGGCGCGCGTCAGTACCTCACTATTAGGAACTTTGTCCTGCAATTTAAATGCCAAGGATGCGACGCAGGCCGCAGGCAGCTAAGGTGGAAGCCATGGGACGCATAGGTGGTCCATGATTCACTTCCAAAGAGCAGCGTGCTGATGACGCAGGCCTGGTAGACACACTGTTTGATCTTTTCTGTCAGCTTGGTGTTTTCCCCAACCCGTTTACTAAGTTTAGCCATTGTGGCAGCTGCCTTGTTGATTCTACTATTTAATTCATCATCTATGGACAGTGCGCTGGAAACCTTGGACCCCAAGTAGGTGAAGCTGTCCACAACCTCCAAGTTTTTGTTTTCCATGATAATGGTAGGTTCGGAGCATGTGTCTTGGACCATGATATTTGTCTTCTTTATGATCGCCTGCAGGCCAAACTCATTTGCAGGCAATGGCGAAGCTTGAGACAAGCTTATATATTTTATTGTATCATATATTCATGTTTATCAAATTAAAAACTCCACCGGCGATGGTGACGAAACGGTTTAGTGGTCCAAACTGATACCACTGCAATTGCCTCCCCCCCCCCAAACATGCCCCCTACGCCCTTTTGCCTTGCACTATTTGAACGTTTAGCCATTGAATATAGACCTATGAATATCTACACATCTATATCAATGTCCATACGTTACACCCGCATTTACCAATCTTTTTTTCGTGACTCGGTTATTTTTATACTTAGTGACCCATTGGCACAGGGGTGGGCAACGGATGGTAAGGGGTCAAAAGTATGTATCATTTTCAGACAAAAGAAGTAGCGTTCGCTAATGTCTGTGGCTACGGCATACAAGGGAATGTGTGGCTGCACAAAGCCCAGCCGAAATAGCGTAGGCCTTACCTATCCGTAACTACTACGAGGAATCCATTTTTTTATATTATGTCTAATAAAAAAAAACGGACGAGCCTTCCGGTTCTTACATCCATGGCTTAACGATGTAAAGAAGAGGAACATGAGGGGGGGGGCACGCCAAGATCCGAGACTAGCCATTCCGCGGCACGCCAATAGTAACAAAGTGTACGGTCCCCGCAGTCACGTGCACTACTCTGCTTCTCACCATCTGTGGATTTCTCCCTGGATCATTTATATGGCTTCTAGCACTGTTGCCCTGTAGCACAAATGTCAGACTATAGGCCTGGACATCCGAGAAACAGGGCTTGGTGAGAATGGCCGCTGCGCACATCGTTTTCTCGCGCCGAGTCTCGGGGCCTATCAGCAGTGCAATGAAATCTCGGACGCGCAACAGAAGGCTGTCCCCCATGCGTTAGCCCACCGGTGTATTCTTAATTGAAGAAATGGGACATTGTCACTTTCTCTGCTTACTAAACCTAAAAACACTAGAGGACAGAAGGGCAAAGAGTAAAGTAGTAATACATAAAGCATTTATTAACTCTTATTTAGAAATATAACCCAATAACAACGTGTTGCAATGCGCAGATAAATATAAAGACAAAAACACTTTCCTTATCCCTTCTGTGAAAACAAATGCATATACGTACTCTTTCTCCCCGAGTGGCATTCGGGCATGGAATGAATTGCCTGAACAAACCAGGAAAACTAGTAATTATTAACACCATTTAAAACATTAATAAAAATGCAAGACTAGACTCGGACCACGGATGAGCGTAGGACGCAATAATCTTCTTTACAGAGGAGCGTCTGTAATGTATTAGATAAGACGAAGATAAGATTTAAGATTCCGTTTGTTGCAAGTCAGAATTTTCATGATTGCTTGACATTTTCATTTTTAGTTTTATTGGGGAGTATTTCTACAATTATTATTTGTTTGTATTACAAAGGATAATAGTTGACATAATCATCTTCTTCCAAACAAGTATGCACAATTAACTTATCCTTAACCTTACCATTTTAGTATAAGGCAGTGGTTCCCAAGCTGTTTTAGGTCGCGACCCCATTATGCAGTTTTTCATGCTTTAGCGACCCCCCCCCCCCAAAAAAAAAAAAATTGTTTTTAAATAATAATAAATAATTGTGTCCTTACTCTATTACTGCGATTTGCGACTGTTATGAATTGTAATGTAAATATCTGATGTGCAGGATGTATTTTTATTGTTACAAATTGAACCTAATTAAAGCATAGCGATAAATCATTAAAAAAAAAGAAAACATAAAAATAAAAACCAATGTGATTAAATATTGCAGGACACCGGCATAGGCTTAGGTCTATATTTCTAATTACAACACGAACGTCAGCTATTAAAAGTGTGATGGTTGACATTGCGTATTTCTTATCGGTTCAGAAATTCTCTGGAAGTCTTTGCGAGAGCACAACTAAACGGTGTACGGACATTTGATCCCGCGACATTTGATCCCGTGACAGTTACTCCCTTACACTTAATCCCACGACAGATAATCCCGCTGACACTCGGTCCCGCGACACTTAATCCCTCCCTTCCCGCGAGATAGTCCCATTAACACTTAATCCCTCCCGCCGACATGTACACTAAGAAAAAAATAAAACAAATGTAGGCCTATTTGGAGAAACTAGCTGTCACAAAGTACTAACTAATTGGTAGGAATAATAATTACTAATAAAAATTAATGTGTTTCCTTATTTAACCCTTTTGCGTAATGTGACTAGCCCTTGCGACACGGTTCGATCACCTCCCTTTGTTACCTGTAGACAATCCTCACCCAGATAGTTGTCAAAGTAGGACCCGCGCGTGTTGGTCTGAGTTCTAGCGAGACTTGTTTTGATTGGTATACAAAGAAGAGATTGTCAGAGAGATATGTTGGCTTTGCTTATTTGTAGTGTCCGCTCCTTGTGACCCCAACATCAAAGGTAGAATATTAATTGGGTCATTGTAAACACTCCTGTATTAACTTTTTTCAATTCAGTTGAAGACTAAATGACAGGTGACCTGGTTGGAAGGGGCGCGCAGCCTTTGCTTTCATTGGGCAATGAGTTATGACTAAATGGCGTCACTAGACCACCTTCTTTAGGAACCTAAATGTTAATAAAAACACATTTTGTTTCAGATGTTTTCTTAAACTTTTAGCTGTACTACGGATATCTTGGATTTATACTCTAAATGTACTGTTTAAATACATTTGTTTTATTTTTTCTTAGTGTACATGTCCGCAGGAGGGATTAAGTGTCAATGGGATTATCTGTCGTGGGGTTAAGTGTCAGGGAGTAACTGTCACGGGGTGAAATGTCGCGGGATGAAATGTCACCAAACCCAACTAAACAGTTCATCTCCAACAATAGACCTAAGTCTACTCTGTTTAGACTTGATAACCAATAAGGTGGAAAAGTATGTTTGCTAAGATATTTTGTTGCAAATGGAAGAATATGGCGCAAGACAATCTCAGTAAAAATAGTTTATGACTGCAAACATTTGATCCAGAATTTTGTACCTGGCATTATAGAGAAATCAGTTCTCTCTGCATCGTTGTTAATACGCGCAATGAACTCCTTTGTGCTTTCTCGGGAACATTTTCAACGTTGAATGTGAATGGGCTTCTGGCAAATACATAGATATGTGGTGACAGGTAGATTTGGAAAGTACCATGAAATTTCGGCTGCAAGCATGTGAAAGTGTTATTTCACAGAATGTATCATGGTAATCATTTTGTCTGCAAAAATGTCATGTTTTTCAAAGAAAGCAGATAAAGTAGACCAGGAGCCGCATGAGAAAAAAAAGTACTGGTTCGATCCTTCTTATCAACACTAGTCATATCTAGATGATTTTTTTTTTTTGCATTACATACGTTTAGAGAAATCATGAATCTTTTTTAAATGTCTGTGGACCATTTTATCAAATTGTCATAAGATTTACCATTAGAATGTAATCATATCATTCACAGCCTTAGGGACAGGCCTTTTCATAAACTTTAACACTTAACATGCCAAAGGTTTTTTACGCAAAATGTGCTCCACTGCCAACTTGTTTTTTGGTAATTTCACAAAATTAGAGTGTGGTGTTTAAAAATTAATAAAATATTAATGGATTTATGTGGAAGCATGAAATCTTTACCATATATGTAAAACATAATACCATACTTAAAAATAAATTTTGCATGCAAATTAGTGTCACGTGACCATGGCGGCCATCTTGAATTAGTGAGATTTATATAAAAATATGTACTTGTGTCCACTTTTTTTCTTCTTTGAGAACCATCGGCAAATATGAGTACACTGTTACAGCATAGCAACATAGCTAGTATACCACACTAAGTAAAAAAATGAAATTCAACAATAAAAAAGTAGTTTTTATTCCAATTTGCCCCTTGTTTTGCCCATGTATTTCGAATCGATTTTGTTCAATTTTCAGCAAGTTTACCAAAACTGGTTAGTATCTTTGAATATGTACAAATCGGTAACAATTCAATATCGACTTGTGAAATCTCTACCATATATATAAAACAGATAAACATAATAAAAAATAACGTTTTCATGCAAATTGAAGTCACGTGACCATGGCGGCCATCTTGAAATTGTGAGATTTATAGAAAAATATGTAATTGTGTCCACTTCTTTTCTTTTTTGAGAACCATCAGGAAATATCAGTGCACTATTACAGTATAACAACATAGCTAGTAGACCACACTAAGTAAAAAAATCAAATTCAACAATAAAAAAGTAGTTTTTATTCCGATTTGCCCCTTGCTTTGCCCATGAATTTTGAAACGATTTTACTCAATTTTCAGCTAGTTTACCAAAACTGGTTAGTATCTTTGAATATGTACAAATCGGTAACAGTTCAATATCGACTTGTGAAATTTCTACCATATATGTAAAACAGATAAACATACTAAAAAATAACGTTTCCATGCAAGTTGGTGTCACGTGACCATGGCGGCCATCTTGAAATTGTGAGATTTATAGAAAAATGTGTACCTATGTCCACTTTTTTTCGTCTTTGAGAACCATCGACAAATATGAGTGCACTGCTACAGCATAGAAACATAGCCAGTAGATAATGCTAAATCTAAAAACAAAATTCGACAATAAAAAATCAATAAAAAAATATTTTTATTTCATTTTGCCCCTTGTTTTGCCAATGAATTGTGAAACGATTTTTGTCAATTTTCTGTCACTTCACCAAAACTGGTTAGACTATTTAAACATATATAAATATGCAATTAGTCACTACTGAGGAATGAAATCTTACCATATATGTAGAATATAATACCACATTGGAAAATTGAATTCTCATGCAAATTTGCGCCACGTGACTTAAGCAGCCATCTTGAGTTTGTGACATTTTTAGAAAAATCTAATATTTCTTAGGCATTGTTTTTCTCGTGCAGTTTTTAAGCAATATGGTAATAAACCTATAAAAGAAAGAACTGGTCCTTGAAGGTCTATTTCAAGTGAAAAAATTTTATTGAACAAATTTAGTGTGTAGGCTAACTTAACCTAGATTATATATGAAAGATAAACTAAACATTATACATTTATACAATTTAATTAGAGCACCAACAAAAGATTAATTTACTGCTTCGAAAACAAATATAAGAATCAATATAAAATAAAAATAAAAATAGAAACAATTGTGCAGAACTACACAGTTTTTAAACAATACATTATACTAATTTACTGCTGTAGCGTTCATCAATGATATAATTCACTGTTGTATGGTACAGATAAAAACAACCTGGCACAATGCAGAGATGGACGTTGCAAATATAAAGGCATATATTGTTTGAATTTTTTTATTGCAGGATTTACAAACAAGACAGTATGGTTTGTAAGTTTTGACTTTATATTTTGAGAAATGGACGTGCAGTTAGACTCTCATCAATGTTAAGGGTCGGGGCAGTAGCAGTGCTCTTTTGTCACGGCCTAGTTACTTGGTTCTGAATAAGGGATTCACGTACCAGTTCGCTAATTTTTTTTTAGCTGTCATGGAAGCGTTTTTGTTTATCTATAACCAATAAGTCCATTTATTTATCAAAGTTACTTCTTTGTATAATGAAAGATTGAGTGGAATGACCTGATTGATTTGTGAGGATAGCAATAGCTAACCTTCATTTGGTCAAACTGATCAACACCACCCTTGTGATCATTGTAATTATGGTAGTTTTTTTTTATTGTTCTGTAACCCTCTGGTAGTTTTCTGTCTCGAACACGCTTTACTGTAGTTGTATTGCCTCCCACAGTTGATAGAAACATGTAAAACAGACGTTTGCGATCTTGAAACGTTGTGACATCAAGTAATTCGATTCAGCAAAGATAGGAGGATCACCTGTTTACCTTTTTTCCCTTGAGTTCTTTTGGATAAGACTTTGAATTTTCAAGAATTTTGTGCCTAGCTTTTTCACCTTTGAACTAGCATAAATATGATGATGTAATTGTCTGTGTAGATGATGTGGCCTTTTCACTCTTATCTGGAAATCAGATCAAATTATTGCCTTCTTCCTATGAAAGTCTTTTTCCCTGTGTAAATTATAAACCACAATAGTAGAATAACTTGGAATCAGAGAACATGAATGCCTTTACGCCCCATTTAGTTGTCATAGATGAGATGCACTGTTTGAACAAACAACGTCCTTTGACTGTTACCATAGACTCATAAATTGAAAGAGTTGTCCTGGTCCATAAACTTGTCGGTATAGTGGAGGCTTATTGTCTAATGACGGTCGCAGTTTGAAGAGCGGATCATATCCATTGAAATGAAGACACGAGTTTATAATTTGGTATCTATTTCTCCCCATCACTGAAGTAAAATGGCATGTGAGCCAAAGTCCAGTAGCCCAATAACCATCTATTGATGATTTGCTGCACAAGCCCATCGCTACATGAAGAGCAAGAAATGCGGTGGGATCCATCATTCACATTTTTCTCATTTGACATTCATTCAAACTTGTTCATAATGTGTTTCATTAGAGTATCGGGAAAAAATCAACAGCCTCAAAATTTGTTAACATCTGCAAGAACACATTGTCTACTGTTGAATGAGGACAGCTATTCGTTTTGAGGTCAACAAAATCATTCCTAACACTTCCCAGTCAGAATAAGCTGTTTTGTTGCAATGCTACCTTTACGCCTCTCAACCGTTTTGTAATCAATGAGAGCAGGTACATTGGAGCTAGAAATAGCACTGATTTCTTAGGCAAAATCAATCTCACCATCTGAATCCCTTTCTAAATCTAAATTATTATTATCCTCTAAATCACAACTGTCATAATTATATTCCTCACCCGAATCGGAATCATAACGAGAAACAATCGAATCATCCATAGCTCAATTTAATTTAGAGTAAAAGTCAATACATGTAATGATAATAGAAAAAATATATTTCAAATTCACACAAGAACACTCTGTAAATATAACTGGGCACATAAAACACATTCACACAAGAACACGCTGTAAACACAACAGGGGACATATAAACACATTTACACAAGAACACGTTGTAATTATATAAGGGCACATAAATACACATGTACATAAGAACAAGCCGTAGACTGAACCTAACAGGACACAGAAACGGTTTCAGTACCAAGATCAACATCAACAATCATTAACAATATAATACATTACATGTAACATAGACGCCATTCAATATATTGTACATCATAGCCATAACGCGTCATCAAAGTCTGTGACGTCACAGAATTCATCCGTTGAAGGAAAGCGTGTTTTTACGTTATTCACAAAGCAGATTACAACTTTACGTTTGTCTCTCATGTAAATAGTGAGAATAACGTTTTTTCTTCTAGTCAAAGTTAATCCTTCATTCGTATATTAGTACAGTCATGTAAAGTTATAACGGACGCTTCGCGGTGTGACCCCTACAAATAATAATACCGAAAAGACTGGTGATTGAGGTCAAGAAAGTTATGCCAGCAATGGTACAAGATCCAAACTTTGTACCATGTACTATTAGGTTAAGATTTTGAACCATTTTTTAAAGACCACCATGATTTTCGACTAAAGTCGAATTTGGCATACAGAAAGACTTTTGAAAAATTCGACTTTAGTCGAATTTGGCATGTTAAGTGTTAATGAAGTACAGTTTTTAATTTAAATTAGTGTAACTTTCCATAAACTTCAGTATTGATCTTACAAATAATATTACAAAGATAAACTCTTATGGGCCCTGGCGCATCGCAATAACTGCACACACACACCCTCTTCGTGCGGCCTGAAGTAGACAGCGCATACATTTCATTTTCATCCAATTTTTGTATGCAAAGGCAAAAGTTACATTTGGAATGATCGGATCTTTTCAGATAAATTAAGGCATGTTACATTTTCCTCCTTGCAGTGATACATTTAACTCATTCAAGACGACAATGATGTCAGCCAAGTAAGTTATTGGCTGCAGTCCACTTTTATCACCGAAAAGTGCTTCAAAGAGCAGTCTTGCTTTCTAATATAAAATATATTTTAAAAAAACTAGTACCACTGTTTAAAGAGCTTGTCTTTACAAAAGGGCACAACTTATGACGCTTTTTATTACTTCTTTTAACTGGTGTGGCAATGTCTGCGTTGCTAATATTGGCCCAAATATCATTCAGTGAGCTCCGATTACTTTTGGTCACTAATTCTGTAGAAATCCAGTCCAAACAAAATCTACACTAAATTCCAAAATATTCATGAAGTGACGGTCGTTTTATCGCCAATACTACTGCTTTTTAACACAATGGTTGCTTTTAACAAAGAAGAAGCTACTTAACACAACTCTCTACACACGTGTTACTGGTCCGCATACGTGCATTATGGTGCCGACCTTGTCACATACACCCGTATTGATGTCATTACGCCTAGTAGCTTACACGTAGGCCTAGTATGCGGATGTATCTGCATGTCGGTGGAATCGCTTGGAGACGGAAAGATGATCTGTGTTTCGGCTCCTGAGACTATCGAAAACATACGTTTCCGAAGGTCTTTGGCGACCCCGCGAAATGGTCATTCGACCCCCAAGGGGGGTCGCGATCCACAGTTTGGGAACCGCTGATATAGGGGTTAGCGGTTAATTTGGTAAATATATTCATTATAGATCTTTTTTTAAAGATTTTAGTGGTGATGAGTGGTGAATAGGCCTATATATTATTTTATTACAAATCGATTAGGGGAGAAAGTCGTTAACCTATTCTGCGCAACTTTTTGAAAAGTAGGCGATCTAGTTAAAACATGCATAGACTCCTAGGCCTATATACATGTAGGCATATTCTAAATTATCAATTTAGGTCAATTTTCGTGTTCACCTTTCCTTCCCCAGATAGCTATAAGCTTATAGCTCAAGCATATTTTACATAATTAGCCTATATAACTTTTAACTTTTAATAGTGAGGTACAAAATAGGCCTACGTTTTTAAATAATTTAGCATGAAATTGTGCACGAGATAAGAATTCGCTTGCTTTTGCCTGCCCACTGTCTTCCAACAATTTCATTATACCTTGCACTATCATTATCATCATCATCTGTCCTTTGGGTTCCTTGTGGAACATAGGGCCTTGGTCAAAGCACGCCACTCTTCACGGTCTCTTGCCAGTCGCTTCAATTCTTCCCAGCTCTTTCCTGTTCTTCCAGTTTCATCCAATATGCTTCGTCTCCATGTTCGCTTGGGTCTTCCTCTATGGGCAAACGACCTCGCACTATACCCCTATACTATACCCCTCCCCATACCCACACTTGCAGCTCTGGCTATCTTACTAAGTCAGTTGATACTGTCATGTTGGCAACAAATGAAATTAACTTGCAAAGATTGTTAGACCTGGTAGTAAAAGAAAGTGAAAAAAAGGGCTTAAATCTAAATATTTAAAAAACTGAAACTATATGGTTATATCAAAAAAGGATACCATCCCTGTATGAAATGTATGCAAAGTAAAAATCAATAATAAACTTATTATGATAACTTACAAAGACGTAGAACATATAATATAGTTAATATAAATATAGGTTATCTAGAAAAAAAGATGAAATACAATTTAAAACAATAGATTTAGTTATAGGTTATAGGCTACCTGTTTTATTAGTTAGACTTCCAAGTTACAAGCCAATAGTCCTAGATTTTTGTAATTAATTTTGGATTTTACAATTTTAACAGATGTTTTTGCTCGTAAGCCTTCTTAAAATGAACAATGAGCCCTATAATAAGTATAATTTATTTTGTACCTATTTATCTCGGAGGTAAATTTCTGACCAAAGTTTCAAGATGAAAGATAATTATGAAAAAAAAAGATAACTTTCTTGGACACCTAAAACATGCCCGAGACACCCTAAAATCGTAACTTTTTAAAATTAAGCCTAGTCTATAGGCTATAAGATGGTGTAACATACGTATTTCAAAATAAGTAGCTATTTCATTTTATAATGGATTTCAAATATATTATATATATATACCTGCCTCAAGTTTCATTACAGTCTATCTGTGAATTATCTACCAGTCATTTCAGTAGAGCAGTTACGCCCCGTGGGGATTTAGGCCCATATCTGCGTTCAGTTATATTGAAATGTGCTGTTTTTGTCCACACCTTATTTTATTATTAGACCTATATTACAAAAAATGTAGATTTACAGAAGGTCTGGGCAGTTTATGTAGGGACCCAAATCTAACAGGATAAACAAATTAAATAGATCTAGTAAAATACACAAATGCCTAATGTGTGCATTTACTCGAAAGCCAAAAAGTCCTTTGCAAATCTCCAGAGCAATTAGGCCTATGTTATGTTGGGTCATGGCGCCGGGTTAAGACCTATCTATCTATCTAACTATGTATCTATTTATCTATCTATCAACCACCTCCTTATTATATTTAAAAATTGTATATGTACCGGTATATATGCTCCTTAAAAATATCAACTTTTTTTTTAGCTGGAGTTTGTAAAAGTCAGGAACAGTTTATATCAGAATTCCATATGGAAGATGTCAAAGGAAGTGCCAAACTATCATACTCCAGTGACACTAAAGAGCTAAAAGTAACTGTAAAAATGTCAATATCGATGGGAAAGGGCGTACGTTTTGAAATTTACCCAATATGGATGGAATATGATGTTGAAGATAAATGCAGTTATTTGCAGTTAGGCGATGAAGCAATTGGAAGGTTTGTATTTTTTTTATGCATTGTAAAGTTTCCTACCGTAAGTTCCAAATGCCTAAATACGTAACCCTCTTAAAATTCTTGTTTATTATAGCCACACCTAAACTTTATTGTATTAAACCTACATTTTTAATATAGTTATGATAAAAGGCCAATCAATGAATCATTTGGCTCCCTCTTAAGCAAGGGGTTGTCCATAAATGAGGCCACATGAGTTTGTCCTTTTTTATTTATCCCAAAGATCAGTTGTTAGCGAACTCCCTGCTTGAGCACCCACACTAGGCATCAGAAAACTGCAGAAGGATATGTCCCCCTCTGCCACACAAAAAAGAGAGCTATTGATTGAAAAATACGTCTTCCAATAAAAAAAAAATACTTCAAATTTGAACATTGAATGAAATTGACCAGCAAAACTACTATTGTTTTAATAATTCTACGTCAATTCTAGCCGGAAAACTTGTTGCTTAAATTCTTTTTATTTTAATTGAAACTGTCCCACCCAGCCCATATAGTTACTCTTCTTGTCATACATCATCAGAGAATTTATCCCCAAAAAATGAGATCAGAATAGCTTATTGGCATACTTGTAGATTATCGTATATTCTTATGATTGCTTGTTTAATACATTTCAGAGGATACACTGTAATAACTGATTTTATTGAACCAAACATGGAATATACCACCAGCATTTTGAACATAGCATCCTCCGTTGAAGGTTAGTAGCAATTTGAACTTGACAATTATAAATAAAATACTAAAACTGTTGAGAGTAACAGATCAGTATAATCTTAAGTCTCAATGTGTAGTTGGATAGATAAACAATCAGTCCAATATACATATTGGAAAGTTGTTTTGAGGTGAGCCAGCAAGACCACCATATGTATTTACGATGGTCTTGGCCAGTTCCCCCTAGAAATCACCATTTTGAGATGAGTTCACGGTGACATAAAAGCACAGCCTGTAGTGCAGGATCCTTTTCAGCACTCATGGGCCTCATCGTCGACAAAGTGTGGATGCCACCAATACGCTTGCATCACGAGAACGTGGGCTAACTCACGAGTGACAGCCCTGCCGCACATCGATGGGGAGGATGCAATGTGTCCAGCAGTCCACCCCAAACCTGCCCTGGTGCCTGGATGTCCAGATCTATACTCTGGAATTTGTTCTAAGCGACAGTGAATTTATATGAGAGAGCTTTCACAATAATGATCTGAGGTGAATTCCACATGGTGGGGAGAAGTCAAATAGTCCATGTGACTGAGGAGACCATAACTTATGTTACGATGCGCACCAATAAGGTGTTCTGCTGTGTGGCTGGCACTTGGACAGGATCTTGGTGTGTCCATCTTGTGTCCATCACCCTTGAACATCATTACGGCCTAGTCATAAGAGCCAGAAAGCTCGTGCATTTTGTTATAGGCAAACATAGCAGTAGTACAGGATATGCAATTTCCTGAGCTTTGCTAAGGGCATATGTTGTCTCAACCTATATTATACATGATTTAATAGTTGTTGTCTGGGTTACCTTTTTGATGAATACAACTGAATTATCTTTTCATTGGCCAATATCTCAACTTGGAACTTTGTTTGAGAAATGATAATATATTGGATGGTTAAAATTTAAATTATTTTTGTCTTTCAGGTCACTCATTGGTATTAAGATCAACTTACGCCAACAAAACAATATGTGCAATAATTCAAAAAGATGTTCGATATACAACTGCCTCAGCCCATTTCATGGGTAATTTTGTCAATGGCTATGTTTACTTTCGCCAAGCCTCTGCTGCAGCTATGACTATGAGCATCACTCGTGTAGTGACTGATTTGTATGTTAGTGATGGAACATATTATTCTCTCATATGGAAGATTTCTGATGCTGCTTCAAGCTGTTATTCCATTACTTCTGCAGAGATGGCAAAGAATCTCCCTATTTATAACCCAGCTAATGTTACTGTTACTGATGACACGTCTTGCAAACCAGCTACTACTAATCTATGTGCCCTTGGCAATCTGAGTGGAAAATTTATGGATGTTCTAGTTGGTCAGTCAAAAGGTAATGTAAGGAAAGGATATAGTGACACCAGCCTACCATTATCAGGGGAGTCAAATGTTGGTAATAAGCTCCTCATTGTCTATAATCATGTTAGTTCAGCTTTTGCTTGTGCCATTATAAAAATTTACAAGACAAGAAATGCAATAGCAAAAATTAATCATGAAGGTGTCACAGGCAATGTAAAGTTTTCCCAGAGTTCACCATTGGATCAAACAGTTGTTCAAGTCGACATCAAAGGATTGGCCCTTAAAGCAAAAGGCTATCGCATCCATTCTTGGCCAACACCTCATAAAATTATAAGCGGTCAAGACCTGTGTGGCAGTGCAGTCACTGGAGGTCATTTCAATCCATACAATAAGGATGTGAGCTCCCAACGTTATCCACAGCCAGATGCTAGTACAGATGATATGTATGAAATTGGAGATCTTAGTGCCAAATATGGCATACTAGCAAAATTATCAGAACTGAGTGCAACCTATAAAGACTGGAATTTACCTCTCTTTGGTGCCAACAGTATAATAGGTCGATCACTGGTCATTCACCGGGATGACTCAAAAAGCGCCAGCAGGTAAATACTTTTTTAATTTCTGTTAAATGCTTAAAAAATATAATAAAACCTATTTCCTAGAAAAGTAAATAATTTTATTAAAAAATACAAATAATTGCTACTTTTCTTTTAGAGTTTAATTAATAGTTTCTTTTGCTTTGTACATCTCTTCGTTTTTATTCAACAGGTGGGTTTGTACAAATATTAGACCACAGTATTCAGTGGTCACAGTTCAAGCCATTTTCAAGTCCCCTGTAATTGGCAAGGTTTCTTTTATGCAAGAGAAGGGAGAGCCAGATACAGAAACATCTATATTTGTTCAGTTAGATTTTAATGATGGAAGGGAGGCTACCAAAGGACACATGTGGGAAATTGTTTCAAACTCAGTAAGAGTAATTAATTGTGAAAAAAGTTCTTAATTGGAATCTAATAGCTTTGCTTTAAAAAAAATAGTACAGCCAGATAATGTGTCAGATATATGTGTAGGCCTATATGAGTCATTTTAAAATATAATATTATCTCTTTTTGCAATGCAATTTTAGCCTGTATCTTGCCCTAATTGATAGTTAAGGACCAAAAAAAAAACCTTACCAATCCAACCTAATAATGCTTATTTATATATATATTTTCCTAATTTTTTAGGGCAGGCTTGCAATTAATAACATTTAGTGTATTTAACTTTAAAATATTTTTCTTTTAAATTCCCGTATAAGTTATTTTAAGCAAGAATAATTAATCCAAATGTTATTTTTTTTACAGTAATAAAAAAAAAATCAAAAAGAGGTAGAGGGAGTATAAACCTCTTTGTTAGGCTTAATGTTAATGCCCAGATCTTATCTTATACATTACAGACACTCCTTCTATAAAGAAGATTATTGCGTCTTACGCTCATCCGTGGTCATCTTTCTTATTATAACATATTCTGTAGGTATCATATAAGACATTTTTAAACACTATAATTTTTTTTATTTGTGAAGACTGACAGTAGTATGTCAATAAGCCCAGATAGTTGCAAGTCAACAGGACCACTTTATGAACCTTATGGAAACTTATCACGAAGACTTAACAATATAAACATTAGAACTGTTGGAAACACAGGTAAATAATAATGGATATTGTGACTGATTTTTGTCTTACTCTGTCTTACTTATTTTCTGAGTAGGCCTACAGTAGGGTTTAAGCCTAAAAATGTAGCTTTAAAATTCTAAGTTACAGATGCTATTTCTCTACAGAAGATTATAAAATTACATCTTATGCCTTTTTGTGGTTTAAGACTAGCCTTCTATTTTGATTAGGGTTTTAATGATGTTAAGTTGTTTAGTTTTCCTGGTTTGTTTAGGCTATAAGACTCAATCATTAATAGTTTTGAATAATGTTAAGTTGTTTAGTTTTCCTGGTTTGTTTAGGCTATAAGACTCAATCATTAATAGTTTTGAATGATGTTAAGTTGTTTAGTTTTCCTGGTTTGTTTAGGCTATAAGACTCAATCATTAATAGTTTTAAATGATGTTAAGTTGTTTAGTTTTCCTGGTTTGTTTAGGCTATAAGACTCAATCATTAATAGTTTTAAATGATGTTAAGTTGTTTAGTTTTCCTGGTTTGTTTAGGCTATAAGACTCAATCATTAATATTTATTTTTTCCTGGTACTTTCAGTTTTTGTTTAATATATAATATGATGTTTTTAATAAAAAATGCTCAAAATGGATTTGATTGTACAAAATGTTTCTGTCAATTACTATTTAAGAAGATCTACTCTCAAACAGTCCAATTGTAAAATGACTTTAAGATGTATCCTATCTTGTATGTTACAGATGCTACTTCTATACAGAAGATTATTGGGTCATACACTTATCTGTGGTTGTGAGTCTAGTCTAGCATTCTGATTATAGTGTTGTAAATGATGTTAAGTTACTGGCTTTCCTGGTTTTTGGGAAGTAAGAGTAGGCCTACTTGTAGGCATTTGTTTTTAATCTTATGTTTACCTGAGTATTGTAATATATTGTTATTGTGTTCTATTTCTAAATAGAAACTGTGCATCAGAATATGTGTAGGGTAGAGGATTATAGTCTTATTGAGATAAGCTAATTATTACTTTTTGAACTATGTTTTTTTAAATAACAATGAATATAGCATTGGCATAGATTTTTTTTGTGTGCTTTTGTCTTCAACATATAAAAGTAAAATTTATAATTTTATATTGTACAGATACAACCAGCAAACATTTTTTGACGGATTTGACTTTACCACTTTCTGGACCCCAAGCAATTGTTAATCGGTCATTGATCATAAGGAATCTTGATAACACAACAATTTTATCATGTGCTAATATTGAGGAGATGAAGGACATTGCTCTTTATGCCCAAATATCAACAAATGAACTCAAGGGTGTGGTGAATTTCACACAAACTGCTGGCTTTGGTGCTCAAGAAACAATCATTACTAGCAGTCTATCAGGCTTGAAGTCAGACTACAGGTAAGCGTAAGGTTTTAAACAAATGTATTAAACTTTAAGTGTAGTAAATTATTCCGTTGGACCAATTTGATCCATAGGGCTGGTGAACCTGCGTTCACCAGTTTCTGTGGCCACGGCAAACAAGGTGATTGTGTGGCCAGCACTATGCACAGCCGCCTTTACTTTACGCCAGGTACCCATCAGAGCTGGGTAGACTCAAGGACACCCTCGAGCCCTGGAAAAAAAATCCTAGCCTGCACCAGGATTCAAACCCGGAACTTTTGGTACACCAGTTGAACTCGCAGCCGTGTTTGCTTTACAGTAATGAAATATGAAGGAAATAATAGATGAAACTGTCAAATGTTTTAGGATTATTGATAAAACCAATATAATTTCAGGGTGCAGATTTCTGAGTTGCCTCCAAGTGAAACCAACAATTGTGCTAATCTTGGATCTGTTTTTAACCCATTAGAAATAGGAAATACTTCAACACCAACAACTGATGACACATATCAGGTACTCTTTGTTTTTATACAATTTATGTTTTAGTTACAAAATGTTACCCCGAAATTAAAAAAATTCATTCAGCCAACTAAGGCCATTAACTCTGGTTTATTTCTTATAGCTTACATGGTATTAGTTTAAAATTAAACATTTCTAATCTTACAATATTTAAACATATATAAAATCTAAGAAATGCTGATTTAAATTGTTACAATTTTATTTTTTTTAAACATTTAAACTGTTCTAAATCAAAATCATAGATGATCCTTTTTAATGCTGCCAGTTATGCATAGTGCATAAAGATATACACCAGTATGATAATATTTCCATCTTATTCAAAATATAACCATCTATTTAACCTTCATATGACATTAAAAAAAGTAATATCCTGCAAACATGCTATGTAGGTCTTTTTTGTTCCCTTAGATTGGAGATATTTCAAGATTTTTTACATCACAGCAAAGCCAAGGGGGGAGTAACCTCAATCTTCCTTTGACAGGATTAACAAGTATTTTAGGAAGGTCACTTACTGTGGTCAGCTCCAGTAATGTTGTTCTAGCCTGTGCTATAATTGACAGTAGCATGAGTCAAAAAATCATTGCAGTCTCCAATTTTACTGGTGATGTCATTGGCTCTATCATTATGGTAATTGTCCATTTGGTTTTCTAATGACGCGGCACCAAGATGGCGGTGATGTTATGACCTCAATGTTTACGTCCTTGAGATTTTTATTGAAAATACGTACTTATTTAAAGTTTGAAACTTATTAGGAAGTATTTTTTTGTGATTTTAATTATTATTAATTTTTTTGTAAATATAACGAAACAGTAAACAAACTAAAACTAGCTACTAAAACGTTGAAAAGCGGCTGGAGCCGCGGGTATATACAAACCCAAACTCTTGAAAACATGGAAGGCAGAGAGACAAAACGAAAAAGAGGTGAAGATTCAAACAACTATGAAAATACAGAAATATGGCCAAGATTTATTACAATTTCATCTAAAGAAACAGAAAAACCACTAACTAAATTATCACCCTTTGTGATAGAAAAAGCCATAACTGGGATGGCAGGAGCACCTAAATCTGTAAAGAAATTACGATCTGGACAGATTCTGGTGGAATGCGAAAAAAAAGCGCACTCAACCAATTTATTAAGAACAACTAGTATGGCAGGAATAGCCATAGAAACAAAAGCCCATGCCTTCCTAAACAGCTCAAAGGGAGTTATAAAATCAAAAGAGTTGGAATGCTGTACGGAAGATGAATTAACACAAGAACTAAAAAATCAAGGAGTTATCTCAGCTTATAGAATAAAAATAAAAAGAGATAAAAAAGAAATTGCAACTAACACAATAATTTTAACTTTTAATAAACCAACTCCTCCAAAGGAAATTAGAGCAGGTTTCTTAAACATCAAAATTGAAGACTACATACCAAACCCTATGAGATGTTTTAACTGTCAAAAATTAGGTCACTTGAAAAAACACTGCAAAAGAAATGCTGTCTGTCCACGTTGTGGAAATGAAGGACACAGCTTGGAAACATGCAGTGCAGAAATGAAATGTGTAAATTGTGAAGGAAAACATCTATCATTCTCAAAAACGTGTCCAAGATGGATTGAAGAAAAGGATATACAAAAATTAAAAGCTCAAAAAAATATAACTTATCAAGATGCAAAGAAATTTATTCTAACACAAAAATCTTTAATAAGTGAAAAGAATTATGCTGGAGCTCTTAAAACAGACATAAAGAAAGTCAAACACGCTGAAACCCAGACACCCACTTTACCAGAATTGTACTACAAAGACCAAGATGGAACTTTCAAAAAATGGGAAATAAATGAAATAATATGCACTAAAGAAAACTCAACACAATCAAATATAGAAGAAATGCTTCCAGAAAAAGTTAACACAGAAAACATATCAAATAAGAATTATATGAAAAAAAACATGAAAGAAATAAATCAGAGTAAGGACTTAAAATCTAAAGGAAATAAAACTATGGATATTTTGGGACAGGCATGTGAAAAGGATGATTCAATAACTGATTTAAAAATACAAAAAGAAACAATGTCTCAACCTTTAAATTCAGAAACTAGGACACAACAAGAAACGGATAGTAGTACACGGGAGAACGACATGGAAATTATAGAAGAAAATGAAATAGAAAATGACACAATTTCAAAAAACAGTAATCGGAAAACAAACAAGTCTCCACATCAAGCTCAATGTAATATTATAATAAAAACCCTTCAAAAACCAAATAAAAAAAAATAAGGAAAGAAAGAAATTAATATTACAAATATACACTCTTGGATATGAATTCAGAATATAAGAATATTTTACAATGGAACTGTAGAGGACTAAAATACAATATTCCAGAACTACAACTTATTATAACTGAGACAAATCCTATAGTAATTTGTCTACAGGAAATAAAATTAAACACAGAATCATTTGAATTGCGTGGCTATACCGCTTATCACCAAATTCATTCTAAAAAAATTGCATGCGGAGGTACTTCCATATTTATAGCATCCAATATTTTACATAGGAGGATCAAAATAAATACCTGCATTCAAGCTGTGGCAGTAAGATTTACATTAACAAAACCATTAACCATATGCTCAATTTATATTCCACCAGATCATACAATACTATATTCTCAACTAGATGATCTAATTAAACAACTCCCACCTCCAATTATACTTATGGGAGACTTTAATGCCCATAACCCTATATGGGGAAGTCATAATACAAACCAAAGAGGAAAATTAATTGAAAGATTACTAGAGGAAAGAAATATATGCATTTTTAATGATGGTACTCCGACTTTTTATAGTTCTACGTATTTATCTCCATCTTATCTCGATTTAACAATGGCAGATTCAACTCTATTTACGGACTTTACCTGGAGTGTTTTAGAAAATAATTATGGTTCAGATCATCAGCCTATTCTGCTTACTACCAACTCCAAAATACCAACTCAACAACCATTAACTTGGAACTTTAAAAGAGCAGATTGGAATACATTCAAATTAGAATGCGACAGAATACTCTGTCAAATAAATATACATTCTAATGCTCAAGAACAGTATTCAACATTTTTAAAATCATTATATCAAATTTGTGAACGGACTATACCTAAAACAACATATAAAATTAAAAAAAATAGACCATGGTTCACAAACATTTGTAAAGATAGTATTAAAACTAGAAATAAACAGCTTAGAATTTTCAAGACCAACCCATCTCCAGAAAACTTGAAAGCCTTTAAAATTGAACGAGCAAAAACCCGACAAGTAATCAGAGAACAGAAACGGCTTACATGGCAAAATTATATTAACAAAATAAATTCAAACACACCCATAACTAATATTTGGAAAATGATTCGAAAAATTAAAGGAAATACAAAAAAAAGTCAAATTAAACAAATCAAACTGGCTGATGGCACTTATGCAGTGTAATGATTTGGTTTGCTATAGTTAATGAACACAATAGACCAAAATGCTGTACAGGATTATTTATTTAATAATTACTTGAACCATACGATTAGCCTTCAATCGTGAGGGACAGGAAGACAACGTGCATAATAATAATATAAAAACAGGAAGTGGACACAAATCTTAACTCTAATTAACGAAACATTCAGTGTCCAAATACCGATACACAATTTATCACTACATCTCCCCCTTTTACGTTTAGTCATTCCGATATCTGGCAGGTGGATTAATGATACGTCCAGACCGAGTTGTCAAAACCGTAGAGCCAACAGGTGGGCCATGCGCCTGCTCTTGGGGTTCAAGGTGGGTTTCAGTAGTGTTATTATCCGGTTCTTGAGGGTTGGTAAAACCTGGATCTCCCTGAGGTTGAGGCATGCCATTCTGTTGTTCAGTAACAATGGCATCGTCCTTGTCAGGTAGGGAACCGATAGAGGTAGGAACAAATGTTGATGTTGGACGTAAGTGTTTTCTGTTCCTACGGAAAGTCCCAAAAGAAGTCTTGATTAGATATGATCTGGGAGCCACGCTTCTGATTACAGTGGCTGGATTTGTCCATTGTCGCTCATGGTCTAGTTTCTGTAAGACCTTGGTACCTGGCTCTAAAGGTGGAAGCTTTCTAGTACCATGACGTCTGTTATAGTAGATCTGATTTGCCCTTTTCCTCCCTTCGTCCTTTCCAAGAATAGACTTTCTTTCTATGATTTTTGGAGAAAGATTGACTGGCAATGTTGGTAGGATAGTTCTGATTTTACGACCCATCACTAACTCAGCGGGACTATACCCTGTGGCTGTAGTTGGTGATGATCTGTAGTTCATTAAAGCTAGAAAAAAGTCTGCTTGACTTAATATTTTCTTCGCTTCCTGCACTGCTCGTTCTGCCTCACCGTTGCTTTGGGCATAGTATGGCGAACTAGTAACGTGCAGGAAATTCCACTCTTCTGAAAACGTTTGGAATTCTCTGGAAGTAAATTGGCGACCGTTATCAGTGACTAGTGATTCCGGGATTCCATGATGTGCAAAAATGGATTTAAATTTAGTAATGACGACCCCTGAGGTCATGCTAGAAAGTGGCAAGATCTCCAGATATCTCGAGTAGTAATCAACCACTACGAGATAATTCTGACCTTTGAAGTCACAAATGTCAGCACCGATCATCTGAAATGGTCTGCTGGGAAGTGGTGTTGACATGATGGGCTCTCTTCGGAAAGTTGGCATCTTCTGTTCACAATGTTGGCAAGAAGAAACGAGCTGCTGGATTTCGCCGCTAATTCCAGGCCACCATACAGACTGTTTCGCTCTCTCCCGACATTTTGTAATGCCCAAATGACCATCATGGATTCTGCTCAGAATTTCTGCTCTAAGTGACCTTGGTACTACTATTTGGGAACCTCTGATAAGCATGCCTTGATGAACGCTCAGTTCAAAGCGCACATTGTAGAAATCCTTGAGATATTGTTCAATATTTTTCACATATTTAGGCCAGCCATTTTCAGTGTACTTGATGGCAGTATTAATGATAGGGTCTTTCTCTGATTCACTTGCAAACTGTAAAAGTTTCGCATCGGACGCCGGCCAAGACATTCGAACTGAGTCTATATGAGAGTCAATATCCTGAATGAGGCGATCCACTTCTTTGTCCAACCCAACGTTTACTTGTTGTGGGCTGCGCGACAGTGTATCAGCAATGATAAGTTGTACGCCTGGTATGTAAGTAGCATGAACATTAAAGCGCATGAGCCTTATAAGCATTCTCTGGCAACGTATTGGTGTGTCTTGCAGGTCTCGAACATTGATCAAAGATATCAGTGGCTTGTGATCAGTCTGTAATGTGAATGATGGTAGTCCCATGAGGTACTTTTGAAGCTTTTCACAAGTCCATACTGCTGCCAAAAGTTCTTTTTCTATCTGCGCGTAATTCTTTTCTGCTGGAGTCAGGGTACGTGAGCAGAAAACCACAGGTTTGAGTTTACCATCACATTCTTGAAGAAGCACTCCACCAATTCCATAGGAACTTGCATCAACGCTTACAACACATGGCCTTAAAATGTCAAAGAATGCAAGTGTTGGTGTAGATGTGAGCATTTTCTTTACCTGTGTAAGTGCATTTATTTGAGATGATCCCCATGTCCAATGGTTTTTCTTCTCCAACAATTGTGTCAGAGGACTAAGAATTGTGGATATGTTTGGAATGTATCTGCCCATGAAGTTTACCATGCCAAGTAGGCGACGTAACTCCTCAACATCTTGTGGCTCTGGCATGTCAATAATAGCAGAAACCTTGATAGGATCTGGGCTTATACCATCCTTACTGATGCGATGGCCCAGGAAATCAATTTCCTTCTTTCTGTACTCACACTTTTCTTGGTTTAGTTGAAGATTCACTTCATTCAGCCTTTTTAGAACTGCTGACAAGTGTTTTTCATGTTCTTTCTCTGTTTTACTAAAGACAAGAACATCATCAAAATAGCAAATTACGTTTTGCTCTTTTTCCATAATGTTTTCCATCACCCTCTGGAAAATCTCAGGTGCACTTGTGATGCCAAATGGTAGCCTTTTATAATAGTATCGACCAAAAGGTGTTATAAAGGTAGTCAGCTTTGCAGTGGAACTGTCTAAAGGAATTTGCCAAAATCCGGAAGCTGCATCCAATTTTGAGAATACTGTTGCACCTTGAAGCTTGTGTAGTATATCATCTAATACAGGAAGCACATAGCGTTCCCGCTTCACTGCAGAATTGAGCTTCTTAAAGTCTGTACAAATACGAATTGATCCATTCTTCTTTAAGACTGGTACCATTGGAGCACACCAATCTGTTGCTTCAGTAATAGGTTCTATTACGCCTGCTTTTTCCATCCGTTGTAGTTCAACCATGACCTTGTCAATAAGAGGTATTGGCACTCTCCTTGCTGTAGGTAAGCTATATGGCTCAGCATCTTTGCGAATTTTAATGGTAACCGGAGTGCACTTTATGTGTGTAGATAAGTCGAGAGGAACTGCTGCCCCGATTTCATTGATATTTTTCTGCACAAGACCCAGGGCATTAACTACGCCTCTACCCAAAAGACTGTCAGTCTCCTCATTAATAACAAAAAGACGAATTTGAAACTTTTTGTTTTGGAATGTAGCTGGAGCAGTAAATTCTCCCAAGTTCTGTAAGAAACCACCAGGACTTCGCAGAGTTGCAGTAGAATGAGTTAGTTTAGGACTAGGGCTTATCTTGTTATAAGTAGCTCTGGAAATAACACTAACATCAGCACCTGTGTCAATTTTAAAGTTAATTGGTAGATTGTGAATGTTAACTGTCACTCTCCATGGTGGCTCTGCAACTGTTGACAATATTGAGTCAAATGTGTATGACTGGGTAACTGTGTCATGATGCATAATACTGTGAACGTCACGATGTTGCTTTCGCTGACGACACACTGAGATGAAATGACCTAATTTACCACAGTGGCGACACGACTTGCCCTTTGCTGGACAGGCTGTCTTGTAATGGGATTGTCCACAATTTCCACATTTCTTAACAAAGTTGGCTGATTCTCCTTTATGTGAGACGAAAGTATTTCCTGTACTTTCCCTCCTTGCACTTCCTTCTCCCTTCCCACCGATCGATTGTGAATAAGTCTGGCGACGCGGAGCGCCAAACCTGACTGAGTCCGTTGACAAACCTCTCTGGTCCAACAATTGTCCCTTCACCATCTCATAGTGCCTAGCTATTTCAACAGCAGCATCCAAAGTCAGGTCTCTCTGCAGCTGCAGTTTTTGTGAAATCTCCCTATCTGTGAGTCCCAGTACGAGTCGATCTCTGATACTGTCGTTTTTATCAGAGAACTCACAATAGGCTGCTAATTCATACAGTGTTCGTATATTGTTCTACACTTTCGCCTTCCTTTTGGCTACAGGTGTAAAATTTTGCTCTCTCATGTATGATATTTCGTTTGGGTGTAAAGTAACTATTGAATTTGCTTAGTATTAATTCAAAGTTTTCTTCAGGCCTGGATTGACCAGCCTCGAAAGTAAACGTAGAATAAATTTTTTCAGCATCTGCCCCCATTGCATAGATAAGGCTGCTTACTTGTACTGAGCCTTCTTCCTTGCCTAGCTTAGTGGCCATTCTGAATCTTAAGAACCGTTCTCTCCACTCGGGCCACTTCGTAGGCGAACTGAAGTCGAATTGCTCTGGCGGGTGGAATTTAGCCATAATACTTCTGACACCATGTAATGATTTGGTTTGCTATAGTTAATGAACACAATAGACCAAAATGCTGTACAGGATTATTTATTTAATAATTACTTGAACCATACGATTAGCCTTCAATCGTGAGGGACAGGAAGACAACGTGCATAATAATAATATAAAAACAGGAAGTGGACACAAATCTTAACTCTAATTAACGAAACATTCAGTGTCCAAATACCGATACACAATTTATCACTACATGCAGAAACTACACAAGATATTGCAAATGAAATTGGAAAGACCTTTTCAAAAAATTCATCGTCTGAAAATTATACAGACTCCTTTAAAAAAATAAAAAGAGAATTAGAAAAAGAAGCTATAAATTTTGAAACAAATATATTTGAATACTACAACTCCCCAATATCAATAAACGAGCTTACGCAATGTATTAAAGAAACCAAAAATACTGCACCAGGCCCAGATAAAATTCATAATGAGATTATAAGACAGCTACCAACGTTAACACTGAAAACTCTATTAAAAATTGTTAATGATCTTTGGCAACAAAATATATTTCCTACGGAATGGAGCAAAGCAATTACCATTCCAATACCTAAAGAGAAAAAAGATCACACAGATCCAATAAATTACAGACCAATAGCCCTCACAAATTGTTTCTGTAAAATTATGGAAAAAATTGTAAATAAACGCTTAATATATTTTCTGGAAAGTAATAACTTAATATCAAAGACTCAATGTGGATTTAGAATAAATCATTCAACAACAGATCATCTCATTAGATTAGAAACATTTATTAGAGAAGCTTTTGTTAGGAAAGAACATGTGATAGCTGTTTTTTTTCGATTTAGAAAAGGCGTTTGACACTACATGGAAATATGGAATTTTAAAAGATCTATATTCCTTAGGTTTAAGAGGAAATTTACCCAAATTTATATCAAACTTTCTAAGCAACCGAACATTCCAAGTAAATATTGGAAATTATTTATCAGATACATTTATTCAAGAAGAAGGTGTCCCTCAAGGAAGCGTTTTGTCGCCTACACTATTTAATATAAAAATAAACAATATCACTGAATGCTTATTACAGAATACAAAATGTTCTCTATACGTCGATGACTTTGTGATCTATTATAGAGCTAATTGTATGATAGAAATACAGAATCATCTACAACTTCAAATCAATAAAATTCAAGAATGGACCGAAAAGAATGGATTTAAATTTTCCGCTCAAAAAACAAAAGTAGTGCATTTCTGTCAGATGCACAAAAAACACCCCGACCCTGAACTATACCTTTATAAAAAACAGATTCCTGTAACTACTAACGTCAAATTTCTCGGAGTAACATTTGATAGTAAATTAAATTTCCTGCTACATATAAAGGAACTAAAATCCAAGTGTCAAAAATCCACAAATCTACTGAAAACTTTAGCAAATACAGATTGGGGAGGAGAGAAAAAAAGTCTACTGAAAATATATAGATCACACATTCGATCAAAATTAGATTATGGATGTTTAGTATACGGATCAGCAAGAACATCATATCTAAAAATGCTTGATCCTGTACAAAATCAATGTCTACGTCTATGTCTAGGAGCATTTAGAACTACTCCATGTACCAGTTTGCAAATAGAAGCAAATGAATCACCACTACAAAATAGAAGACTCAAGCTATCATTACAATATGCACTAAAACTAAAATCCTTACCGAATAATCCAGCGTATTTATGTGTTTTTCACCCACAAGAAAAAAACAGCTTTACTGAAAACTCAAAATATATACCAACTTTTGGACTTAGAATTGAAAAAGAAATGATCGAAACTAAAATTGAATTTAGATTTATAAAAAGATATTATATACCAAAAACTCCACCATGGCTTTTTGAAATCCCGCCTATAAACTTAGAATTAATCCATAGAAATAAAAAGGATCCTTGCATGGATATGTTCCAAGAAGTGCTACAAAAATACCCAAATTATGTACAAATATACACAGACGGATCGAAAAATGATACAGCGACATCTTCGGTTGCTCTTACCTCAAATACAAGTAAAAAAAGAAAATATAATTCCAGTATCTCAATAAATACTGCAGAGGCTTTAGCAATATGCCTGGCATTAGACATTGCAGAGGAATCAGAAAACCAAAATTTTGTTATTTTATCGGATTCGTTATCTTGTCTTACTGCTATGGGAAACTGTAATACCAGGAATATATCTGCCTTGGACATTTTGACAAAATACCAATCAATATATGAAAGAGGCAAACGTGTCGTTTTCTGTTGGGTTCCTGGTCATGCAGGGATAGATGGAAATGAAAAAGCTGACAGAGAGGCTAAAGCCGCCCTGTTGTTATCAGAGAGTATTATCCCAATACCATATCGAGACTTGAAACCTTTAATAATTAAACATGAAAGACAAACATGGACTAACTTCTTGAAAACCGAATGCAATAAACTGCAGTATTTGGAAAATTCAAAAACCTGGCATGATACAGGCCAACTTGTTCGAAAGGACGCAGTTATTCTCTGCAGACTACATACAGGACATACGAAACTAACACATTCGTTTATCTTAAAACGAGAAATGGCCCCAATGTGTGCTTTCTGCAATGCCAACTTAACAGTGTCTCACATTTTGTTGGAATGTAACACATTTGATGACATTCGACGTAAATTCTATTACTGTAGAACTCTTCATGAACTTTTCAGCAAAATTAAACCAAAACATATAATAAACTATATTAAAGACATACAACTGTACAACAAAATCTAAAGATATAAGAACAATAAAATAGATACAAGAGAAAAATGACAACAACGTTATCAAAAAGGCCCTATATAACCTTCGATGTTGATGAGCCGGAAATTCAACAATTCAATTCAATTCAATTACTCAATAAAAAATTTAGTAAAAATCTTTTTAGTACCCCGCATTTAAATACAATTGCTTATATTTTTCATTTCTGTAAGCATCAATAGTAATAATATTTACAAAATTATGTTCAAATGTTTCAGTATCAAAGACTTTACCCTGATGGTTCCATGAGTGATACAACTGTGTTAGTTGATCTGAAAAATTCATCAGGACAGCTGGTTATATATTTTTTCTACATTGTTTTTTTTCACATAGTGGTTCTAAAAATATATTTGAAGAAGCTCTTTAGGATCCAAAAATGTCTATGAAGTAACTCTTCTAAATTCCAACAAGAAACAAAAATTACATTTTCTTAAAGTAATCCCAAGCACGCTTAATTTGAAAAGTAATTAGATGACAAAAATTCTGCCAGCACCTAATTTTATATATCTTTTAACTCTAGTATTAAAATGGAATGAGAAATTAATTGCATCATTGAATTGAAGTAAAATATTAAATTTCAGAGTGCAAAACATAACTGGCATACACACATGAATTCTGTGAATGGAAACAACACAGCTTCAAGTGGGAGATGCAACAGCACAGGACCTCATTTTGATCCTTTTAAAACAATGGCTAATCAAGTAAATAAAGTGGAATTTATATACATAAAATATATGGATAAAAGAAAAATTAAATTATTAGAAACTTGATTTATACTAAAATTTATATTAACTTCCTGAAAAGTTTGAATGTTACATTTGAAATTTAGTTATCTGAAATACCTTCTTGCTATTACATCTTTGTTTAACTAGACAAACTATCCACATGAATGCAGTAAACTAAACCCATTAAGATGTGAAACAGGTGATCAAGCCATGAAATTAGGAACTTATGATTTAGGCAGTGGTAAAAGGTTGTTCACAGATGTAGATCTTCCACTCAGTGGCCCATTTTCAGGTTGGCAAAAAATGTTGGTTTATAAATTTGACCATTGTTAGGATTAAGCTGCATAAGTATACATTTATTTATACATGTTTATGTATAATTCATTAAAAAAATTATATATGTACTTAGTAATAGTGCAAATGTATGTATATATGTTGTCTATACAATGTGCATCCCTGGGTAGATGTTTAAATTATACTGTGAAACATTCAAAAGTTATTTATCAAAAGTATATATGTACTTAGTAATAATGTAAATGTATGTTGTCTATAAAATGTGAATGCCTGGGTAGATGTTTAAATTATACTGTGAAACATTCAAAGTTATTTATCAAAAGTATATATGTACTTAGTAATAATGTAAATGTATGTTGTCTATACAATGTGTATGCCTGGGTAGATGTTTGAATTATACTGTGAAACATTCAAAGTTATTTATCAAAATTATATATGTACTTAGTAATAATGTAAATGTATGTTGTCTATACAATGTGTATGCCTGGGTAGATGTTTGAATTATACTGTGAAACATTCAAAGTTATTTATCAAAATTATATATGTACTTAGTAATAATGTAAATGTATGTTGTCTATACAATGTGTATGCCTGGGTAGATGTTTGAATTATAATGTAAAACATTCAAAAGTTGAAGATAAAAAAGTGATCACTTTAATAGAGAATTATTTTTTTAAGTCATACCATTTTTTCCCCAAAAAAAATATTAGTTATTGGCAGATCTATGGTAGTTCATGTAAAAGAGAAAGGAGCTGCCAGACTGTCTTGTGCTGATATTCTTCCTAAAAGTGATATCTTTGTAAACATGTTCATAAAGACACCCCTGTCACTGGACAAGTAAGTTTGTTTATTAACATTAAAAGATGACTTGTTAAAAAAAAATCACAGCAATTAGTGAAATAAATTTGTGAAAAATATTATTACCGTAATATAATAATATTTGTATAGCGCTGCCAGCAAACATAAAGTAAGCTCAGAGCGCATTTAACATACAACTAAAAACACGGATATTACTCTGGCTATGGTGACCAGAGGGTTTTGGATAACTTCAAAAGTAGCTGATGAAACTGTACTCTGCAGTTCAGAGATATTTATGTTATATAGGCTACATCTGTTTATACATCAAACGTCATTTTAATTTTTTCATCATGAGCAGGAGAGGTTTGGCAAAAGTGTATGCAAATGCAATTGGAGCAGCTAGTGAGGAAGTAATAGTTGAACATATCTCCAGTAATGGTGGAAAAACAGAAATCAATGTATACTTTACAGGTAAAATAATTTTTCTTAAAATACTAAACTGACCAATTTTATTGGTACCGGTAATGTTATTTCATATGAAGTTTTCAAACTTCTTTATATAATTTCATCAGTAGAACTGTACTAGTTTCTTAGAGATTTTTAAGGCCATCAATTTATTCTTTCTCTACTGGGTATTCAAATATAAGTTTAAGACATCAATCAGTTCATGAATATTTAAACTGGGTCATTTAAATTAGCACACAACCAGTGCTTTTTTTTGTGATGGAACGCACCGGTACGGCCTACCAGCACCTTTTTCAATGTGGGGAAAAAATTATTACTTTTCTTGTATTTTAACGTTTATTATAAATTTATTATATTATTAATTTGTTAAAATTGAATTTTTTTCCAAAATTGCGCGCAATAAGAATTAAAATATAAAATGCGATACTGCTTTAAAAGTTAGCCAATCAATCACTGAGTGCCGGCACCTTTTTTTTTTACAATAAAGGCACTGCACACAATCAATACACCACTAACACCATATATAATTAGCACACAACCAATACACCACTAACACCATATATAATTAGCACACAACCAATACACCCCTGACACCATATATAATTAGCACACAACCAATACACCACTAACACCATATATAATTAGCACACAACCAATACACCATAAAAATAACTAACGTTTGTGCTTAAAAACATTTCTTTCAACATTTTTCAGGCCTACGAGGAAAAACGTTGAAATCCAGTTTTACATCATTTATAAAAGATCAAAATAATTACAAAACATTATCACCATATGATCCAGTAGCAATTAGCTCTTCAAGTAAGTTTTGCTTTTATCAATTCTGTTATAATCATATCATTAAAAAAAACATTGTTTATTTTTCATCTAAGTAGGAGTGAGTAAAAAATAAAATGTAAGCAATTTCCATATGAGCTGAGTTATGTTGAGCCTGAATTGTAAGTTAAAGTTAAAAGATTATTGATTTAAATTATGGTCAAGAACATTTTTTGGGGGAAAGGGGAAGATGTCTTACTTAATACTTGAAATTAGTTTTAGGAATACAAGAAAAGGAAGAACATAGAACCCATGTAAATTACACAGCATAGGAAAATAATTTTTTTTCTTCATCAGGTTTAGTTCTCAAAGACACTTGTATCTTAAATCATAATTCAATCCTTTCATGCTTCAAATGAAATTCGGCTGAACTTGAGAATTTAAAATTTATTCTCGGGGCACAACATTTTTTTTTTCTCTAGAAAGGAACTCAATTTTGTTATTAAAACATTATTAAAAAAAGTTATAAATTTATAAACTCTTGTCATTATCTCCACCCATTACTTTTTGTTTCTTTGTTAAAATATAGAATAGTTGTATATTGACTTTTCTTTTTTTTTAAAGCACATTATTTTATTCCAAATAGTAAAAAAAAAAATATTCCAGCTTTATTTTATTATTAATTTTATTATAGTAAAATAATTTATAAACTCTTGTCAATGTCTCTTTTGTTTCTTTGTTAAAATATAGTTGTATATTGACTTTCTTGTTTTTAAAAGCACATTATTTTATTCCAAAGAGTAAAAAAACAAATATTCCAGTATTATTTCATTATTAATTTTATTTTTATAAAATATAATAATAAAAACTACATTTATTTTCTTTTGTTTTTCAGATCATGTTCTGCCATCTCTCATCCTGATTGCAACAATACTTAGCATACGCAGCATTGTTTGAAATATTTCTATTAATATTATTTACATGTCATGTATATATTCTCTTATCAAATGTCACATTGTTCCTTATTGTAATGTAATAATTATGAAATTTGATCTCTTATGTAACAATATAATTGTTTAAAGTTAATTCAATGCAAAAACTATAAAACATTTAGATTCAACTAAAAACTAGCGATGAACCAAATTAAAATATTCACCTAAACAAACATATTTGTATTAATTTTGTTTACATTTTATTTGTACTTTAGGTGTCTGTGAGTAAAATTTTTGGTCAATGTCTCCTTAAATTATTTATTATTCAGCCATCTTCAAATCGATGATAATGTAAAAAAACAACAACTTTTAACAAAATCTTCAAATCAATGCACAATTCTTTACCTTCAATAAAGAAATAACATTTATATCAACGCCCAGTTGTCTTTCACAGACATTGAAGAAATTATGTTCAGAGGCCTACTTGTAAAAAAAAGGTCACAAGCAGAAATTAAACAAGGGGAGATAAGAACAACAATAATCTTGGAATATGATAGAATAATGATCAGGAGAACTTTGTACACATTCAGAACTTTTAAGCTAGGTTGTAACAAAAACTGAGTACAATAGTACTGACTGTAAATTAGTGGAAGACAGATAAAAAAAAGGAATGAGCTTAAACAATAATATTTTAAAAATCTATTAATCTTAGTGGTTTATAACTAAGTCTATACTAGTAGATAACTAAAACTATGTAAAGCTTAGTAGGAAAATTTGGGTAAAAAAAACAACTGTCTTCTTTTAAATTTTACAATTCAAAATAATTGTAGAGATTAACCAATCAGTGTAGTAAATCAACAGTATTTAATAAATATAACTTTTGTTTTCAAGCTATTGTAAAATGTGAAAGACTGTAAGTGAACATTCTTTATTATGGCCATTTAATCAAACCTATATGTACATCAGTCTATGACAAAAGTGAAATCAAAACCGTGGACAACAGAAACTAATGCTGCCATCCCTTGCTCCTGCAACAAACATACAATGAACCGGAGAGAAAGTACTGGCTAGTATACTGCTCTTCTGGGCCACTGTCATGGCTACCTGGCATAGCAGCTTTGGCTTTTTAGGCACAATGTCACAGAGCTCAGAGCAGGAATAGTTAAATCCTAGCAGCCTGACGGAGTTGGCGAAAGGTGAAGCCAGCACTTTGCCGTCACAGCTGAAACTTTGCTCCTTTATAAATCCTCTGCCCACATTAGGTTCCTCTGAATAAAACAGCAGCCTTCGGTTCAAACGTGTTGTGTGGCTCTGAGCTCTTTGACTCCCAGGAAAGTTGTGGTAATGCCTAACTGCCACTTCTTCCTCAGATCTGTTTTCATCGAGGGCAGGCGACGCCTGGGGTGGAGCGACAGATCTGTCATTGATAGCACTGGACTGAGAAAGCTGCTCAGAAGCAGCGTGGTTACTGCTCTGTCTTTCTCCAGGGGTGGAAGACATCAGTCTATCATTCAGTAAGTTGACAAATGAATTTTCCAAGGCATGCCTTACAGTTCTGTTAAACCTGCTGTTTTCAGCAAATGTATTATTCACTTGCATCCGCGCATGTGAAGGTGTATTGGAAAACTCATCACTTGATGTGTCAGTAACATTATGTGAGGATGATCTCTCACTTAGAATGTCACCATCATCCTCATCACTTTGTTCATCTTGACTGCTAGTGTCATTACTCTCAACATTTTCCATTCTCCATAAATTATGAAGTATATCGCCAAATAATGGATGAGAATTTAAATACAATCTTTCACCATGTGTTTGGCAATTCAATGACCTTTCAGAGTCACATTTCTCTTTATCTGATTCTGTCTTTTGTTCCTTTTCTAATGTTTGAATATCATGGATGCAAGTCCACTGAAAGAAACAAAAAAAAACTGTTATAGCAAATAAAAAAATTGTTGAGCAAAGAAAAATACTAAAGTAGAAGCCTATGACATAAACAAAAAAATATGTGTTAACAAAATGGACATGGACATACATTTATTCAGACCTTTCAAATAAAACCAAACTAACCTCTGTTTCTTCATCAAAAGTTGTATTTCTAGATGCAATGCACCACCCATGGGGATGTACCTAATGGCAGAAACATATTTGAATGTTCAACAATACAGTGATAAATAAATGTCTATTATAATCTACATCTCTTTCTGTGAAATGTGTTCACTTTATCATGTTACAATGGACAAAAACAAATGTATTCAATGAACCTGCATGGTTGATATGGATTCAGCATTATCATCTTCAGGGAAATCACTCACTATTTCCACTCTGTTTCTCTTACGTGTAAAGATGTGGTTGTGGTTGAAAGTGTGAAGGACATTTTTATTCAGGAGATGTGCAGCCTGGTAAAAATGTTCAAACCTGAAAGATAAAAAAAAAATGTTTAGTGTACCATACAAAATACAAGATTTGTCCAACCAATCAACATCTAAAATGTCCTTGACTTCACTCTTCAGGTCAAGGCCTTTTGAAAGATTGAGGCAATATAAGTTAGGTGCATTTATTATGAAGGATATCTAAAATATTTTTAGAATTATATCTAGAATCCTGCTGAATGCTTTGATTTTAAATAAATAAAAGTATGTTAGATATCTAGATACATATAGAATGTCATCAAATACAAATAATAAATGGGGGCTTGATTTTAAATAGATGTGGTTTTACTTACAGGTGTGCAGTTTGTAATTTTGTGATTATAGAAGGACGCTAACTAACTTCATGCTAATACTACAGTTATATTTGGGTTCTAATGCTAGTATGAAGGCTGTACTTTAAAAAAAAAGACCACCATATATCTACCAAATATTTAAGTTGTTTTTTCTGGCCACACAAATTATCTGCTGCTCTGATTTACTTATAAAGTAATGATTAGTTTTTTTTGTTTTTTTAACTCATAAGATGGAATAAAGGACACTCTTTGTTATAAGTTATACCAATTTATGCTTTCTAAAAATGATATTTATTAACTAGAAAGGTCAATATCAGAAATGGAGATAACATATTGATCATAAATAAAAAAACAACTGTCAAGTAAATTGGTAGCAAGTGTATATTCAGCAATATATATTAAGTGACATTTGCCACCAGCACATGAAGGGTAGATATAAGCATTTTTGGTATACAGGTTGATAGTCCTTGTAAATTTGAATTAAATGGAAATTTCCTGTATTTACACTTTTAACAAATAACTTATACTAGCGATATATATCCAATAAGTGAGACAATAAAAATATTTAGACCAAATAAAATAAGACAGACATGTAATAATAACTTATCTCTATCAGACACCGTTCTAAATAACATCCAAGTGTATTATCTATAGAGTAATTTGTCCTCACTAAGCAAGGATAAACTGAAAAACTGGCAATTTCAAGCACAACTAAGGCTTATATATTGTGAGTCAACTATTATTATTATTCTGCCAAACAAGACTGGAATCCACCGTGAGGTTGAAAAGAAGACACATATTTTTTAGCAGTGTTCTGCATTCTCTGTAATCTCTGCAGCTGGTTCTGGGGCAAACCCCACAGGTAACTATTGCAGTAATCCAACCTTGACTGGATAAGAGAGACTGCTACGGTATTGGCTGTCCTTCTATTGAGTTGAGGTCGCAGCTGACTCAGGGTACATAGATGAGACAAACAAGCCTTAACCACAGCACTGATATGTGGTAGATCAGTAGGTAGGGAAGAGAAAGAGCTAGTTGTGTTGAAAAAGATATGTCACCTATACCACTTATTGTTCATTAACCTCTGCTGAAGGGAGGGGAAACAATTCTAAGGTAAATTAACTTCTTTTGTCACGAACAGTACACAAAGTGGAGAAAAAATACTGGCAGTGTTATGACATTTCAATAGGCTTGTATATAACACTAGGGAAGAGGGGTAATATATGGGGAGAAAATCACAGGATTGTAACACTTACATAATTGAAACTTTTATGAACAGCAATAAATATAATGAAAGTAAAACCTACTCTTGGAGATCCTCCCTCAGGGTGGTAAGATTGAGATCATGAATCAACACAAAGTAACCACTGAGTGTAGAAATGATCATCTTTTTTTCATCTGGCGTGACTTTTGTTCTCATGATACCTTTGGCGTGAAAAACAACATGAGGTCTCTCATTTTCTGAATAACTGAAGCGAGAAAAGGGTGGGTGCTTTATGTGCATTTCAAAGGCATTACTTCTTATCTTATATATTACAGATGCTATTTCTATAAAGAAGATTATTAGGCCTATGCTCATGTGTGTATTGAATCTAGTCCTGCATTTCTATTAGTGTTTTAAATTATGTTAAGTTGTTTTTTTCAGACAACCCATTCCATGCCCGGATGCCACTCACCAAGAAAGAGTACTTATATGTATTTGTATTCATATAAGGGGTAAGGAAAGTGTTGTTGTCCTTATGTTATTCTGAGCATTGTAACAGATTGTTTTTGTGTTGTATTTCTAAATTAGAATTTAATGCCTTGTTTATTATTACTACTTTATTCTTTGCCCTTCTGTCCTCTAGTGTTTCTAGGTTTAGTGTTAATTTAAAACATAACAACACTTAATTAAAGAAAACAACTTTGCTTATAAACACAGATATAATATTGTTGTAAGATTTATTACAGTTATACTTTCCAACATATTTTAATTTCCTTTTCTATATGTGATTTTTAACACTTATAATTATAATATAACTTTGCTAAACTATAAAAAATTTAACTAGGAAACATGTGTAGTCTAATATCTCATTGATCAAATTAAGTATCTGGCCAATACATTAAGTCTGAGTAAGTTTGCATGTATAGTGTAGTCGTGTAAATGAAAATAGTCTCTTGGACCAATAATATTGTCTGCTAGTAATTATTCAGATACAATTAATTCTCAGAGAGTTCAAATTCACCAAAGCCCTATTCTTGTTAACAATGTATTTATTTTCATGAAATCTGGGATTGTTTTTCCAGGAAGAGGTACCTTGGTGTGTATGGATTGTAAATAAAAACAGATTATAGTAAAGAAAATAATGTTTTTAATTTTTATGGATTTTTAACAATAATGTTTGAAATATCATAAATAAAATATTTAAAGTTTAATACAGCCAAAACTGTTTTTTCTCATTTGTGTACAATACTGGGTAAAATATTTGTTTTTCAAATCCATTTTATTTAATTTGTCACTGATCAGTCAAAATAGGAATGGTAGGGAACAAAAAAATAAATAATTTATACATGTAAAATAAATAATTCACAAAAGTAAATTTTTTTTTGTAGGTATTAAACAAATTATTAAAATAATGATTCTCTTTTGAATGGATATGGTAATCAATATTTTTTTAATAAAATAAAAACTTGTGCTATACTTGTGTGTTCAAACATTCACATTTGTATGTAAGAAATTACTTGTTAATGTCCCAGGTAACGACATTTCCATCAAACCCTGATGTAATAAGTTTTCCCTTGGAGGAGCAGTACTCAATACTCTTTACCCAGTTGGTATGTCCTTTCAATATTCTGATTTCTTGAGTCAGAAATCTAGAATCCCATAAGCGTATCGTTTTATCATCAGAGCAAGTAGCAAAGGTTCTGTCATCTAAGAACCTGTAAAATATTGACATATTTGTATACCGTATATCGAGAATACATAATGATATATTGTATAAAGTAATGTAACTGTATTGTTTCATTCCAAAGAAAAAATATTTCTACTTTTCAATATTATCTTACGGATACTTTAAAATTTGACAAATTTTTAGTCTCTTCATATCAATAAAAAACAACAAAAACAGTGTGAATGTCCCTAAACGTAGCCAATAGTTACGATTCCAGTAATAAATATAATTACTACTATGTATTATCTCTTGGACAAAATTATCAATTTTTTAATGGAGTTGCACCAAAAAAAAAGATGACTAAAATCTATATAGCTTTTTATAATATGAATTCTTTATCATTAAGAATATGTACTCTCAATTTATATTTAAAAGTCTATTCTACACTTAAAAATAGTTGTTTAAATTAATATAATATTGATAATATTGCATAGGACGCAATAATCTTCTTTATAAAAGGAGAGTCTGTAATGTATAAGACAGTACTAGCACACTTGGAAGTTTTAATTATGGTAAGAAATACGACAACAATAGCAATGTAAAAAGATATATTTACCTAACACAATTAACACAGTCTGTGTGTGTTTTAAATCTACGGTTTATAAGTCTTGCATTGTGTGGATCATACAAAAGCATACATTTATTTTCACAAGCTGCTGCAAGCAATGTACTGAATGGATGAGTAAATAAATTTATGAAATGCAATTAATACCCAAAACAATCAAATGTAATAGTCTGTACAATTTGTTTGTAAATAGTTAATGCAGGAATGACAAACACGAAGGGATAAAAAAAAAATTTTCAACATCTTTAGGCCATAAATCTAACCAGCTCTAGTGAGGCTGTTTTGTGCTTTTGTGTTAGCTTTTTTGTAAAGCAGCACAGCTTAAAACTAATGAAGATATGTCAAAAAGTATTTAAAAAAATGGAACTTTAATCTGTAACTATAAAAGTCAACAGAAAAATTCCCTGAAAAGAGTAATAGAGCTTACCAAGTAAACTAAGACTCACTATTTATTATAATAATCGCTATATTAGCATAAAATAAATGATTGAATAATCACATAACTGTGAAAAAAACACTTATGTCTTTTATTGGACTCAATTGTGTAGCTATGTTCACAGTGGCCGAGCAACAGCGCGTTTGGCTGGCGTACCAAAGGTCCTGGGTTTAAACCCGGGTGAAGACTAGGATTTTTTCATGGGTCTGGAGGGTGTCCCAGAGTCTACAAAGCTTTGATGGGTACCTGACCTTAGTTGGGGTAAAGGCGCATAGTGCTGGCCACACAATCACCTAGTATGTCGTGGCCACAGAAATTGGTGAAAGCTGCTTCACAGGCGCTATGGATCAATTTGGTCCAATGGAATACTGTTCAGGTGCTGGTAGTTATTGGCTAGAGGATTTAACAGAAACGACAAAATAGTTTAGGAACATACCCATCTGGTGAGAATCCAAACCCAAAGACTGCTCCCCAATCGAGTCCATCATAAGGAATGGATTCTGTAGTTCTAGTTGGTTTCACTGCTGCATACATGGTCGAGAACAAATTCTCCTTCCATACCAGTTTATTTTGCCTTCCCAATTCTCTTGCCCCAATATAGGACAATAAAAAGGAGCTCATTTTCTAACAAAATAAATATAAATTATGTTGAATTAATTAATTTGTTTATGTCATTTATAGCCTACTTACAGTAATAATACTTAAGAAGTTATCATATGCCCCCAACATTAATAAAGCGATTAAAGAAATCAAATTACATGTTCTTATATGTTACAGTGTACAGGCACTCTTTCTTTACAGATGATTATTGTGTCCTATGCTTATTTATCATGGTATTAGTCTTGTCTTGCATTTTGATGAGAGATTTAACTCTTAAGAACCTAAAGGATGATTCAATCATAAATTGCTGGTAGTTTGTGTGAAAAAACAATAATGAAATGGCACATTGCATGTAAGCATGCTTAAAATCTGAATGCTCCAAACACACAATATTTATATGGAATTTTTACAAAGGTACACATTTTAGCAAAAACATGTAGCAAAATGGATAGTCCCAGTGTCAGCTTAGCTGTTTAGCTAAAACTAGATCAAGCCTTTGTCCATTTTGGAAAAATATATCAATGACAAACAAAAAGGCATAGCCAAGCCACTACTGTCCCAAAACCAGCTGCCTACAGGACAACGAACACTGAGAGGCCAATGACAAACGGGAGTAGAGGCGTCTGGTACTGGCTGGGGAGCTAGAACCCTTGGCCCAAGACAGGCCATGCAAATCGAATGACTTAACTCCAAGGGGGAACAGGCGGCCAGTTATGGAGTCAGTGGACCTGGCTCTTTAGCAGGCCTGCACTAGAGGCCTCACAGAAAGTCTATCGTATCCACTATGCTACAAGTCCCATACTGTTAGCAAACGATACAAATCAAAAGCATTCCTACGACACCACTGGAGTACAAAATGCATGCACATGCGGAGTGTGGGCAAACCAACTGCCTACAGGTTACCATATGTTACAAGGTAAAGCACCTAGAGGCAAGCCTCAACCACCAACCTTGCGGCTGATGATAGTCAGACAGATCAGCTTGGTGCTCAAGTAATTATAATTTAACTTATTTATCGGACATTTAAAAAAAAAAAAAATTTTTACTGGTCCATTAAAAGTGTAACAGATTTTAACCACAATGTAACACTGTATTTTGGGTATCAAAATCGTAAAGTTGCTGCCAAAACCGTAATGGTAGGCAGCCCTGGAAATGTGGGAATAGTACCAAATTCACTTGAGCTGACAAAGCTACTGCATGAAAACCAAGTCTATGAAGCCCTATTGCAGGTAACCATCCTAAAAAACAGCAAAGTCATCATCAAAGGGTGCACTATGGCTGTCAAGGGGTGGCAACCCTAATATCAAACTCATTAACCGCCAGACTTTTGACGGCACTGTCCTCATCTGACCCTACAAATACCCTTGCAACAGAAGACGGGAGAAGGTTTGTAGGCATTAACGTGCATAATCCACCGAAGCACGACTTCTCTCTGTCTGTAGATCCACCCATACTGACAAATACAAAAATTGGTGGCGACTTTAACACAAAATGTGACAAAATCCCCTGCATGGGCTACAACATTGCTAACGGCAACAGAGTGAAAGAGCTCTGCAAGACAACCCTTCTCCACACTGGGAATGGCACCCTTTCATGATCAGACCTCATGGTGGTCTCGGATGATCTGTTCCCCATTACCACCCATGGTGGCGGCTAAATAGTTCGGAACAATCTCTAATTTCACAATTCCGCACTGGCCACAACTTTGCCAGATTCTGACCTAACTTCGACTTGCAGTGTCGCCACTGTGGGGAAGAGGAAACAGTGGAGCACATCCTGCAGCCTGAGTGCCCCGGTCTCGTCAGCTTTTGAAAAGATGGGACGGGTGACCCACTTTCCACTGTTCTCTACAAAAGATTTTGACATGCTTAGCTGCACGGCAGAGTTAATATCTAGAGGCTCTAAGCCTAGGGATTAATAGTAATCCCAGCTCTTAAAACAAATTGAGAGTTCAAGTCTGGCATCTGGGGTGAAGATCATTATTTTGCTTTTTTCTGAGCCGATTTCCATTCCATATGTAGGCTATAGATTAATAATTATTGCCATGTTGTATTTCTAAATTAGACTTTAGCTTAATGCATTATCTATTTCAGCGGTCGGGAACCTATGGCTCGTGAGCCAGATGTGGCTCTATTGATGGCTGCATCTGGCTCGCAGACAAATGTTCGATTATAAAAAAAATATTTCTTTAGACTCCTTTGATCTACATATTAATTGCATATCATTATTTCATTCTACAAATGAGCTATAGTCTCGAAGCGGTAAAGGAGATAAACTCTGCTGACCTAAAAGACAGAAAAATAGCAACCCTGTATACATTGTTAAGGGAAATAACTCTTGCACACATTTACTTAAATTTTTTGTCTCAAATGTAAGGCTCTCAAAGAATTACTTTTCAAAATATGTGGTGTCCATGGCTCTCTCACACAATAAAGTTCCCGACCACTGATCTATTTGGTGTGCTTGTTAGCTTGTAACGGCTTAAAATTACCTTGCCTTGTCGCTTTTTAAATAAACAATTAGGCCCTAGTTTAGTCTAGCCAAGTCTAGTCTTATCTTTATCTTAGTAACTATTAGGAGTCTATTAATTACTATTATTACATTTTAAAAATTATTAGTCTTAACTAGTTATCAATCATAAAATAGTTAGGGGTAGGCCCTATTACTTTATTAAAAAATTTAAATTAGTAGTTATTAGTAGGGCCTATATTACTATATTAGTTTAGAATAGTTTAAATTATTGATTAGTATTGTCAGTATTGAGTAGGCTACTATTGTCAATTGTCACTATTCACTATTGTTATAATTATAGTATTGACTATTTCAATAATTTCATTACTATTACTTATTACCTGATTTTTACTATTTACTATTAGTCACTATAAGTCACTATAACTATAGACTATAGAGTATAGTAGGCCTATGTATATGAGGCTATATTAGTATATAATATATATATGAATATGTCTAGATTGTCTAGATCTATATTGAAAAGTATTATTAATAATTATTGATTTATTGTCTACTCTAACTATTCTTATATTTATATTATAATTCTTTATAATAATTATCATTAATATTAATTATAAATTATAATGATATCGAAGAAAATTGAAAAATGTAGGCGATAGTTTCAAGCGTATTTTATACCTGAAATATTATATAATGTCGCGACCATAAGACTAAGATAACAGAGATTACAACATTAGTCCTTAGTCTCTTATATTTATATTGAACAAGATTTTAATCCTTTGCTTTTTACCTACCGTCTTTTAAGTTAAAAGTTGTTTTGGAGGCTTCCGGCGAATATATTTTTTTACGTCAACAACTTGTAGGCCTACTAGGATTTTAGTTAATGAAAAACGACATGGATTTAACTAACTGTCTAAAATAGTCGAGCTTTATAAAGAGTATGAAGGGAAGGGCCATTATTGTTAACTGAATTATTTAGAAATTATATTACCGATCTCCAAATATTACATAATTATGTATCATTGCATTCATTGCCTTAGGAATTATATCAATGTGGCCATATATTCATTATATTAATAAATTGTAAAGACAAACTGGCAAGTTACATGTAAACAACGCAAAACGTTAATTTATTGACCTACTTACTACTTTACTTTTACAGTTATATTATACAATAGATAATATCTGTTATGTGTTATACAATACCGAGTAATGAGTAAAATATGACCAAAACGTTCGCAGTATGTGTTCTGCTAATGTTGTTTATGAAGTCCATTGAAATACTTTAATAAATCAGTCTCACACTATTTTTAGCCTTGATCCTATTTCCGGGAATTGAAGAAACTGAAAGTGGATAGTCTAGATTTATCATTTTATGAATTGGCCGAGTCTGCTAGTTATTATTTAATAATTTATAATAAAATAAAGTGTCTAAAATGGATTTATTGGGCATGTCATTTCAAGAGCCTGATAATTTAACGGATCCAGTAGAGCCAGTTGATTCGAGTCATAGTTTGCAACCAATGAGTCCGACTGACCGGTCTTTCAAAGAAATCGAGATAGATTTTGAGAATGCAGGCCTCAAAGTAATTAAAGTTGAAAGACTGAAAAATGCTCATCTTTGTAAAAGATATCTCACAGAAAGGAAATTAATGCTTGATCAAAGATCAAAGATAGGTAAGTAGGCCTACAGCTAATTAAGAATCACAGTGCAAGTATCAAGTAGCCTATAATTTATAATATTAGCCTATATTCTATATTCCTATATTATATTCCCCTCTATGCTAGTAGTATGCTATGGCCTATGGCTATGCCTATACTAAATATAATATTCCTATGCCTATGGACTGGTATAGTCTATAACTATAGACTAAAGAGTTGCCTATCCTATATGTTATTTTACACTGACATTGACATTGTTATGATATATATATGAATATGATTGGATGAATTAATTATTATTATGTTATTGATTTGTTGAGGATGTTACATTGATGTTCATGAAAGTTAGAAATTTCCAATCTGTATTTGAAAATGAAAAAAGCAATTTTGATTTTGCAAATATAGCCTAAAAAGCAAGCATATCAGTCATATCAATCAAGTAATTTAAATCACTAGGCCTAATTAAAGTCAAAGTCCAAACCAATAAATTGACATCAGTTAAAACACTATACTATATCTAGGCCTAATCAAAATGCAAGATTAGAGTAAACGATGGATAAGCATTGGATGCAATATAAGATAAGACGAGATAAGAAAATGTTTTTTCTATATTTTATAAATGTAAATAAAAAATATGAAGAAATCTATAAAATTTTAAAAAATGTATTCTGAAATTGTATTCCACAATCACAGGTTGACATAGACTAGGAGCTACCACACACAAAATATCAAACTTACATAAAATGCATGTTCATCCTATTTAATAAATATGTTGTTTTTTTAATAGCTTAATTAAGAAATTATGTATTGGTCTGTTGAAAGCGTATCACAATGTGATTTGTTTTTAATTTTAAAAATAATATCCCAAACTTTGGGCACATTTTATAATTCTTTAACTGTGAAAACTAATAATTATAACTTTTTTTTTAAAAATGATGACAAAATTAATATCTTTCCGCTCTTCTACCCCTGCTAGGGATGCTATTTGGACTGGGGAAGACTGGCATAAATAATTAAAACACACGAATAATCCAAACTATTTTTGGGGGGTTTTAAAATACACATAGGATGTGTGTAAAATATATTTACAATGTAGATTTTATATGCTTACATTTATTGATAAAATCTGTCATTCTCTCAATGATATTTTGAATTCATTTTTCATTGTGCAATGTTATTAACCATTCCAAATGAATTGGCATAAAGGCATCAAATATTTTCCTAAATTAGTCAGGAGAACTAGCTGTTTATCAAGATTTAGAGCCCTTGTTAAAATGCAAGACCAGCTTAAATCATATTTAATCCCCTATTATAGCTTAGGACGTAATCATTTTCTGTATACTTGATGTGTCTGTAACACAAAATAGTAACATAAGAATAAGATTATCTTACGAGGATGTTATTAATCACTTTTATATCAATACTTAAACAGACCCAGGCTTCAGGCTCAATGAAAAATATCTCTATCATGGAACCAGTGCAAATAAAGCTTTTATCTGTGAAGAAGGTTTGGATTCTAGAATGTCAAAACAGGGCTGCTTTGGAAAAGGCATTTATTTCAGGTAAAAATATATATATATATATTATATATATGTCTATAATTAATGTTGTGCTAATTAAACAAAGCAATTATCAAACTACCTAAAAATTGTCAGATAATTTTTAAGGAATTTTATTACTCTGAAGGTTATGGAAACTGCAGAAGTTTTTAATGAGTGTTCCAGTTCCATTTTTTTAAAATTAGTATATACTGCTATTTCTTAAAAGATATTCTGATAGTTCTGATGAGCATTATGTGATTTCTCAATGGATATTTTGCTATTTCTTAATGAGTATCATTTTATTTTTTCAATGGATATTATTCTGTTTCCTAAAGTAAGCCTTAAACATATATATATCAATGTCCTTGATTTCAGTACCGTAATTATTTTTAAAGAAAGTTGAGTATCATAGAATTAATTGGACATTCACAATTTTATTTTACGGATGTTTTATATTAAGACTACTTTTATATAAGGCATTAGTAAGTGCACACTCAGCTTTTAGTTTCATGTGTTTTTATTACAGTGATTACCCTAAAAAATGTTTAAAATATGCTGAAAAAGGAGACAGTGATGACAAATTTATCTTGTTAATGCGGGTGATTTTGGGAGAAACAAAAGTGAGTCAAACTTTAAAAAGGTACCCCGGTAGTTGTAAACTATAAATGAATCTAACAAAACTAAAAAAAATTAAGCAAATTAACCCATGTATAGTTAGTAAACCATCTGTGTTTTGTTCAGATTTATCCAAAAGGTGCTAAAGACAGATATTTGGTTAGAGAACCAGAGAAAGAAGCTCCCTATAAAGGATACCGATTCTATGACTCTGTTCAGGTAAATCCAGGAAATACTATGATAAAATATACATTTTATGGGTCATTTAACCGATTTTATTTTAATCTTATCTTGACCTCTATGATTTTTTTATGATACAATTTATGTGTATCAAATTTTCTTATACAAAAATGTTAATTTATTGTTATTTTACAAAAAAAAAAGCTTATGTTGCATTTAAAGCAGAAGTAGTTTCATACCAAAAATAGAGGGAGGGGTGCTTATCTGTTGTGCTTGAGCCATTGGAGGCCTTTGCTTCACCACCTCCATCCTCTCAGACCTGTCTGCTGCCTTAATCTTCAGTCCATGCCTGGACTCCAAGATGTCACAGATCCAGCTCAACATTATTTAAGTCAGCCTGGATCTGCCTATTGGTCATTTTCCTTTAGGGTATTGATTATATATCACCTTCACCCCTCTCTGTTGTTTAGCATTCTTTCCAGGTGACCTGACATGCCTTTTTTATTCTCTGCTTTACTTACTGATGCCTTTCACCCCACCTGAGACATAGGCCGCCAACAAGAGTCCTCCAGGTATCCCGATCCTGGGCCAATTTCTCTATCTAACCCCAGTTAAGCCCTAGTTTCTTAACATCAGTTTCCACATCGGGCCTCCAGGTCTTTCACGGCCGACCTCTTTTCCTTTCGCCTTGGGGATTCCAAGTGAGCGCTTGCAGAGTGACACTGTATGCCGGTTTTCTGAGGATGTGACCAATCCCTTTCCATCTCTTTTGGGAAATTTCCTCTTCCATAGGCCTCGGTTTAGTTTGTTGCTAAAGTTCTTCATTACTGATGGTTTCTGGCCAACTTATCCTATGGATTCTTCTGAGGTAGGTGTTAACAAATGCCTGTATTTTCATCTGCTATCATTGTGTAATCTTGGTACAATTCATACACTTCTGAGGTAGGTGTTAACAAATGCCTGTATTTTCCTCTGCTATCATTGTGTAATCTTGGTACAATTCATACACTTCTTTAGTGCATATTAGTCTCCATCCATTTTCCTTCTTTGTTGTTCCAAATATTTCTCTAAAATACTCAAACCACAGATGTGCTTAGGACGCAATAATCTTCTTTATAGGACATGCGTCTGTAATGTATAAGATAAGATTTGTCTGAGGACATTTCTCTCCAAAATGTTTTGTATCTTTCTTTGCTTTTTGTGATATCCAGGTCTCAATGCTTTAGGTCACCATTGGTATTATTATTGTTTATATATGGTTTTCTTTCTTTTTATGGTGATGTTTTTACTTTTTAGCAAGCTGTAGTTACTGAATCTTGCTGATATTCCATCTTCTCTATGTCCATATAGTAATAAGGTCATGTTGTTTTTTTGTGTTAACCTATAGTCTTGACTTCAGTGACACTGCTTCTAATTCTGTAAACAATTGTATGTCTTTGTTATTTTTTCAATGTCATCTGCATATGCAAGGTACTAAATGCTGTATAGATCACCTATTGGTTGTGGACCTTTAGTATCTCTCAGAAAGTATCTTGTTAATGTTCCCTAGTGTTGATATATATATATTTCTAAGTTCTTTCTCTAGGGTGATATTAAACAGCCAAACATACAAAATAGTGAATCTCCTTGTCTTATTCTGCACCTATTTTGGAGTTCTTTTGAGTAGTTACACTAAATCTTGATTTTATTTTTAGTGTTGTTTTGTGTCATGTGTGCTTAGCACATTACCAAACATTTTATACTTGAAACCAACTTTTATCAGCTACCCAATCAGAGATGATTGGACTAAAGGCTTGCCTGATTAGGATATCTAGAATGTAAACACTTTAGGTTACCATATTAACACTCCAAGCATGCAAATACTATTTGTTCAGTGGTATTATTTCTTTATTCTCCCTTTTTTTTTTACAGGGATGCCCAGTTAACCACCAAGAGTTTGTGGTTTATGAAAACAGAAGAGCTCTGGTAGAATACATTATAACATATCATAAACAAGACATAGATAGTCACACTCCTAAAACTAAATCAACTATACTGTCAACAGATAGCATAACTTTTAATGATGCAGATGAAAGCAAGTCCTTTATTTTTGTTTAAGTTTAATAAAATAATTTTTTTTTTTTTAGAATTGTCTTTTGACCTCCTTTTGTGCTTTTATTTCACACATTTCCTAATAAAAAAAGCATTGTAAAGTTGTAATTAAATTTTTTTTTTTTTTTGCATCGTGCATTATAATATTTTAAGTAAGTAAATGAAATATTTATAAAGTTAGTTTTATTTGTTGTCAAACCATATAGCCATTTTTCTTTTCTATCATATTGAAATTATTTTTAGAAGAACTTAAACTAAAAGCCTTTTCCTATTTTTACATAAACTTTTTTTCTTCAAAATCAGGTTCCAGTGATTCTGATGGTTTTTCTCACAAAAATTCACTAGGTCATGATGAAAGTGGTGAGTTAATGTTGTCCTTTATATTAAATGGACATGTTCTAATGTTTGCTCATTTAAGTTCTCTCATTTTTTTTTAAATTTCAATTTTCTTTTGTAACAAAAATAATAAAACATTCAGTTTCTAGATTAAAAAAAAAATATATATATATTTTTATTTAAAGTTGAGATAAAGAATTCTTTTTAAAAAGTACATTGTAAGCTTAGTTATAATTTACTTATATAATAAGTTGTTTGATGTTAAATATTTATAAAAGTTGAAGGCTTTGACAGCCCAACAATTTAAAAGAGAGTTTTAAAATTTTGTTTGAAATCATCCACTTTCTGTTGGAATACTTGTGTAAAGAAGGAATCTATGTTAATGTAGCCTGGAATAAATCAGTTTAAAACTATTTCCTTTTGAATAAAAAATTCTAAAATAAATTTGAATACAATAATGAACAATAATACAATAATCGAATATGACAATTTATACCTTTCAAGATACTACAACTGATGAAGAAGACAGAGGAGCTGCTAAGCCAAGGCCTAGAATAGTCAAGAGCATACCAAAAAATTTTGATGGAGTTGATTATGGACAGTTACTGAGTCAGAAAAAAGCTGAGTTTACAAGACTGACTGGAGTGACAGATGACAATGTCATTGACCTTTGTCTTCTAAGGGGAAACATGGAGCTGGATGAGGCAGTGAAGTTGTACAAAGAGAATGGTAGGTTTCATTTAGGCATGAGCTTTAGGTGAAATTTTACAAAGATAATAGAATAAGGTTTTATTCAGACATGACCTTTACGTGAAGTTATACAAAGAGAATGGCATTTTATTCAGATGTCACCTTTAGGCAAATTCCTTAACATGAAATTGGGCACAAAGGTGTTCACAATCCTAAAAATGCCATAAAGTGCATATAGTATTGTGATTTAGCTTACTCCTACTTTTCATATCATTGTTGACAAGCGCAAACCGGCCAAGTCCGAAATAGCAAATTTTTCAGGAGAAGCAAAAAACTGCATAGATCAAGTAAACGGATCAATGTAGCCGCTTTAATAAGAAATATAATTGTAGAAAATCAATTGGACAATGCTATAAGATATTTTTAGACATTATGTAGGATATTCCAAGGAACATTTTGGTAAAAAAATTGAAAATTTCCAACTTGGCCGGTTAGCGCCTGACAACTACAATATATATATGAAGACCACACTTTCGTTAAGAGTTATTCCACTTTTAACAAGACTATGCGTTTATTTTCTATTCCATTGTACAAACTTTATTCTTTTCTTATTTTCATTTGATTTTTGCAGTTTTTTTTTCACTTAAAAAGTAGCTCAGTACATACTATGCATCACTATATCTAAGACATTAGTCATATGTTAAAACATTACAAAATGTGACAATGCTGTATTTTTCCGTGTGGTCTTCATATAGTTTAAAGGTGAAGTTTTTTATTAAGTTTATTCCTATACTGTATTTTATATAATTAAAAAAGTTTCCATTTGGTGTGGCTGGTCAGCTCAATATTTTATAGCCACTGGTAATCTGGGACACGGTGGCTGGTCAGCTCAATATTTTATAGCCACTGGTAATCTGGGACACGGTGGCTGGTCAGCTCAATATTTTATAGCCACTGGTAATCTGGGACACGGTGGCTGGTCAGCTCAATATTTTATAGCCACTGGTAATCTGGGACACGGTGGCTGGTCAGCTCAATATTTTATAGCCACTGGTAATCTGGGACACGGTGGCTGGTCAGCTCAATATTTTATAGCCACTGGTAATCTGGGACACAGTGGCTGGTCAGCTCAATATTTTATAGCCACTGGTAATCTGGGACACGGTGGCTGGTCAGCTCAATATTTTATAGCCACTGGTAATCTGGGGCACGGTGGCTGGTCAGCTCAATATTTTATAGCCACTGGTAATCTGGGACACGGTGGCTGGTCAGCTCAATATTTTAAAGCCACTGGTAATCTGGGACACAGTGGCTGGTCAGCTCAATATTTTATAGCCACTGGTAATCTGGGACACGGTGGCTGGTCAGCTCAATATTTTATAGCCACTGGTAATCTGGGACACAGTGGCTGGTCAGCTCAATATTTTATAGCCACTGGTAATCTGGGACACGGTGGCTGGTCAGCTCAATATTTTATAGCCACTGGTAATCTGGGACACAGTGGCTGGTCAGCTCAATATTTTATAGCCACTGGTAATCTGGGACACAGTGGCTGGTCAGCTCAATATTTTATAGCCACTGGTAATCTGGGACACGGTGGCTGGTCAGCTCAATATTTTATAGCCACTGGTAATCTGGGGCACGGTGGCCTAGTGACAGCGTGTTTGACTGGCGATCCGAAGGTTCTGGGTTTGAATCCTGGTGCAGCCAGGATTTTTTCCCAGGACTTGAGGGTGCCCCTGACTCTACCCAGCTCTGATGGGTACCTGACACTAGTTGGGGTAAAGTAAAGGCTGCTGGGCATTGTGCTGACTACACATTCCCTCATATGCCATGGCCACAGAAACTGGTAAACGCTGCTTTACCAGCCCTATGATCAGTTTGGTCTGAAGGGTACTTTACTTACGGATAATCAGATTAATTTCATTTTACAATTATTTTTTTTAGCATCTTAGCCTCATTCAGTGATTGTCCCTTTGATGATAAACAAAAGACACAAAATCAATTAATGATATTCTTTTCTAATTTTTTTTTAAGCATTGTATAAGAAATGTTGATAAAGTGGTCACTTGTGATGAATTAATTAACCGTAAACTGATTAGACATCTTCGTGCTGGCATTTCACATCAACCACCAAATAAAAGTGACCTTTGTAATATTTGCTTGACCTGTTCCAACATCTTTTGAACAGTTTGATCAGAATTCACTCATTCAGACTGACATTGATTATGTTTATAAATATTTATCTGAATTAAAAATTATTTAAATTAATTTTACAAATGAAAATATTTTTTTAGGGAATGGAATTAAGGATCTTCCATTGCCTGAGGTGCCGAAAGAATTTGAAGAAGGTTTAATGAAAGAAGCAGAAAGACCTTCCCACCCAGAGCCAGGAACTGCCCACTGGGCAGCCTTAGGTGATGAAGAGAAGGAAGCCATCATTGCCACTTTCATTGAAGATTTTCTCTATGTCACTGGACTTTCAGAGGACGATACAGAATATGCCAAAAAACGTTTAGCCTCCAGTGGAAACAATCTTGATCTAGCTATTGTTGCCCATTATGAAGACATGTAAAACTTGAGTGATATTTCTAGCAAGCTTGGAGACTGCTCAATGGGCTGTTCAAGCTTTTTTATTATTTGGCTTTGGAGTTTATTCTTCTTGAACTCTTAAAATTTAAATCATTAGAGTTCTAGATTTTTAACTCATTAAGCTTTTTATTCTAATAGGGCTGTTTAAAAATGTTAATGTAGACAAGAAAATGTTACTGTAGACAAGAAAACCTCTTGATTTATACTACAAGTCCATGGCGAACTTTATCTAGATTTGGTTTAGCACGTGAAGAAATTAGCTTTGTGAATTATTGTGATAACAGCATTATTATAAACATATTTATATGATTTGTGTTTTATAATTTTTAAACAATTGTTATCTAGTGAGGCTTAGGATCCCCAATACTTGATTTAACATTAGACTTTCAGATGTCTAGTCAAGACTTCTTCTACTGGGAACTTTAGGCATGCATAAGATAAGAAATGCCAAGGAATCCTTGTAAATATTAACATGATCATTCCATTGCCTTTCTAATCATTATTATTATGGTGTCTTGGTTTGGCCTCATCATTTTCCCATTGACAGCATATTCCTATAAGGGATTGAATGTAAACAATGTAAAATAGTATTATAGTGTGTTTATGTTATAGTGTAAGTGTTTCATTATTACCTTGTACTTGTATATAGTCTGATCTATGAAAATAGCTTTCTATTTTCTGATCAAGGACATATTCCTTTGCATTTTCTTTTGTTTTGAAAGCCATCATTGAAATATACCGTAATATACAGATACAGACAAATGAAAGTGATATGTTTATAAATGCTTTATTATGAACAGTCTTTTATAAAAACTGATACTCTTTGCACAGACCCTCAAAATATTAAACATAGAAAGCATTCAATATTTCATAACAATTGGAATGAAATATACATCCATATACAAAACAAAAAAAAAATAGCCTGTGAAATAAAACTTTGTCACAACTATTTGTTTATATGTTGTTTATATGTAATAAAAAAATGTTGAGCTACTTCTATGCAGTGAAAAATATTTTTGCTATTTTTTTATTGTCTGATTCAGACCAAATATTTTGCAGACAGAATTATGCAGAGAGTAATGTGAGTGATTACAAAAATATACATCTTAAAGCAATCTGTTGAAATCAGAATGAAAGTTTATTTCCTGATTGCTCATCTAACTAAACTATTGAATAAACTGTTCAAACATCCAATCAAGTAACCCAGACTTTCATATTGAACTAAATCGAATCCACATAGACATTGTAACCAAATGTTTTGCAATACTGTCAATAAACAATACTTTTTTAAAACCCATCAGCCGGGGGAAGGGGGAAGAAGACCCTGATTTCCAGCAATGAGACCACTCCTATTTAATACAGTCTATATGAACTTGAAATAAAATTTTAAAAGCGTTAAATTGAAGAAAAAAAACACTAAATTTTGAATTTTTTTTTTTACGTTCAAAATATTACATTTTGAGATTATCTATAAGCAGTACAATTCAAAAAGATAAAAACTAACATGCCAGCATTATAAACCTTTATATGCAATGTTTAAACTTTCTTGAAAACATTAAAGAAAAAAACAACTTCATAGGTTTAGTTATCAACAAACATTTTTTTTTACTATGTAAAGAATTATATATAAATGATAAAAAAGTAGTGGGACCTTATTTACCCCATGAAAATATCAAATATTGGTGGACTTAGTAAATTTCAAAAGATAAGTTATACAAACATTAATAAATGTCTCTTAGCCTCTCTACTCAAAATCTAATAGTAAACCTAGGGCTACATTCAAGTACTAATGACCATTAAAAAAACAGTGGGAAAAGAAAATAGAAAAAAAAAAAATTTATATAGAAACTTTATTTTAACAGCAGAATCCAGTTTAGAAACAAGGGATTCTATCCAGTTGGGGCACACATGTGAAAATATTTCACTAGAACTAAGATACAATTACAATAAAAAATACAATATTTCAATTTTTCAAATGCATAGAAATATCACAGTTTACATAAATGGGAAAATAAATATATCAAAAATGTACGTCTCTGTGTAATTTTATTTTTCTTTCCATACATAAATATTTAAACAAATTAATCCAAAATCTTTTTTTTTTAAAGAATACATAATCATTATGTGCATTTGTGTTTTTGGGAAAGAATGACTAATTGAAAAAAAAAAAAAAAAATCAATGACAGGGGTTTGTAATATAAAAAGATACAATGCAACAAACAAAAAAAAAAGCACACAGAAATATCAAATTTTGTAGTGTTGGTTTATCTTATGGCTCATAGACATAATTTAAATATGCATCATTAACAGCTTTGCAACTAAAACCATCTTGATTTGAAATCATACCTGATTATAACTAACATATCACCTAAAAAAAACTTCATTTCAAATGTTCTATACTGTTACAGAAGATTAATTCCCATCTCCAAAAAAATAGACAAGCAATGTAGCTGTCACTTCTCCAGAGAAGGAGAGAGGGAGAAGGAGAAAAGGGAGGGTGACGGTAGGGAGCAGGAATTGAGAGGGGGAGAAAGAGAGGGTGAGTGTGACAAGGGAGTTGAGATAGGAAGAGAAGGAACAGATAAATAGTAGAAGAACGGAAAGAGAAGTTTATTAATACATTTAGATTCAACGTTTAATAACAAAAATATAAATTATTTTAAAAAACTCTTTCAGAATCCAAAACAACCAGAGTCAAATTCTAAATATATTTGTATTTACAAACTTGAAATAGACCCCATCACTTAAAGTACTGAACAACTTATGTTCATATTTGCATTTAATAATGCTGCTCAGTCATGGCCCTATTTGTCAAATTATTTTAAATGTTACTTTAATAAATTACTTATTTTTTACATCCATATGTACATATTTTTGCAATTTAAACAGAACAAAAAAGGAGCATGCAACAACACAGTACAAAAGTAATATGATATTCCCAGGGTAAAGATAGAGATTGAAGCTATAGCCCAAACATATTTTCCCATACATAATGAATTGTGATCTATGTGTAGACACTACACTATAAAATTAATAAAAATGACTTTTTTTAAATACAGCCGATTTTAAATTATGAAGTTAATTGAGTAAAAGTCCCTGTCGCAGATCACCTTATCATGAGTTTAACTGACCACTGCTGTCTGAGGCTGCAATGTCAGTTTTATTTATAACAGGTTGACCCAAATTGTCCTCTTGCGTTTCTTGGTCCACTTCTTGAGTTTTATCATGATGACGCCAACTGCTAAACCAACCAGAAACTGCTGACTTAGCAGATGTGAAAGCCCCACCTAAGTATAAGTTTTAAAAAAAAGACAATAACAATATATTTTAATAAATTAGTTTTGCAAAAAAACACAGCACATTTTATTTCATTACATCATACAATTGAAATATAGACACAAACTTACCAAACACTTTCCCTGTCTGCACAACATATTTTCCAGTCTGTACAACAGCTGCATTTAGCTTTCTTCCACGCTCTGTACTTTGTAATGTACTGACAAAAGAGTTAACAGCTATTAACCAGTTAATATAAATTTTTCTGCAACAAAGTTTTTTCGACAGTGTGTTTTTCAATATTATAAAATACAGGTACACTGAAATTAATTTTCATATAAAAAATTCCATAGATGAACAAAGGATATTGTAGACTTTTGTTACCAAAATAAAGAGTAAAAACCAATATGAATGTTATTTTCAGTAATTTAAATTTCAAAAACTTGTAAATTATCAATAAAGGTTTACTTACTGGTTAAAACGAACCCTAACATCTGCCATGCTTAAATTGCCTTGGAATGGATGCCTAAGAAAGAAAAAACACAATATGACAGAACTTGAAATATAATAAAAAGAAACAATGCAAAACTATAACAACTGTAGAAATTGAGAATTTTCATTGAGCCTTTAGAAAATTTAAAAAGTGTAACAAATAAAATACCCTGGTGCAATTTCTCTAATGGCTGGATGGTCAACTTCATGCCAATATCTAAAATTATGGGTTGTTTTCCAAGCAGATAAAAATGAGACACCAAAATCCTCAAGAAGTTTATGATCTAAAAGAAAGGGACAAGATATAAGACACTCAAACAGTATCTAAAATCTTTTTTTTTGTTATAATTATGTATAATTTAAAATCTAATTAATGAAATGCATTTGTTCAATCCCTGACAATTTTTCCTTAAATTGTGGAAATCTTATTAGAAAAAATAAAAGTTTCTGGTTTATTGGCATTATCAAATTTTAGGACAAGAATGTTTCAATTTTATTTGTTTTTCTTATAATAAAAAACAAAACCTTTAAATAGTGCACATTTAAAATATACACGTTTATTTCACCTTTCAATGCAACTTACCATCAGCCACAACTGTGGATAATAAAGAATTTAAGTAATGTTTGAACTGTGCTCTGACCCATTCATCACTTCCTTCCCATTCTATGAAGAAAAAACAACATTATACTTAAAGTAAACAACGAAACATTATTTTGGGAACAAAAGAATTCATTGAATGTAAGCCCAAGGTGTGGTGTATTCAACAATGTGGGACCTTATCATTGAATGTAAGCCCAAGGTGTGGTGTATTCAACAATGTGGGACCTTATCATTGAATGTAAGCCCAAGGTGTGGTGTATTCAACAATGTGGGACCTTATTGAATGTAAGCATAAGGTGTGGTGTATTCAACAATGTGGGACCTTATAAAAGTGAAACCTAGTATTGGAAACAAAAAGGATATGACCGCTTTGAAAACCACAATATATAATAATCCAATAGATATATAGATGAAATCCATTGGCTAAAACAAGTACATATTAATATTAATTCTCTTTATTCCCATGTGGCATTCTGACACGAAATGGGTTACCTGAATGAGTCAGAAACCAACAATCGAATATTATTTTAAAGCTCTTAATAAAAATGGAAGACATGTGTAAAAATTGGATGCAATCTTCTTTTCTTTAGAAGTAGCATCTGAAGCATCTGTTACACACAAGAGGATAGAAAATCTATATCTCTAATATCCACTGCAAGAAGATAAGTCAGATTCAGAGCCTCAAGAAACAAATGTGTGACAATAATAGTGACTGTGTACTGTGAGTGTGTAAGTGACGGAATAATTATAAACTGACTAAGACTCGGTGACAAACATTGGACTGTATTATTGCAATGTGTTGACCGGATTAAGTGACCTGATAGCTCTGTGTTATTGTTTATGACTAGAGAGAGTTTTGTTCATGGATGTCTCGTGGAAGTGTATGAGTATGAATAAGGAGTGAATGGTTGTGATATGTTAATGTAATGTGCTAAAAAAGGATTGTAAAATGAGAATAAGGATTAGTAGTTACACCAAACTGGAGACTTGAAGTCTTACTTATACATCACCAAGAGAAAAAAAAAAAGAACAATTTACCAGTGCCATCCAAAAACAGACCTGGCTTTTCATCTGTAACTGTTTTGACCAAATATTCAGCAAATCTAAGGTCAGCTGTTGTAAGGCTAAGCTGTTTTTGTAGCTCCTTATCTCTAACCTCCACTTTCCCTTCTACAACCTGAATGTTATGGTCATTAAGCATTGAAATTGACATAAATTCTTACAAACAACATATTATTATCTTGTACAATAGTATAAATTATATAAGTAAGTGGTTTTATTTGTTATCACACTTACATCAACAAATGCATCTAAAAGTTGGCGACGTTGCTTGAAGAGTATGTTTGTTGCACCTATAACAAAACTACGAATGTTGACATCAGTGAGGATATCATGATACTGTAAGCTTAAGTATGGGTGACAAATAGAGCCCTGAGAAGAGAAAAATAAAATGTGCGAAATGGAAATACATTGAAGTTTATACAATTTATATCAATATATGTGAAGCAATTTTATAACTTATATAAACCAACCAATATGATCAATGATTTTTAATTTTTTTAAATTATTTAAAAAAAATGACATTAAACAACCAAAGATTGTTGTACATTACCCTAGTAAAGATAGCTAATGGGTGACCAAATTGATCTTGTTGAAGTACTACGTCCCCTTTGTGTTTCTCTTCATTGTCATTTCCAGATTTATTTTTGGACTTGCTTTTCTTACTGAAAGCCGATGAGAGTTTGTCTTTAAAGGCTTTTGTTTTGGGCCTCGAAGGCGACTCACTGGCAGTTGTTGGCTTGACTGCACCGTTAGCGCCTGGCTCCTGTGAAGCGACGGGGCTTGCTGTATCATCAGACACTGAGGACTCTTTACCACTTTCGCTTGCAGATATTGAGTCTCTGCTCTCACTCATTGTGGAGGAAGGTGTGGCAGTGCCTGGTTTGTGAGCATCCAGCACAGCAGCATCGTGATCAAAGCTCAAGTGCAGATGATCTTGCTCCCATGAGAAACAATCTTCCTTGTCTATTTTACTGATGCTCTCTGGTGAATCAAGGTCTTCTATGACTTCTTCTGCGTCCTGCCTAGACTTGGTGGTGTGAAGTGTTAAACTGTTGGTGCGGTGCTTCCCCCCAGAGTCCACCGCATTGCTGTTATCATCAACTTCGAAAGGTTCCTTTTTGGACATCATATAGTTACCCCGATTGACATCTTCAATTTGAACTTTCTCTATCTGTGTTATGTTGTCCACGTTGGCCAGAGGACTGTCGTCAAATGTATACTTTTTGCCATCGTTCCTAGAGTACAGTTTAGTCTCGTCAACTGAAAACTGTCTCTTGGCTTTGCTGAATGCATGCACAGTCAACTTATCAGAGTCGTTAGAGCTGACACTTCGAGATCTTGAGCCTTCCTTACCAGGTGTGTGACTTTCTACTTTGGAGCTATTTCCTAATGATGAAGAATCTCTGGGAATAGAGAGTGACTCTGGTGCTTCATTATTGGTTTGTTTTGATATCTCTTCCTCATTTATTTCTAGAGAGCTGTACTTAGTGTCCCCTCCAGCTGCTAAGTGAATGCCAGAATTATGGACATGGCTGAGAATCTCAGAAAGTGGTGTCTCTGGTGCTGTGCCGTGATAGCAGACTTCTAAAAACTGCTCACTCTCCTCAAGATCTGGCTGAAAGTTCACAACGGCTAGAGTAGGGGAGAGTTTCTTATCACTCCATTGGTTGCAGGCTTGGTGAAGTCCACTTTCTAACATACCTAGTAGGTGAAACATTAAAGTATGTAATGAAATATGATTAAATGTTACCTGAAGTATGTAAACAATTTATATTCCACTAATTATTTTTAACTTTAATTCTAGATAGATAATTAAATATGTTTTTTTAAATATTATTTCATATTAAAGAAGTGTGAGAAGTAAGAAGTATTAAAGAAGTGTTAAAGAAGTATTAAAGAAGTATTAAAGATGTATTAAAGAAGTATTAAAGATGTATTAAAGAAGTATTAAAGAAGTGTTAAAGAAGTATTAAAGAAGTATTAAAGAAGTATTAAAGAAGTGTTAAAGAAGTGTTAAAGAAGTATTAAAAAAGAATGTTTTACCAGGAAATAAAGATAAACATCCTAATAAAGTTGGACAAAGTAATTCGACTGGTGAACCAAAAAAGAGAACCTGAAAATAGAAGTTTTAAAAAGAAAAGTTAAAAAAAAAAAAAAGAGAAATATAAATAATTGAAGATTGGATAAAATTTTCATCATTTTGCATTTTATGAAGTATATGTACGATCTATAAGAAGAATGCAACTTGAAATGAGCAGAGGGCTATCTAGTTACCAATTCCCTGCACAAATTCTAAGCAAAGGCAACACTAATTTCACTGAGAGCTAACAAAAAAAAATGCCAACATGAGCTGTATTATTACACAGCACCTAAAAACATTTTTTTTTAAAGTTTTTCATATGCATACCAATATACATTTTTGAAATGCAATAGTATCAATACCCTTACAAGTATTTTGCCCTCTGCCACACACAAAGAAAATATGAAACAAAAATCTAAGTTAATAGACTTGTACATAATTTTAAGATAGGAGAAATATGACAGTAATATGTGTTTAATTAGGATTTAACAATGAACACAATAAAGTGTAATAAGTTAAATATGGATATAATAGTAAAAATTATTTAGGCTTATTTATCTGTAAACAGTAAACATAAATAGGAAACTATGCAAAGGAGTTTTAAACAATAGACATGTAGAACTTACTGGTATATATAAATATAAATAACACATAAATATATACACAATATTAATATAAATATTAATAACATATTATTTATATAGGTTAGTCTTTTGAAATAGTAATAGGGCAACTTTTCCTAACAAATTTAATTGTTGTGCCTAATTCATTCTTTTTATAGATCAATCAAATCAATCAAATCAATGGCATCCTTCCGTCTCGCGAGACGATGGTGCATCACCGTGATTCGAGGTTGCACTTCCTCGTGTGGCTGAGCAGGCCTATCCTTGAATGACAGTCTTTTTTACAGCCTTTGCACACGTGTTCTGTGGGTCCTATTTTTTCCGCTTTTCTTTTAGCCCTTTTATTTATGCTCTCCTCCATTCTATTTTCCTCTGCCGTTTTAACCCCTTTCCTGACAGCAGTGCGCCAGGTGGACCGATCCTCTGCCTTCTCATCCCAGTCACTTGTACTTATTCTGGCTGCTCTCATGTCTCTCATACAGACATCTTTATAGCGGAGGCGTGGGCGACCTGTCTTTCTCTTCCCAGATGCCAATTCTCCATATAGGAGGTCCTTTGGGATTCTGCCTGGACTCATTCTTCTTACATGTCCTAGCCATCTTAGGCGCCTTTCACTGAGGACTGCGAACATGCTTTGGGCGCTGGCGCGCGTCAATACCTCACTGTTAGGGACTTTGTCCTGCCATTTAATGCCAAGGACGCGACGCAGACACCTCAGGTGGAAGCTATTTAGCTTGCGCTCATGGGACGCATAGGTTGTCCATGATTCGCTACCATAAAGCAGCGTGCTGATGACGCAGGCCTGGTAGACACATAGTTTGGTCCTTTCTGTCAGCCTGGTGTTTTCCCAAACCCGTTTACCAAGTATAGCCATTGTGGCAGCTGCCTTGCCGATTCTGCTATTTAGTTCATCCTCTATGGACAATGAGCTGGAAATCTTGGACCCCAAGTAGGTGAAACAGTCCACAACTTCCAGGTTTTCGTTTTCTATAGTAATGATAGGAACGGAGCATGTGTCTTGGGCCATGATATTTGTCTTCTTTATGCTCACCTGCAGGCCGAATTCTTTGCAGGCGTTGGCGAAGCTTGACACAAGCTGTTGTAGGCCTGTTTCTGTGTGTGATATCAGGGCCGCATCGTCAGCAAAAAGTAGCTCGCGAATTAGGACCTCTTTCGTTTTGGTTTTGGCTCGGAGACGGGCAGTGTTGAAAAGTCCTCCATCTGCTCTGGTGTGTAACCAGATTCCATCACTACTATCCTTGAAGGCGTATCGGAGCAGTATAGAGAAGAATATTGCGAACAGTGTTGGTGCGAGTACACAGCCTTGCTTTACACCGCTACTGACTGGGAAGGCTTCAGAGGTGGCTCCGTTGAAGTGCACTGTGCCCTGCATGTTATCATGGAACTGTCTGATGATGGCGAGTAAGTGTGGGGGACAGCCAATTTTTTCCAGAATTTGGAACAGCCCACTGCGACTAACTAAATCAAAGGCTTTTGTCAGGTCTATGAAGGCGATGTATAGTGGCATCTGCTGCTCTCTACATTTTTCCTGCATCTGCCGTATGGAGAACACCATGTCTATGGTAGACCGACCCGCCCGAAAACCACATTGTGACTCTGGATAAACTCGGGAGGCTAAACTCTGCAAGCGAGTAAGAGTGACGCGGGCAAAAGCCTTTCCTACGATGCTCAGAAGCGAGATACCGCGGTAGTTATTGCAGTCGCTTCTATCGCCCTTATTCTTATATAGCGTCACTATGTTTGCGTCCTTCATGTCCTGGGGGATGTATCCCTGTTCCCAGCAGAGGACTAGCAGCTCGTGTAAGGGCTGGAGCAGCACTGTCTTACCGTTCTTCAGAGCTTCTGGAGGTATTCCATCGCTCCCAGGGGCTTTTCCACAGGCTAGGCGGTCGATGGCTTTGCTTAGCTCTTCCTGTGTGGGAATGGCATCTAGTTCTTCCATGAGCGGCATGTCGGGGATGTCATCTAGGGCGGTGCTGGAGACTGTGTTAACTGTTGCATACAGTTCCAGGTAATGTTCAATCCAGCGTTTGAGCTGTTCCGCTTCGTCCTTGATGATTTCTCCAGTTTTGGATTTTAGGGGTGCAACCTTTGACGTCGTAGGGCCGATTGCTTTTTTAATGTTTTCGTACATGGCTTTGGCGTTTCCCATATCAGCAGCTGATTGTATGCTTGAGCAGAGGTTAAGCCAGTAGGTATTGGCACATTGACGGGCAACCCTCTGAGCATGCATCTTAGCTGTTTTGAGGGCGTGCAGTGTGTCGGGAGTAGGCTTCTCCTTGTATGCCAGGAGAGCTTTCCTTTTAGCTTCGGTGACAGGTTTCATTTCATCCCAGTTGGCGTCGAACCAGTCCGTGTTTTCGCGTTTTTTTTTGCCAAAGGCATGTATTGCTGAGTCGTATATCGAATCGCGGAGATCCGACCATTTGGAGTCAATAGTGACATTTTGGGTTGATTTTGGGAGGGCTTCTTGTATTTTGCCAATGTAAAGCTGTGTTTTTACTGGGTCCTTCGTGCAATAGGTGTTTATGCGTTGACGTCTCTTTTCTTTGGTGTGATACGAGTTCCTTCGCATTATTCGTACCTTGCTGGCCACTAGGGAGTGATCAGTGTCGCAGTCGGCACTATGGTAACTACGGGTGAGAAGAACACTAGCAAGTTGTGAACGCCTGGTGATGATGAGGTCCAACTGGTGCCATTGGCGCGATCGAGGGTGTCTCCAGGACACTTGGTGTATATCTTTGCATTTAAAGAAAGTGTTAGTCACACACAAGCCCCGTGAACAACACAGTTCCAGCAATCTCTGTCCGTTCTCATTTATTTTGCCCCTTCCAAAAAGACCAAGGCACGTGGGCCAAGCCACGTGGTCTCCCCCCACTCTAGCGTTGAAGTCTCCTAAGAGATAGATTGCCTCATTTTTGTGGATGCCGGCTATTGCTTGTTCTAAGGCGTCGTAGAACTGGTCCTTCTCTTCTGAGGTAGAGCAGAGAGTTGGGGCGTACACACTAAATATGTTGGCCGGGCCATCAGATGTTCTGAGTCGTAGTGCGATGATCCTCTCCGTGCCTGATGATGGGGGTTCAATGGAGGGTAGGAGGGTATTCTTCACTGCGAAACCCACGCCATGCTGTTTTGGTGCACCTGTGGGTCTGCCTTGCCAGAAGAATGTGTAGTTTGTTTCTTTCAGTGAGCCGCTGTCTGGTAGCCTAGTCTCCTGGAGGCAGGCGATGTCAATTTTTAGCCTGTCAAGTTCTCTGTCGATGATGCCTGTCTTCCGCATATCCTTGATGGATTGCAGGTCAGTTATGATGCCGGGACACATAGTCCTAACGTTCCAGCTTGCAATTCGAAGAGCTGGAGCTGGAGTCTTCTTTTTATTTTTCGTATTTCCTGGTGCAGGGCTTTTTGGCCCACTTGTTGAGCTGGTGCTCTAATCTCCACGCACCCAGTGGAGAAGGCAGGCCATGACGGGATAGCACCTATTTGACTGGGGGCTGCCCAGTTTAAGGCGGGCGGTAGCTGTCCAGTGAAACTTGTTAGTCTCTCCCACCGTCGGAAGCAACCCCTGGCGCCCAGCTCTACGTCAATTGAGCTTTGGCTTAGAACCGGTAGACTGCTGCTTCCCGTGTTTTGCCGACACCTTGCGGCGACGCTGGAGTGTCCTCTCCAGAGGTGATGCAAGCCTGGGCGGGTGATGTATGGAGAATTAGCTGTAGCCCAAACAGCAGATCCCCCCTCTCCACGTTACTGGTGTAACCAAGGGAGCGACTTGCGTCGATGCAGCTTGGCGCCAATGACGTCGCAGGAGAAGCCGGATTGTAGATAGCTTTTATATACAGACCGCCTGTAGGTACTCCGTTTCCTGATTTTCTGTCGGGGTTTACTCCCTTAGCCTTTCCCGGGTAACAGGTATAGCCGCAAGGCAGCGGAGGTTTGGAGTCAGAGTTGCCTTCTCCTAGATGAACTACCAACAAAGGTTAACGAGCCTCATCTACCCGAAGCGACTGGTTTTAAGGCGCCAGTGGACCGCCTTCGCCCCTTCTCCTGTTAGTAGCAACATGGTCCGCCGGGCTTAGAGAATTAAGCCACACGTGAAGGCCAGGAGTTGGACTTTAGTTGACAGAGGCATTATGAGACGCTGGCCTTTTAGAGCATTTCTAGAGGAGTGGGTGCTTATCTCCCACTCCCGCCCTGGCATTGCCAACCTTGGACCAATGGGTATATGTAAATTACTAGTTAAATTAGAGATACTTATTAACCCTTGGACAAAGTTTAATAACTAAGATACACACTTTTTTCTCCCAACAAAATATTTTTAAAGCACTTTTAATATCATAGAATTAACAGAATGAAGGAAGAAAATGGTATAATATCCAGGACAAAGACATTAAGTGTCTAATTTGTTTATTTCTTTTTAATATGGTTAATATTTTTAAATAGAATGCCTACCCTTCTTTCAAGCATTAGTAACTTGAATAAAACAATCACTTTATGCTTGTATGTAGCCACAAGATCACGTGCTGAAAGACCTGACAATATATAGAGCAGTGAGAGCAGTTAATATTATGCACAGTGGCCAAGTATTTACATGACATATTCAAGTTCCGGAGGGTTTACCCCACTTCTGTACCCATGGGCCTCAAAGTTGGCAAAGTGTGTAAACTGCCGATACGATCATATTAAGATTACACGCATGGGGGACAGCTCCCGCAGATGCTGTGGGTGTCCCGCTATCCGTTGCACACCGGGTAGGCCCACGGCCCCACTGGGGAGGTAGAAAGGACTTTGCGAACCTGTCTTGAAGAACCTCCCGGTGCCTGGATGTCTGTGCCTATAGTATAGGATTTGTGCTTCTGGGATACATTGCAGGTATACCGGTGAGCCACCACAATAAGGATCCTAGGGGAACCGCAGTGAACAATAGCTGGACAGCGGAAACCTTCCCTGTTACACACACACCACGGGCATGTCGTGGGGTGGCTGGAGCCCGGAAAGTGTTTATGTGTCCCCATGACTTACTCCTAATACATTACGCCCTGGACTAAAGAGCCCTTAAGAGCCTTTTAAAGAATTTGGAAGGGTTTACCCTGAGTCTACCCAGTTCTGATGAGGTAAAGAAAAGGCAGCTATACATTGTGCTGACCACACAATTTCCTAGTATGCCATGACCAAAGAAACTCGTGAAAGCTGCTTCACTAGCCCTGTGGATCTATTTGATCTAACAGGCTTACATAACTTTTTGCTTACTATTAGCAGTTAACAAATAGCTAAAACCCCCTGGTACTGTTTGTAGTTCAAATATTCTAGTATTCATCACCAGAGTTGAACTCCCATTGACTGAGGCAGAGATTGCACTCATAGTGCCCCGAACTTCAACACGACTTAGCTGACCTTTTGTAGCCAAGCGGATGTTCCTCAACCGCCAATATTACGAGGATACACTACCGACTAAAGTGGTGAGATCCTGCATTTGGACAGCATCAATCTTAGCCTTCAAGGTACTGCCAGAAGCATTGTTATTCTACGCCTTGAAGAGAGGTTGAGTGGGACTTGTTCGAAAGAACCTGATGATCACAAGCAAAACCACCTTAGGGGCCTCGGGACGCACGCATCCGTGAATGTGAGCAAGGCGAATCATTTATTTTCATCCTGAGGCCAAGTTTTGAGTCTCTCGCTATCAAAGACTAAAAGCCACAAACGCAGGGGACTAGAATTCATCACTAGACTAGAACCCCACTTATCTAAAGTGAGAAAATGAGCTGAGATTACAATGCTTGTCCAGTCCGGGACTGCCTTCTAAAAGAGGCCCTTATCAATCAGTGCTTAATTAAAAAGTGGGCGATAATAGCCTGCTCCCTTCTGCAGAGCTTCCACTATGGATCTGCATGATTTGGACGTATTCATCGCCAGACCCATGTTACAGTTTAAATTTGCACACTTATTCTACAAACCTAAGAAAACCTGAGTTCCTTCTAATAAACTTCGGGTAAGTGAAGAATTGAGATTTTTGTATGTTTGTTCCAGAAGAGACACTTGGCTAAAGTCTTTTTCATCAAAATAAGCATGTGTAATCAACTCAAGCTTGGCTTGGATTAAACCAAACAAGGGCTGAAAATAAAATAAAAAAATTGACTTTTCAATCTTTCTGTAACACAACATTATCTAATTTATACTATTTGCAACACAACATTATCTGTTATTATTTTCTGCAATACAACATTATATGTTATATTTTCTGCAACACAACATTATCTAATATATACTATTTGCAATACAACATTATCTGTTATTATTTTCTGCAATACAACATTATATGTTATATTTTCTGCAACACAACATTATCTAATTTATTTTTTGCAACACAACATTATGTGTTATTATTTTCTGCAATACAACATTATAAGTTATTATTTTCTGCAACACTACATTATCTATATTTTCTGCAACACAACATTATCTAATATACTTTTTGCACCACAACATTATCTAATATACTATTTGCAACACAACATTATTGTTTACTATTTTATACACCTATTTAATACTTTCTTACCAGCCTACTCAGCACGCAAACACTTTTCTGAACTGTACTTCTAGTAACATCAGCTGTTTTATTAATCAAATCCTTTAAAAAGAAAAGTGGAAAAAATTAATATATATTTTCATCAAATTAACATTTACTCAAATTGTGTTAATTGATAGCACAGTTTTAAAAATTTAAACTTTCCAGATGCTTACTTTGGCATCCATCTGTCTATAACAGGACACGGCATAAACTGTTTGTGGTGTACCACTTCTCCCAGGTAACACAAAATACACTGTATCTAGAATTAAAGCATTAAATATGGGTAATTGAAACATTAACATTTAAATACAAATTATGATAATTACTGGCTTCTGTTGTCAACCCTTGAAGTTTATTTTAAAATGCTTTGAAACTTTTTTTAAAAAAAGAATGTGCAACCAAGCTAGAATTCTCCCTTCAAAACTATAGATTTATATTCTCTTAGTAAACTATTATGATAAGGCTGTATTATCACAATCAGACTTTTATCAGGTTGAGGATCAGATGCTTCCTGATTTTAAAGAATAAACAATGAGGACAAGACTCCAACAACATATCTTGTGGAATGCTGAATGCTCAATGGCTTACAAAGGGTGCATGACCTACAGTCTATGACAGTAAAAAACAACATAAATAAATAGCATCCTTGACAAAATGACAACTACAAGACCTGACTTAAATAAGAACAAATACATTGAATATAAATTAATTCAAAGAAGTAAACTAAAGAATGAATGAAAATAAATAAAGGAATATTTGAATTAAGTAATAAAGCCTTTAATACCTTTAAGAAAATTATGTGCTCCATCTGGAAGAGCCAAAGAGGGTATATGTTTCCATTCTTCTGGTATTTCATTGCTTTCTACAGAATTACCTTCTATAAGTGGGGGATAAGAGAATTCAACCTGTTTGAAAGAAAACAAAAACAATTTAATTCACAAAATGTTGAGCATAGAAATGATCATTGCTGCCCCTATTGACAATTCTTAATTAGGTGTGACCTTTTTGAACTGGATTGATTGTGAACTTCCTGTGAAATTTACCGCCATTTTCGTAAACAAAAACCATGCTTTTGGTGCGGCTTGACAATTGATTTTAACATCGGCAGTCAGTTCTGGTCTTTTAGAAACATACAACGGCTACAAGATTAGTTAAGAGGAATCCATTTTTAACATCAAAAGTGAGTAGGCAATGCAATTAGTTTGGGATTATAAATAGGTGATTCTTCAAATCTGACATTCACAATCCATCTTTTTTCTTGTGGCGCCATCTTTTGGAAATGAAATAAAATTTAATTCTCTACATATTTTCGTACAACCAGTAACGTAGCACAGAGACATGTTTCAAAGCAAATAATCGAATAAGACCTGAAATGTTCTTCTTTTTTACCTTTTATGCATGCATAATCGTTAAGACTTGTCAATTGCGAACATAGAAAGTCTAACTATTAAAATTTAAGAAACCAATGGTTTAAAAACATAATTTATATATAAGGCTCACCTGCAAAGCTAAACTATTTCCCCAATAAGAGTTAAAGTAAATAGGATTCTATCTCTACCTGGACTTCACACGATTACCTTTTGAAAGTTTTACAACAGTACTTTGTGCACAAGTTATTGATAATAAAGCAAAGAAAACAGTTACGACCATCAAAAAAATATTAATGATACAACAGAAAGTAGATGAAATTTAGATGAATAAATTCACATCTTTAAAGTCCTGAGTAAAATTGATGGACTAGCTAGAAGATAAAAGGAAGTAAAATCATATTGATTGGTCTGCCTTATAATGGGGATTGGTGGTCTACCCTGAATAATTTTATTACTGGATCTAGTGGGTGTCTCTGAGTCTACCCAAACTCTGCTGGGTAGGTCCTACCTGACATCAGTTGCGAAAGTTAAAAAAAGGTGGGCGGACATTGTGCTGGCCACACAATACTATTGTAGCCTATGCCATGGCCACAATGCACTATATTCCAGTATAGGACAGGACCTAAATAGAATAAACCCAACTCACCCACCTAACAGCAGACTTTGTTACTGCCCACAAGAAACTGTGGACCACTTCCTGCTTAAATGCCCTGAGCTAACCTACCTCAGATACATTCTACCCCCCCCCCTCAACCTACCTTTACCAACACCAATATAGCAGTATTGAACAACTGAAAAACTTTACAAAAGGCATGTAAATATGTTTGTCTGGCATTGACTGCAATAGAACAAACAGTCTGCAGACTGGCTAATAGAAGAAGAATGCCATGGTCACATAAACGCTTGCTCAAGAACTAACATGGTCTAGAAAGATTTAAAGGCTAGAGTCTAGAATACTTGCTCAATTTTTCCACAATCCTTATTGTTATGAAACATTAGCTAATTATCAAAGTGATAGGCCTACACTTCTAATTATCAAAGCCATACTATTCAAGCCAGAGTTGAAAGAAGTGCTTTGTGTCAAACTAGTGGCATAGCCAGAGTTGACATCAGTGCTTTGTGTCAGAGACATGTGTTTGTAAGCATGATGTGCATTGCATAGTAGGCATATAGAATATAGACAATATAGTGCTGAGAAGAACCATTTTGAGGAAAAACAACATTGATGCAAAGTTTTGAAAAAAAATATACAAAGAACAGTTAACATGCCGATTAGGCCTAAATTTTTAATAAAGGATACATTTATGAGATAAGGCAAAATCATATCAATATTATCATAGTAATTCATAGTCATATAGTTGTGCATCATACTATTAGTATTACTATTACTATCATTCAGTGATCATACAGCATGAAATTATCAGTTTTAATTTTAGTTTCAATCATACTATTCATACATGTCATAATTTTAAGTTAGGCCTACATAAGTAACATAAGTATGATAAGTCATAAGACACCTTAAGTGATTATAAGTCTTGTCTTATAAGTGTAACATAACTTATGAATTATGACATACACATGATACAGTATCATACACATATTCATATTATCACATACACTCATACAGCAGTTAAACCAAAGTAATGAAACTTTCATTGAAAGTATAGCCAAGTTTAATAACGCACGTAGTACGTGACGTAGTCTAGTCCGTAGCCGTAGTGCAATCATTAGGCCTAATACAATATTATTACTACATAATAATATATAGCCTAAAATATAGACATTAACAATAAAAATGTGTCAGTTACTTGAGTGACAACATTTCTTACATACTTCATAATTCAGATCAAATCTGAAATCATACCTGACATCCTTTTTTGTGATGAAAACCAACGACAATAACATGCAGAACTGGATCTTCCATAGTTTGCATTTTTTGCTTTTAATCAGGCAAATTTCCAGAAATCAATAATTAAACCAGGATTTTCCAATAGCTTCACAGATGTCTCACGCGTTTGTTTCATATCAACGTAGGCCTAAATAAACTCACATTATCACTGATTATCAGTGAACAGGAACTCCCCTTGATTCTGGTGACTTGTTGTTTTTGCCAGATTTTTAAATCAATAATATAGTCAAACTCACTGACATACATATGTTATTTTCGCCACAGGTTAACTATCCTATGTTTTTTTCGCCACAGATTTAATATTGTTCTTGATTGTTTTTTGTTCTATATATATTTTATCTAGGATCAAGTATCAACTCATGAGTTGTTCGTTATCCCAACTCTAATCCCTTTTTTTTTTCAAAATCCTTTATATTAACTTTGCAAAACTTTTTTGGCCCAGCCTACCGATCCGATCGGTTCATAACTAGTGCAAGGTTCATAATTAGTGACTAGTGAATATTCCCAATTAACAAGATTAACACGCCATCCCTAATTCCAATACCCCCCTTACACTAGGGCCTATATTTTATGGTGCGCATTTGTAAATCCCAATAATGAACGCACATAATAAGATGGACCGCTTGCTCTATTTTTAGAGCTTAGGGCCTATATGTAATTTTTTTTCCGTGAGCAACCAATAGGCCTAAGGCTGTACGTCTTAAATTACTTCTACGCAACTCCTTGTTTCTTAGATTAAGTTTCCGCTGTAGGCCTATAGAACTTTCGATTTTAATTTTTATTTTTCATTGAAAGAAAATCAAAGGGATTCAATAAAAAGGAAGTGCAAAGTATTATTCGAATCGGGAATTCCGAAAAGCAGTCTTTCGAGTCATCATAGGCCTATGGCAGAAATACTAAAGCAAGCGGTCCATGCAATGTAGGCCTATATTATAGTCTATAGTCTATGGTATTAGGCCTACTACTGCGCTGGTTTTGCTTTATTGTTTTCATCATTTCTTTGAGAGTGGCAAACGGCAAAATCTTCCTATATGGCTAATTTAATATTTAAGACATAAGAAACATTTATATAGACTTAAGCAATATAAGCCTATAATAATTATTTAATTAGCCTACTACAAATTAGGCCTACTATTTTCGACGCTTCGATCATTCTTTAGAATATCTATAGGTCCTATGATTTGGTAAATTAGGCCACGTATGTTTTTCTTAAACCCTTTCATAAAATATATTATAGTATATCTATAGGGCCTATCATTATACTAGGCCCTATATAGGCCTATATATATAGGCCTATATATAGGCCTAATATATTGCCTAATATAGGCTATAAGCGTATAGTATGGCATTAATTTTAGCCTATATTAATATGTTTGCATTAACAAGCCTATTGTTATGTGGCTTAGGCCTATTTATAATATTAACTTTTTTTTTCGTCTTACTGCGGGTGCGGACACGCTTAAAATTATACTTTATATGCTAGCAACTCACAGGGCCTAAAGGGCGAGTGTCATATGCGGGGCGCTCACGGCTTGTCTGCCTCTAATGAATTGGCCTCCATTTGCACGTGTCTTGTTATTGTTATTACTAGGCAAAACATGGATCCCATTTCGCATGATTTATTAAATCATGTAGGCCTATTGAAATTATTCTTATATATTGATTGAATGGCATTTAGGCCTACCAACTTAATTAAGGATTCAAACATAGTGTGCATGCAAAATAAGTTTTGCTAAGCACGTTGGTGTGGATCAAATCTCCTTTTGAGTGTCTCCCTTCTAGCGCTTTGCCAGGGGAGGCGGCCTCTGGTGGGGGCAAAAGACTAAAAGACTTAATCTGTTCCCATGAACCCCAGCGAACTGTGCAAATCACTAATTCCGTGAAACGGGACCGGTGAGTTAATGTATGGGACTGCTGTCGCCGTTTACCTGCACCTCATCTCTGTGGCGGACGGATTCCGAAGTGGCATGTTTACCACGAGGTTCCAGAACTAAAACGACTCGTCCCGTGGTGGTTATCAGACTTCCACGACGAGCTTTGTCCCCCCCCCCCCCGCCTTTGCCCCTCAGGGAGTGGGGCGTGCTGCGAAGTCAGGAAAGGTATGATGTCACGTCCTTATGTCTGGGTTCCATAAGCGGCCTTGAGGGAATACCCTCGCTCTATAAGGGCATCACCGCGTCAGACAAAATCCGTTGGGCGACACACCTCCAGACTCTATTCTAGGAATACGAGGCAGACCCCGAAAACTGTATGTGGTTATACATAATTATGTATATTTGGCAGAGGACAAACGGAGTAAATAGATCTAACATGCTACAGCCCTATTTGGGGCTAGCATCGGACCGAGGCTGGAGCTTAGATTACTTCCTCAACCCGTGCTTGCATTAGGTACATGCATGACCTGCCACCGCTTATCATAAACCCTGCTCTAATCTCAACCGGGGGCGTATATTGCTGTGGACTCTCAGACGGTGTCTCACATGCTTCGTCCTTGACTCATTTCATAACTTTCGGGACTCGAGAAAGAAAGGTGGGTGGCAAAGGGCAAAACTTTCAGATGCCTAACAATGCATAAGAAAATCAATATAAACATCATATAGATTAGGCATATAATTGTGTTGAATTCAATTTAATCACACATTTAATCTCTATACAAGGTTTACATATAGTCAATAAGCTTGTTTTGATTTTCAGTTATATTTTCCTTTTTGTGTCTGATAACGAGCCTTTAGCCTAGGCCTATATTAACTTTGGCCTAACTTTGTATTTTTTCTTAGCCTAGTATTTAAGTAGCAAAGGGCAGAAATCGCCAGAAGGCTAAATAAAAATGCATATAAAGGATTCATACGAAAAAAAATATTTTTTGTGGTAGTTTAATTAATTCAATTAAAATTATTGTTTTCTGCACAATTAATTGGCAAATCGATTTAATAATATATTTTACTCAAAAATTCTCAAGTGAGTTAGAAATATGCACAGGCCTACATTGGTACAATTTACTTCCCTGCTGTATCATAGTCTGTTCATGAAAGTTTGAAAAGAAAATATCAATATCAATTTAAGTTAGGCCTATTTTAGACAATTGTTCCCACATTCTAACCCTTAGCTATACTTGGAAATCTTGTGTTTGGAAATAAAGGTCATAGTTCGGAATGGGTTTAGGATTAATCACTAAGTATCACTAAGTAGTGAAGTGGTGTGAAGCTTCTTAATTATCATTTTCCATTGCCCTAATTGTGATGATAAAAGCATTTAAAACATAAAACCTAGACTGAGCTTAGGCATATTTAGCTATTATTTTCCGTGTTGGGCGATGAGAATAAACTATGTAAGATAAAAACAAAGAATACAATTTAAACACGATCATCGTTACAACAACAGAAGTTAGAAACATAAGTTGGCCCCTTAGCATTGGGGTAGCCAAGGGGAGGGAAATCACAAAGAGGCGGAGGCTCCGCAGAAAGGAACAGGCTTCAATTACTGGGCACTGTCCAACAGGGATCTATTTTAAAATGCTTTATTTGCGGTGTCGAAACTGCATGGTTATAAGCTTAGAAGTGACGGTGTCGAGGACGCGCTATTTCACTGTCCGGCGTTGTAGGAGTTTAGAGTGGATGTACACGGCCAAACTTTCGTGCCGAACCTATAATATGGGGATGTGTCTATCTTGCAAGATACATCGGAGTTCGTTCAGCCATTTCCAAGCGAGTAATTTGGGCTCGTGATCTCGCTTTAAAAGGATGAGTGTTGATCAAGTTAGGACTTTGTGAGATACGTTAGGAGTGCAATAGAAAATTATGCTAAAAATACTTGCTTTCCATTACTAAATCGATGATTTGATTTTGTTTCTCACCTGCTTTGCCATAAGAACAGCGAATAAATTTATTGCGGCCAATATAAAACTGATGTAAAGTCTGTTTAAAAACATAACCATATTCACACTTAAAAAATTCATTTCGGTATACAATTTAAAATGTATGTTTGCCTCTTATTTATCTTTTAAAGTTTATTTTTCGTATTTTTTCACCTTTTTAACGTGCCTCTCATCAGCTTCTTATGTGGAGCCATTCGATAACCCCTTGCAAAACTCCTGTGTGAACCATTAGGTGGCCCGTTGCTACACTCTTTTTTGAACCATTAGGTGGCCCGTTGCTACACTTCTGTATGAACCATTAGGTGGCCCATTGCTACACTTCTGTATGAACCATTAGGTGGCCCATTGCTACACTTCTGTATGAACCATTAGGTGGCCCATCGCTACACTTCTGTATGAACCATTAGGTGGCCCATTGCTACACTTCTGTATGAACCATTAGGTGGCCCATTGCTACACTTCTGTATGAACTATTAGGTGGCCCGTTGCTACACTCCTATATGAACCATTAGGTGTCCCGTTGCTACACTCCTATATGAACCATTAGGTGGCCCATTGCTACAATTCTGTATGAACCATTAGGTGGCCCATTGCTACTTTTCTGTATGAACCATTAGGTGGCCCATTGCTACACTTCTGTATGAACCATTAGGTGTCCCATTGCTACACTTCTGTATGAACCATTAGGTGTCCCATCGCTACACTTCTGTATGAACCATTAGGTGTCTTAGTGCTACACTTCTGTATGAACCATTAGGTGGCCTATCGCTACACTCCTATATGAACCATTAGGTGGCCCATTGCTACACTCCTGTATGAACCATTAGGTGGCCTATTGCTACACTTCTGTATGAACCATTAGGTGGCCCATTGCTACACTTCTGTATGAACCATTAGGTGTCCCATTGCTACACTTCTGTATGAACCATTAGGTGTCTTATTGCTACACTTCTGTATGAACCATTAGGTGGCCCATTGCTACACTTCTGTATGAACCATTAGGTGGCCTATTGCTACACTCCTATATGAACCATTAGGTGGCCTATTGCTACACTCCTTTATGAACCATTAGGTGGCCTATTGCTACACTTCTGTATAAACCATTAGGTGGCCCATTGCTACACTCCTATATGAACCATTAGGTGGCCCATTGCTACACTTCTGTATGAACCATTAGGTGGCCTATTGCTACACTCCTATATGAACCATTAGGTGGCCCATTGCTACACTTCTGTATGAACCATTAGGTTTCTTATTGCTACACTTCTGTATGAACCATTAGGTGGCCTATTGCTACACTCCTATATGAACCATTAGGTGGCCCATTGCTACACTTCTGTATGAACCATTAGGTGGCCTATTGCTACACTCCTATATGAACCATTAGGTGGCCTATTGCTACACTCCTATATGAACCATTAGGTGGCCTATTGCTACACTCCTATATGAACCATTAGGTGGCCTATTGCTACACTCCTATATGAACCATTAGGTGTCCCGTTGCTACACACACGAAATTTCTTCTTAGACACACTTCGTCTGTACAAATATTGAGTGTGCATTTATAGTGTGCTAAACCCTCCCCCTTTTTTTTTACCAAGAATTTGCAAACATATTGTGACATATATTTACTTCATGGCTGGTTGAATAATATTTTTTTCCCATAAGCTCTCATCGTCTCTCTCTCTCTCTCTCTCTCTTATTCTCCCTCTCGCTTTATATCTTTCAACCTCTCTTTTCTCTTCTAGTTCGCTCTCCTTTTTCACCCAATGTCAATTTCTTTTAGCCAATCATACATGCAAACAAAACTTGATAATTAAATATACTCTGCGCTAATATAGGTAACCTTTATTTAAGGGAATAGGTCTAGAACACGCTTGATATATTAAAACACTTTTTTAAAACGTTAAAACACTTCCCCCTCGCTACCCCTTACATTTAATACATTTTAAGGTTAAAAAAAAAGGATGGAAGGACGTGTGGCCGCATTTTTCTAGGAAACTGCCGTGTGCCATTTAATTTGTTCTCTCTCAAGTTTCGGTGATATTATATTCCGCGTAAGTAGGCTAGATTTATATTCAATAACCTAGACTCTTGTTAGGATAGTATAGTCTCTTATTGGACGCATATCTAACTAATAGTAGCTAATCAATGATGAATCTCTGCACATTTATAATATTTTTTTTTTCTTTTAATAAAACATTTGACAAAGTTAGTGACAAGACACCTGCGTATATCACATGTATCCTTCCACGCTGAATGTAGATCTATAGGTGTTTCATAATCATTAAATGGTGTTGTTTGTTTCATTTAAATTCTGATTGCAATTTTTTTAAGTGCTAAAAAAAAACAAAAGAAAGTTTTCTATTATTAGACCCTATGCCTTTTATTATGGCATGACAGCTAAGTAGGCCTACTATCTAATTTTATCTGCCATTGAAAGTTAGATCTACAGAAGACGGATGGGCGCACGTTTTTAAAAAAAAAAAAATTTCCACTGCTTTTCTTTTTAATGCCCGCTATATATAATAATAATAATAACTGTGCTTATATAGCGCTTATCCCGTTGGTGACAGTTCTATGCGCTGACGACAGTTACAGAATACAGACCGACAACGAAATATGTAAGAATAGGCCTACGCTAATGTACATATAATATATGTAATGTAAATATATGCCATGTACACAAGACATGTAGCCTACACGATTTTGCTATGGTCTCGATACAAAGAAAATATTTGATATCAGTTTTGAGCACACATTTTTAGGTGCTTTTTCTCATATGTTGTTTGGCCTGATATTACAATTGATTGCAATATCGTATCATAGATTTTACCTTTGCGTATTCAAAATATTGTCTTTAACAACTGTTAGTAAATCATGCAGGTGTCATACATTTAGCACATTTGTTACAGCGAAAGCTCAAAATGCAAAACAATGATGGCAATATTGTCTACTTAGTAATCACATTTGAAAAAAATAATTGTAAAAATAAAATCTAATTCATTGGTATAAGTTGAATTTAAAACTAAGACATTTGTTTTATATGAAATCAAATGATGTTTTCCTGGTAATAGAACCATTGTGGATATCACTTGCTCAATTAACTTGCTCCTTGAACCTCATTAGTAGGATTAGAAGCGGATGCTACAACTAACCTTGTTTAATATTGGGTCTATCAATTATATCAAACATATATAGGCCCTATATAAATATATACACCTGTAGAATCTAAATGTAATTTATATAATATATCAACATAATAAAATAATATATATACTATTGTTTCTAAATTGTATGTTATCGCCTTTCAAAACTAGAAACGTTCTTTAAACAGTTATCTACCACTATAGTTATCATCTAGCATTGCCAATGTATATATGTGTATATATATATAGCATATATATATATATATATATATATATATATATATATATATATATATATATATATATATATATAAGCTTTAATATATGTATGTGTGTGTGTGCGCGCGTGTGTGTATGTCTGTGTATACAGAGGCGTGAGAGAGAGGAGGAGAGGCGAAGGGAAGAGGAGTTAATGCATCAACATTTGAAATGTAACGTACAGTATGCCACCGATTGAAATTCTAGTTAAACTGAACATTATACTTTATACAAAGAAAGATTAAAAATGGGGCATAACTTCAAACCACGGTGCGTGACAAAAAGCACAGCATGAATAGAAGCCCCAGCATGTGTACTTTATGATCATTAGCCTACACATTCAAGTTGCAGGACTCTAGCACATCATATCCTATGATGGAAAATAATGTTTGACGGATTTTGTTATTACTCTGCCATTGGTAATCAGCAATAAGGTCAAACGCTGCTAATGCTCCATTGACTAAGGGGACGTCCATTAATTACGTCAACAAAATAGGGGGGAGGGGGGTCTGAAAAAGTTTGACAATTGTTGACAAGGGGGAGGGGGGGGGTTAAGAAAAGTTGACGTCAACAATGTTACTTTTTTAAAATAAATAATGATACAAATTTATTACAAAATTCTAGGCTACATTTGTCATGTGCCACTTACATAGCAGACATTTATAAACATGGTTTTACGTTAATACAAATATATTAATTAAAATTACGGACGCTACATTTGACATGTCCTTTTTGTGTTCATCTTGTTAGATTGTAGATCTATGTATGAGTGGAAAGTGGAAACTAATGCAATTGTTAGCACGGCAAAGTGACCGACCAATTGTAAAAAAAACTTCACCTTCACTGTAGTCTAGCGAGCCATTGTGACTGGAATAACAAAAGAACATTCACACACCAACAAACATTCTGCAGTGTGCGTTCAGAAACAGAAACCCAGTTTTTTTGCCGCTCAGTAGACCTACATCTAAATTAGGCGCCGTTCTGTTAGGCCTATTGAGTCCTGAAAGGACTATGAACACCGTCCGAGAGTCGACTGCTTTAATTCAACATGGTTGAATACATGGTTGAGTCTTTTCCAAGTTCCAACCCTTGAAACCATGTTTGAATCAGCGTTAGCAGGCCATGGACTCCGACATGGAAAGATGTGAGTAGGCAGGCTTTGTCCTACAGGGCGGTCGCTTGTTGGGTCGGCTTGCTCTGTTTGGATTCCCCTTTTACGAACGTACATTTGCTCGAGCCATCCATGACTTGCCTCGTATTCCTGTAATGTGGGCTGAAGGTGTGTTGGCCGAGCGGATTTTGTCTGACACGGGGATGTCATCCCCTCAAGGCCACCTTTGAAAGCAGCCATTTTTACAGGACGTTTTGTATACCTTTCCGTACGTCGCATCAGCCCCCACCCCGGAGACGCCAGAACAGAAATCGGACAGTGGGGTACCTCACAGGCCCCCTCAAATGGACAGAACAATCCGATTAATCTCCAGACTTGCAGCTCGGGATACCACGCCTCTCTCCGTCACTTACAGAGATGGGAGTGGAAGTATCTCGGCAACCGCTTGTCCCATGCATTAGCTCACTGGTCAGACTCGGGGAACCAAGTTAAAAGGTCTCAAAAAAAATAAAACCGGACGAGCCCGTCTTGCATCCAGGGCGTAACTTTTAGGGTTGAGCTCAGCTCTGTTCGGACCCGCTGCGGGAGCTCTCCCCCATGCGTTTGCCCACTGGTGTATTCTTAATGGGAACGTATCGGCGGTTTACACACTTCGCCAGCTTTGGGGCTCATAGGTACAGAAGGGAAATTAGGCGCCAGCGACTGGCGTTCGTTATATATACCATGTAAGTGATAGCTGGGATTGGCAATAGAACTAAAAACAACAATAGGCCCTCTCTGAGACTAAGTTTGAATTGCATTGAATGAAGTGTATTGTGTGAATCCAACATGGTTATTTTAAAATATTTCCTTCAGAAAAATAATTCGTGGCTCATGAAGTCCGAAATACTTAGCCTACCTTTCCTTTTAACATCCCTAATTCTGATATAAACTAATATATTTTTGGTGACTACGTTATAATAGGTGAAACATTAAAATTTGGTGATTAGGCTAAATATAGTAATTTTTTTTTTGTTTTATTTCTAATTTTCTGAAAAAAAAAATTTATGAGATAAAAATGTATTAGTAGGCCTATAGTGGCATAGCCAGATTGCAAGGTGTGGGTGGCAAATATCGCAAGGTAGGAGCGGTAGGGGCAAGGAAGCCAACTACCGTGTGTATCATCATGTAATGTGTGTGTGGGGGGAGGGGGGGCAATAATGCAAGAAGGAATAGTTAGCATATGGTCAAAATAGAAGGTTAATTTACAACTGGTGCACAATTTCCCCCTAAGCTATTTAACAATTAACATTGTACCAAAAGCTCATTAGTGAAACGTACAATCAGAAAGTATTCAATATTTCTATATGAAAAGAACAATAGTAAATAAAAAGGAAAGAAATATTGTTAAAATCCTCGGATTGGAAAAAAAAAATTAGGAGGGGCGATGGGGGTAGTAAACATGTTACCCCCCTTTCGTGGCAAACGACTATAAGAGTTCTATCTAGTCAATATGAAATCTTTAAAACAAGTTTTAAAATGTATTACAATTAATTATAGTAAAGACCTTTCCCTTTTTAAATCTATTTTAAACATAAAAGCCAGCGTAAATTATTTTTTTACTTGTTATAGGGGGGGGGGGGGTAACGCATTGTTGGCGTAATTATATAGAGGGGGGGGGTCTCTGAAAGTTTGACAGTTGTTGACAAGGGGGAGGGGGGAGGTACAAATCGCCAAAAAATTGTTGACGTAATTAATGGACGTCCCCTAAAGGCAAAACATGAATTATAAACACGGCATTGTATTTCATTCAGCCCGACTGGTTTTACGAAAACTGTTATTTGAGTAGGCCAGACTAGTATTGCATGCAGACTTTAAACCTAACAGCTATAAAGCCATATGTTCAAAAATGGTAACGGAAAAAACGAATTATTAACTAAACACATTTGTTAGGCATATTATAGTAAACTTATACTGTCGCTCCTTTTACACAAATTTAAAGATTATTGGGTCCTGCGCTTATCATTAGTTTGAGTCTAGAGTTTTAATTAAGGTTTTAAATTTCATAACAGAATGACACTTGATAAGAAAGATAATTTGTATGCGTTCGTTCTTGTTTAAAAAGTCTTTTATGTCTATGTTTTTGTGTGAATTTTGATTGATCAGGCGTATTGCATTGTATTTCTAATTAGTATTCGCTTAGTCAGTAACATACCATAATAAACAATATAATTTGCCTAAATATAATAATGTCATTTTAGATACTGGTATAATCTGAAAGCTTTGTGTAAAATTCACACCTCTGAACTTACATCAAAGTTTTAAATGTAGTTGGATATGTTGTGAGGAGCAATAACAACATAAATGATAGCAATCGGTTTATATCTATGGATGTAAATGTCTGAAGTCTGAAGTAATTTTGCTTGTGGAAAAATATTAACTATAGACTATAGCAGCAGGTATCAGATTATGAAGATGTGTTTCTCCTTTATTTAATTACGTCATAGATGTTTATATTTTTTTGAAAACCTTATCCCCCGTTACTGCCTTATAGTGTATGGGCATGGTCTTTATTGTTCACACATACGGTTTAAAGTTTAAAGATAGTAGGCCTACAATGACAACATTAAACCTTTAACATGTTTCAAAACTATCTACAGTCGGCTTGTTAAATGTTAAAGATGTATTTTTTCCTGTATTAAACAAAAAATGAAGCAAATTATGCGTATCTATGTTGATTTTTTGTAATTTATTTCTATTTGTGAATATATAAATGGTTGTTGACATATTTCTTTTTTTTATTCAACATTTTACAGTAACAAAGAGTTAACATGTCTAAATCTAAACCTAACAAAGTGAAACAAAGAGATTGGAAAAGACTCTTCAAATCTGCAGATAAAGACGGAAATGGGACATTAGACATTAATGAGCTAAGGGAATTATTTCAAAGAGATGGAAGCAATACTTCTGAAAGTCAATTAAGGGTAGAGAACACCATTATTTTCTTCATTAAAAAAAACACTATAATCCCCTGGTTAAATAATTTGAGCTACATTCTATTCATATTATCAAATCCTTGCTACCTTTTATATTACATTCAAACTAGTTTTTTTATTTTTAAATAAAGTAATTTTAAAATGTATAGGAAGATTTTAGACGGTAAAAAAAGAATGATTTATATGAAAATGATAAAATGAGATAAGATCTGTGTAGAATAAACATGAGTGTTCAGTCTCTGTGTCGGGCATTTGTTCATAACATTTGTAGACTATCCCTAGAGAAACTCGTATATGTTACATTATTTGCTTATAATAAGCCTACTACTGTTATACTCACAAAATTCGAGAAGAGAGAGAGAGAGAGAAAAGGAAAGGAAAGAAAGAGAGAAAGTCAGAGGGAGAAAAAGAGAGATAGAAAGAGAAAATGAGAGAAAGCAAGAGAGAGAAAAATAATGTGAGACAAAAATCGAGAGAAAGACAGAGATAGAAGGGGGGGGGAAGATGAATATTATTTTATTATATTTTAAGATATATTTTCTTTCCATCTATCTATAGGCTATGTTTCAATATTTTGATGGACCTGAAGGCGATATGCAAATAACTCTTAAAGAGTTTTTAGCAGGAATCGAAAGATTGAATCAATTGTAAATATACTTTTATATATTAGTATTAAATGTGTTAGTTCTATTTATAGTTTTCCCTTTGTTAATGTTAAGAAGAAAAATTTAAAAGAAAATCTAACAAAACTTTTTTTCTTTAGATCTACAAATGTAATAGAACATGAAACTAAAATACTACTTAACATTATCCTTTTAGGTCTATACTAAAATATGCTTCTCCAGTCTGGGAGCCATGAGACGTGAGAAACATTTTTGATAAGAAATCGCATTCAGATAAGAGCTATAAGGCTAATTACAAGTGGAACATGTGTGACTAATTGTCTTAGGCCTAGCATATTAAAATAACTGAATTTAGAAATACTATAGGAAAGAAGATTAAAAGGCAAATTACTAAACATAAAAACAATATGTCTGAAGGTGTTAAGCCTAATAAAGTAATTTTAGTAATACTATAATAAAGTAAAAATAATTTTCCAGAGGTGGCAATGTTCCCTTCTTGCATCGACCCGTCCTAAAAATCACCCATGGCAAAAATTATACAATTAAAGTGGTCTTCAGCTAGATCTACATTTTTGTAATTATTGTATTAAATTTGGCTCAACGACTAAGCTGTAATTGCACATTAAAAAAATTAATAAACATAGGCATAAGTGGCATAAGCTACTTTTTTTTATAAAGACTATAGGCTTGTGAAATTTTAAATGCTAATGTTAAAGGGAAGTAACAGAAACAATTCTTCAAGCCAAATATCCAAAAGTCAGAATAAAGCCGTATATATAAAGTATAGACAAAAGAACAAAATGGCTTTATATATTAATCAGGTTAAATCAAAGAAATTATTGACTTCATGCCAAAAATGTAAATAAGTTAGATAACTATGCTTCATGAAGTCTGTAATCTAAGCTTGCTCATTTTTTTTACCATAATATTTATGTATTATAAGCTTAGTTTAACTTTGTGCACACTAAAGGGACGTAACTTAAAACATATTATTCTCAAAATGAAAACAAAATGAAGCCATTATTATTAGGTAGGCTATGCCGTGGCCACTGAAACTGGTGAACGCTGCTTCAGTGGTCCTATGACCAATTTGTTCCGACGAGTACTTGACTTATTATTAATGTAAATAAAAAAAAAATAAAAAAATATGCTAAAATAAAAATAAACAAAATACAAATCTTTACAGCCCTTATTTAATATATATAGTTACATCAATAACTTCCCCTTATTCGTGGATTGAAGAAAATGTAGCTGTTATATGAATTGTTTAGTTGACTTTAGTATGTTTATCGAACAAAGAACATTTCTTTTCCAATTAATTACTGTTTGAATTGGTTGCTAAGAAAAGATATTCTAACAAGTTTGTGTAGTGTTATACTCTACTTTTGTTATTTTCAACTTTTATTTTAACAAATCATATAGACTAGTCAAGCTCTACTTTATATATATATTTCAGCCAAAAGAAAGTTGAAACTCTATTCAAGAAATTTGACGAAGATAAAAGTGGTTTTCTGGACAGAGATGAGATGAGAAAACTGATCCTATCGTCTGGACATAACTTTACCCCATCCGAAATTGATGACATGATAAAAAGAGCAGACTCAAATGGAGACGATCAAATTTCATTGGACGAACTTAGACATGCGCTGTCGTAATAAAACAACAACAGCACATTGGAAATATTATGTTATGAGAATAATGGATCTACTAAACATACACTTGTGTTTAGTTAAACATTTAATGTTTGAAAGCATTTTAGGTACAGAACTGCTGTATATGAGATCAGAGAAATAAATGATTGATAAACTAATTTGCACCTGGTTATAAACATTGAAACAAAAAAAAATCGTCTAGTAGGCTCTTATTATTTTTTTAAGAATTGTATTTTTTTTATAAATAGCTAATAATTGTTAAATAGTTTTATTTAGTTTGTAATTGAAAATAAATAAACTATGTAGTGGAGCATTTAAACTTTTTTGCTTGCTAACGGTAGCAGATAATGACATTAAATTAGTTTGAATATGTTGGTATGTTGAAAGTTCCTTGACTTTATTCGGGATATAGAAAAGATAGGCAATGCTTGTAATGAAGTTTACGGTGATTTAAATTTGAGTATTGAAATAGTGTATCAAATTAAATTTTTTTATCTTTTGGATTTATAGAATTGTGTACATATAAAACAAACATATATAGATTTAACTTTTTTTTTTGTCTGCGTTTTTTTTTTACCACTCTGCTTATGTTTATATACTTTTGATAACATGATTACATTTGCTTGCATTTAAATATAAACTTTAAACACGCTGCAGAACTAGACCTATATAGCATGTTAATCTACAAACGCCGAAATGTTTTTTTTTAAATAAATCGTATAAACGATTCAGAAATGTAATTGATTTTGTATTTTAAAAAACATGACTGATATATGCCTGTAATAATATTATAATTATATTTGTAATAAACTATTACAACCAGACAAATTCAATTTATTTCTTAGGCTTTCACAGACTTTCATAATTCAGATTTCGTTTATAATTATAACCTTTGCAGATTTGTTGTGTTCAGTGCCGTAGCCAGGTTGGGGTGAGGGAGGGGGAGGAGACAGTGCACAGTAGGGAAGGTAGGCGCAATGAGGGCTTTGTGGGCGAGGGGGGGGGAACCGAATGTATAAAGTGGTGGTATTACACTGTTATTGTATCTACTTATCAAATGTTAATCTGTACAAACTGTATGGTTTAAATATTGAACAGTTTTCAATTCTAATTTGTATACAAAATTTTGAGGAATTGCCACCAAGTAAATGACTGTCGTATTTTCATTTTTAGAAGATATCATATTAGGACTATAAAGGAATATTAGTCTAAGCCTTTTATCAATAAATATGGTATAAATCTCATATTCTATCTATCTATTGATCTATCTTTTTTTTATCTGCCTACCTTCTATATATCTATAAATCAGTCAATCTATCAATTAATCTATCTATCTATCTTTTTATGAATATATCTATCTATATATCAATCTATCTATCAACCACATATCAATTCATAGATCTATCAATTAATCTATCTATCTATTACTGTATATATCTTTTTCTTTTTATCAACCTACTTCTATCTATCCATATTATAGGCCTAAATTTTTATCTATACAATGGATGGGCAATTTAGATACTATTTCAACTTTATATAGGTCTACCAACAATTAATTCTGGACTCAAATTGTCATTTGTATTTGTTAAGTGTTTGTCTTTTATTTTCACTTAAATTAAATACATAGATGTAGACCTATGCTTAGTACGTTAAAGCACATTTTTTTTGATGAATATGTTTTCAGAAGTATCGTTGCTTTGTTTGCTTAAACATTTCTTATTGTTTATTATTTTAAAAAATAAAAATAAATTTGAAACAAAATTACACGTTTATGTTACATTCCGATTTACATAAAATAAGTAAATAATTTATGTTATTTTCTTCATGTTTCTTTTGCAAAGAAATCATTTGAACATGTTAAAAACAGCTATACAATCTACTTAACTTATTTAGAGTACGTTAACTTCAACTTTATAACGTGAAATATACTTTTTTTTCTACAAAGAAATGAATACAAGAAATCTTCGCTTCTGTGAACTTGCCTGTGATGAAAAGAAAAAATAACTTTGTAGATATTAAGGTTAAAAAGAATAGACCTTAGAACCAGAGGCCGACCGAAACATAATTTTTGGTTTCGGCTGAAAGTTATAAATTGACTTTCGGTCGAAACCAAAGCCGAAATCGACAGTTTAACTACACTTTCGGCCGAAACCGAAATATAAACCGAATTAAGTATAATTTATATAGAAGGATACTTTCTAAAATATACAATAATTTTTGTTCTTGCTGTAACCGAAGTATCCAATTTCAATAAGGTTATAAAAGGAAATCAATATTCATTACTTAATACAGACTTACACTAATACAGATTTACAACGAACCAGCTCAACGGGTAAGAGGGGAGCTAAGTTACAGTTGATTCGTGCTCTATTTATTCAATAACGAAACATTTCATATTCAATTTGTTACAAATAGGTTGAAATGGTTCCTTATATGTTGCAGAGTTTTACCTTTCAGGCCTAAGGTTTGGGGTCATGCCAAAAGTTTTCAAGCACTTTGAATAACGACCTTGGAATACATGGCAGACAACTGTTTCAAACAAGTGCCCAAAAATAAACTTTAAAAAATTGCGGAATGAAGCCAGGCAATTTGCCCGGGATATAGAGACTTGTATTGCCTTATGCTGCAGTTGGAGCAACCAAGCAATCAACATGCATACTAGAATGAGGGAAAAGCCATAAAGGAAGTTTTGACAATCAAATACAGTGGTAATTAAAATATACATTTGAAATTATTATCACAAGCGAAAAACAAATAACAATTTATACGTTTTAAAAAAGGGCGGGGGAAAATAAGTTATACACTGCACTTATCATTGCTGTCACCTTCAGAGGTCTGGATAAGATCCCACATAGTTTTAACTTTGTAGTAAAGAAAAGGAGACAATATATACCATCTACTACCGTATAGTTATCTCCCTTTAATTCGAATCTACAAATACTAAATTCCCTACTTCGTCGTTTCTAGCAAGATGGAAAGTCTAACTAAGGGCTTGATCCGGTATATGGGTAGGCCTATCATTTTGAATTAGCCTAAACCGAGAATGAAATTATGACCCTTTTTTAAACAAAGGTATTTTAAATATTAGATTCCATTATATAATGTATTTAATGTGGGATATGCTTTCTTTTCTTTTTTTAATTGTAAAATGCTGCAGATATTTTAAGACATCTAAGATCTAATATGAAGTACAATTAAAACTGTCAATATTTAGATAAGTGTCTTTTTGTGCATGCGTTCTAAAACAATATTATGTGACATAATGAATTTTTGCTTGTTGTCTGGTCTTAAATTATCTGGCGAACGTAAACCATGGCTGGGTTGAGCAGGGCCCTCAAAAGAAAAATAAGGGTGCTGGTGCGAGACCTTGTGTGGGCCCACCATTCCAACGCTAGTCATATCTAGATGATTTATTTGCCTTACATACGTTTTGAGTAATCAGGAATCTTTTTAAAAAGTCTGTGGACCATTTCGTCAAAATGTCTTAAGAGTCACCATTATAATATAGTCAGATCCTTCACAGCCTTACAGGCCTATTAATTGACAATTTAACTGTCCAACTTTTTAACCTCTAATACTACTCTAGGAGTCCATCATCATCAACTAATCATCAGTGAGTGTAATTTTACCATTTTACTTATCTTTGTAATAGTATTTGTAAGATCGATACTGAAGCGGAGCCTATTTCATTTTGAATTGTAATATGTATGGGCCCCCTAAACTCTTAAGGGGCACGATACGGCGCCCCGATTGCACCTCCACTCGTGGGGCCTGTGGTAGAGGGGATAGACCTCGCCGTGTCCCCTGGTATCATTTCCACTGGATGTGCTGCAGTCCGGCGAAATTTCGTAATGCGGAGGAAGAACATGACATACTAAAGAGAATCCAGACACTCAAACATGACCGAGAGGTTACTGTAACCGCCTTAAAGTTCGTCCTCCTCGTTTTCAGCTTGGTGTATTCTTTGTCTTGCTCCTCGTAACAAGACTCAATGGAGCGGAAAGGTTTGTTTCGGTAATTGGCAACCAAGATCAATAAAGAACGTCCGTATGGTAATATTTACTAAGATTAAATCCGGTATTTTTACTGAGATTATTTCCGGTATATTTACTGAGATTATGTCTGTTATATTTGACTAGCCCGGTCAGAGCTTCGGTGTGCCTCCCTAGAGCTCACTCATAATACGTTACGTCCTGGACTAAAGAGCCTTCGGGCTCGTCCGGTTTGTAAGAGACATTATAATTCGGTATATTTGACTCAAACTTGTTACTCAAAGCAATAACTAGGCTACGGCTTTCTTGTGCTTCGTTGCTCTGTGTGATATGTTCCATTACATATTTGATCACGTACAAGACGATAATTTAAAACAATACATAAATAGATCACTACTTGAAAAAAAAACACTTATAGTCTATATTATATATACAAAGTAACAAACAGAGAAGGAGGAAGATTTAGTGAGAGAAAGACAGGGAGCGAAAATAGACAGTATTGTATTGATACTTGCAGTAACACAAGATTACAGAATGTAACACTAACACAATATTTTAACTAAACTCAGAGATACTGCACTCAAATAAAAATTACCGCCCCCCCCCCTTTCCCAATTAACCACAACGCTCAGACCTATCTATATTTTATTTACAATGCAGAGCATAAAGCTTGAATAAAAAACAACATTTCAGATATTGAATAGTAGCACATGACACGTTAAACATAATGCTGGAACTGTCGTACACATTTATTGTTTACTGTTTACCGGTTTAGACTTGTTTTCTTGAATGTTCAATGTCTTTTGGAGTTAGGGGACAATGGGAGTTTATTGAGCCGGGACGGGAAACTATCGATTGGTTTATGGTTCTGTGTCTAAACTTGTGTACATTGATTTCATACATAGGACAGATCGATTTTATAACTAGATCATTGCCTGCATGTAATGGGTAAAAATCAGTTTACATTATGACACTTATCTATGGTACGAAAAAAAAAACTTAGTTTATAAGAGACGACGAAAGATCCAGACAAAATGAAACTGTTATCCTTTTGTAACCTTTTTTTTTTAATTTTGAACTGTCAGAACCTATATGATTTGTTTATGCATAAGTGTAGTATAATGGAATATATTTAGCTTTAATTATCATACATGAATTTAAAAACAAGAAGTCTCAACGTGTCAATAATCTCAAAAATGTCTCAATAAATAAATAAATAAATAAATAAATAACAAGAAGAAAACTTTAAAAAAAATGTCTGGTTAAGAATGTCATTGAAAAAAAAAATCCTATTATTTTTTGTTTGTTATTGACATAAACAATAGATATCTGCAAAGAGAATTAGGTTTATGGAGATCTATTTCTAACATTCTATTTATTCATTTTGTGTGAAATTTGTCAACGTGCGTTAGAACCAGGGGCGAAGCCACAGGGGGGGCTGAGGGGGGCTAAGCCCCCCCTGGAATTTAAAAAAAATTTTTTTTTTCAACTGATTTTTTTAAAATATGCACTAAATTTGCTAAAAATTTGGTAAATCTTTGTCACGCGAAAGTTTAGCCCCCCCTGGTATTTGGAAAATATTTGTTTAGCCCCCCCCTGGAAAAAATTTCTGGCTTCGCCCCTGGTTAGAACTAGAGAAGTCGAAACGGAAATGCCTTCAAACCTGACACACACAGACACACAGACACAATCACGCACACATATATATAATATATATAAATACCTACATACACAGTTACAAACACACACAGAAACAAAAAAAACACAGATCTCGGTGTGAAAACACATAAAGTTTTGTCAACTTAAAAAAAAAGAAATCAATAGTCCTAGTCGAATCTAAATTATAAATAGCGGCACGTATAAAAATGTGTCCCATTCAGAAGCGGGTAAGGCAACCTTGAATTCTAAAAAAAAATATAAGGATATGATATAGTTAGGCTACATGACTATATGCGTAGGACACAATAATCTTCTGTATAGGCCTGCAAGGAACGTTTGTAAAATACATCTCAGATAAGAAGAAGAAGGTACGTTTTATTTTTATTTAAGGAATTTCTTTTAAACATTTAGCATTGTTATAGATTATTTAAAAAAATACAGGTTTACTTTAGTCATAAAAGCCAACAGATAGCTTTTTGCAATATAATAAATATATTCTGAATACAGAACAAAACATAGGCTATCCGATACAATAAGATGTAGGCCTACTATTTCAAAAAAGGGCCTAGATCTATATAAACTCTAGTCTAGTCAGAGAAAAAAAAGTAGTTTAATCTTCACACTAGATAAATCATAAAAAGGTTGACTATAAGAAAAAATATTCAAGTAATGACTCAAGAAGAACTGTTTTAGAATAGGGTCTATCATAGTCTTGAACATTGTGCGCAATAATCGAGATCTTCTAATGTTTGATATATCCGGTTTATATAAACAATTACAAGGGCCTGGTGAATAGTGCCAAAAAGTATTTTGAGAAGTCTTCTAGATTGGTTATTCACAATTGATAATCCAACACTTTAAGTGGCACTGTTACAGACTTGTCATAAGCTTATAATTATAATAAATAAATAGATCTACCTAAAACGGTCAGTGTGCGTTTACCTGCATACACTTATTAAAACTTGGTCAAGAGGATGGTTTACCTGCATACACCTGTTAAAACATATTGATTATCTTTTAGATATGAATAACGTAAACTAATAATTCACATCGGCAAACAAGACTATTGTGCGACAATCGGTTATAAATGAACATGAAATTATGTATGTTTCATTAATTGGAAGTAATTAATATTATATTCTGTCCAAACGTTACGAAAGCCAATATTCTTATATATTATAATATGATTGATTTACAAGCTCTTATCGTTTCTGGAAATTAGAATAGATCTAATTTGTTTCTTTTTCGCTTATCTTGTATTATTTTATCATTTTATCAGTTGTGTGTGCAGTGTTCAAGACAATACAATGTGAATGTTCTCTTAAGTTTTCTTAAATACATTTCAACATGATCTAAAACGATATTTTTAAAAATTATCAATAAATTCATAGCTAAACAAATGTCCTTTGACTATGGCAAAAAAAAATTGTTTAAACAAGGTGTGGGGAATGAGGGGGGGAGGAGAAGCTAATATGTGCGTATTTATAAGGAATGATGTCCAAATACCATATAGACATGATTAAACATGCCTGTGTTGTACGTTGTAGATATTGAGGTTAAAAACAATAGACCTTAGAACTTGGTTAAGTGAGAAATCGATCCGATGACGTATCTAACAATAAATAACACAAGGAACTCTTACAAGACAACAATATAGGTTTAATCTTTAATGTGCCTTTATGTCTTTGGCTATTCAAAGCATTGAGAGAGACAGACAGAGAGAAAGACGAAGCGAGAGAGAAAGAAAATGAAAAAGATAAAGACATACATTTAATTAACAATTTCACCTCTAAGTCTCAATACAACCCATTTCCCCCCTATCCCACCTAGCTAGCAATAAAAATAAAGATAACTGTGGACGAAGAAATATATACACTGTGTGAATTGAGCATTTTATAAGGTAGTACAAGGGGACACAACCTATTGGTCTAACCCTGTGGGTGAAAAACTTTTGTCCGCTCGCGTGCCAAAACTGGCCAAATCTCTGACGGGATTCTATCTTGTGCTAACACTAATTTGTTGAGAACATATTCTAAAGAACAAGAAGAAATGACAAAAAAAAAATCACTTGGATCTATATGATGACGAAAAATTCATTTTCAAAACAGCATCGAACTAAGAACATATCTTTTCCAGCAGTTGCCAGACCTTTACCTTTAACCTTGAACTTGTCTGGAGATATTCAAATCTCCACGTTTAAAATTATGTACAATCGTTTAAAAAATTAATCCTTGCGAAAAAAAAAATCACTTTGTTTAGGAGTGAAGTCTGCTAACTATTTATCTGTAAAGAAAGAAAGATAAAGAGAGAGAGAGAGAGATCTTGAGAACTGAGAGGGAGACGGGGGAGGGAGAGAGAGAGAGAGAGAGGGAGGGAGGGAGCGTAAGAGAGAGGGGGTAGAGAAAGTGAGGAAGCGAAAGAATGGTGAGTTCTATCTGTATTTATTCCAGATACATTGACGAATTAAACACAAGCGCGAATACTATTTTATCATAGGCATCGTATTTTAAAAATAAATCAATAAAATGACTTTTTTTTTAAATTGCAGGCTCTTGCATTTGATTGGTTACGTCAAGATGCCCAGAACCAATAAAAGAGATTGGGAAAAGCTATTCCGCTCAGCCGACAGAGATGGCAACGGAACTCTGGATTACTCTGAACTGAGGACACTGTTCAGGCGTGCAAATAGCAGAATCACAGAATCACAACTCAGTGTAAATAAACGAAACTATTATTCATTGTGTAAAAAGACAAACACACACACGCATACACCTCACATACACATACACCTTCATTAAAAAAAACATTCACAGCAAAAACTATTATAACTAGCCGAAGTAAGGTATTATAATGAGAGCACATACTGAATGTTGATTCCATAAACCTGTTATAACATGCCCACCCAGTACGCCATGCCTAAGTGCATAACTGAGCAAATAGCCTACAAATTTGACCTATATCTAAGTGCGCACTGAGGTAAAAATAAAATGATATCCACAATGGATGCCAATGAAACTAAAACACGTTTGCAGTTTACATAATTATGTAAAAGAGATATGTTAAAAAATCTCAATGTAAATATGCACCAAAAAAGAGGATTTGATTTTCTGCAGTTTCGGTCATATATATAATGAAGAGCACGATTCTCCCAGAAATCACAATCTCTACTTCTTTGTGGAGAACTAAAGGTCCGTGACACACTGTATGCCTTTTAACATTAGGCTAGATATTTTTATTTTTCGAGAAAAAAAAAACGCTATTTTTTACCCCCTTTCTCTTAACTTGCTTTATTTGTCTGTCTGCTTGCTTGTAAAACTTTGCATCGATTTTTCGATCACGTCTTGTCGTCCAATTGAACTGAAACTTGGGCAGCAGACTTGTGGCGACTAACAATACATTCTATCAAATTTACAGTTTAAAAAACTTAATTATACTATAATTATTTTTTTTTTAAATGTAACGCATTGTTTTGGTTTTACGATGGAAATACCGGTCCAACTTTTTATGTTTTTTCGTCGGAAAGCTAGAAAAAAAAAGTAACAGAAAATAAAACAAAACAATTTATACGGAGTAAGGAGATATTTTTTTTTTTTTGTGACACAGATATTTTTCTGTACATGTTTTATTTCCAGTAGTCAATCAATTATTTAATTATATGATGGTAACCTTAGTTTACAAAAGAAAGGAAGTACAATAAAAACTTGGTTTTTATGGGTTAGTTTTTTATTGCTTTGAATTAAAGACATGGCAATATTTTTGTTACAGGAAATCTTTGAGTACTTTGATGGCCCAAACGGCGACAGAAGAATTACTCTTCGGGAGTTTACGGAAGGAATCCGAAAGATTGAGAAGTTGTGAGTACACAGAAACGAGGGTTGCTTTTTCTAATAGAGAATAAAGAATGAGAGAAATAGAGCGTAATAAAGGAAGGGACTTAATTTGTTGGGTTGGACGCTAAGGTCTAGTGACAGCGCGTTCCAGAATGCTCTCGAAGTCCCGGGGTTCGAGTCCATGTAATAGATCATATAAAATGGTCCAACTATTAGCGTTGATTTATATAGACCTTTACACATAATATAGATCATTTACAATGGTTCAAATCATAGCGTTGATTTAGATAAAACTGTATGCATAATATAGATCATGTACAATGGTTGAAATCTTAACAAAATGGTTGGGGAGATACCGGAAAAACACTGAGAAATAAATGCTATTCGCTCTAGTAGGTCATAATCTTGTCATAAGATCTGTATTCTAGAATCTAGACGAAATATTGTAGTCTAGATTTATTTTCATAAATAGATATGTAGGCCTATTCTAGACGAAACATTGTAGTCTAGAATTAATTTCATATATATATATCTATATCTAGATAAAAAACAGTAATTTGTGAATGTTGTGGTAATAAGATATTTGTATTAGATGTTAAACAATCTATTTTTTATTATGCCGCATATTTTAATGCTTTTGTTTATAGCCAGCGTGAGGTGGAATCTCTATTCCACCAATACGACAAAGACAGAAGTGGCTACTTGGATAGAAAGGAGATGAGGAGGCTGCTGGAGTCGTCTGGACAGAGGTTCACCCCAAACGAGGTTAACGAGATCATCCAACACGCAGACGCCAACGGAGACGGACGAATCTCACTGGATGAATTTTTAAACGCCTTGACGTAGACCATTTAAATAATGTACCTTTTTATAACAACGAGCGTATACGTGTGTGCGTGTGTGGTTGTCACGGTGATGGGTGGATTTTATTATGCATCTTTAATAAACGCTTCATTCTTTTATGCATAGTACTGTTTTTTGTTGTTGTTGGGGTTTCTTTTTTTTGTGGTTGGGGGGGGGGGGGCTTTTTGCAATTTGTTAAAAAAGGCTTGTAGGTGGAAAATAACAAAAACAAACAAGAGATAGACACTAAACTAGACCCCTGCTAAGTGTGGGCTGAAGTTAAAGAGATTATTATCCAGCTCTGCAATCATTGTATTAGCCGGTGACTAAAATAAATTATATTCATTCCGAAATAAAGACAACGACAGTGGATCACACTACAATTAATCGGCCTTATGTTTATACCTTTTTATGTTTTTATGTAAACAAAATAAATGTCTTCAGTTATCACCAGTAGCGTCTCCGGTTATTGCTAAAATGTGTCTCCAGCAATAACAAAATATTTCTAGCTAATCTTAGATGTGTCTCTAGCTATTGTAAGACGTGACGAAATAATAGCCATTTCACCAGTAAAATAATATAAGGAGGCAAGGATTTTTTCCCGGGTTCGGATACTGGATGGTATCCCTGAGTCTACCCAACTGTGATGGGTACCTTACCTTAGTTGGGGTAAAGTAAAGGCGGCTGTGCATAGTGCTGGCCACACAATCACCTAGTATGCCGTTGCCACAGAAACTGGTGAACGCTGCTTCACCTGCCCTATGGATCAATATTGTCCGACGGGATACTTTACTTTTTTACCAGTAAAAAAAAATTATTTAATTGTTCCCTATACTGTTTCTTTTTTTATTTAAAAGACAAAATATGTAGCCTATAATAATATTATACTCTAGAAAAAAGATCTTGCCATGTTTTTATTCTGTTTTATTCCTTTTCGCTACATTTTTTTAAAATTATTTGAAATAAATATTTACAGAAACATTTTGATTGTCTCTTAGTTTAAACCAAATCACCAACTAGGCATGTAATTAGTTAGCTTATAAATAAACATAGGATATTAACCCTTACAGTCCCGGGCGCGTATATAGCGGAACTGAAGGCAGCATAGATAGAAGTAGGTCGGTACGGGAAGGGTTAAAAAATACTTTTTGTTTTTTTAGTTAAATAAAGATTATGAGCAGCTTTCGAATTCCCATAAAACCATTTATTAAATCTTTTATATTGATTTCGCAAAACTTTGGTTCTGGCTGGCTGGAGACCGTGCAGTCAGATGGCTGATTGACCCACTAACAGTCGTCTAATCGAGCTGCAGTTTGGCATATAGACGATAAGCCTATGACCAACATTCTTTCAATTTTTCAGTTACATCCCGTTAGCCCAATCAACAAAAATCTGTTTGTAACTGTAACTGTTTATTTTTTACACTTTATGATGTGCATTGGTAAATTAATACTTATTGACAGCACCGTAACGCATATTCTCGATATCTGTTAATCATTTAAAATGTAAACCCTATATAATGTACCTATTATCTTATATTATTTTACATGTTTCAGGCGCTCCTTCTATACAGAAGATTATTGCGTCCTAGTCTTGCATCTCGATTAATATTTTAAATGATGTTAAGTTACTGGTTTTCCCACTTTGTTCGGGCAACCCATTCCATGCCCCGATACCACTCGGAAAGAAAGAGTACTTATATGTATTTCTTTTTGCATAAGGGATAAGGAAAGTGTTTTTGTCTTTATGTTTATCTGAGCTTTGCAACAGGTTGTCATTGGGTTGTATTTCTAAATTAGAGTTTAATGCCTTATATATTATTACTTTACTCTTTGCCCTTCTATCCGCTAGTGTTTCTAGGTTTAGTGATTTGACTAATGGTGTTACTCTTGTAAATTGGGAATATTAACTAGTTATGAACATTGCAGCTCTTTTTTTGAATTTGTTCAAATTTTTAAATGTTTTCTTTAGTTGATGGGTCTCATACAGAAGATGGTTATTCTAATATAGGTCTTACTCAGGGGTTGGCAAACTTTAGCTAACAGTGTGCCAAACTAGGATGACTAAATCACTCGGCGTGCCAGACCACTGCCAGCTGCCTAAGAGTTAACCAGCTCTATTATACTTTTTGTAAAAAAAAATTTTTAGGACAATTAATTTTACTTCGTAGCAAGACCAAAGCCAAAATCAAAGGAAATTATTTATAGAGAAAATCGTTAAAGCGTTTTATATTTAATACAAAATTAACGTATTAGTGATTATTATGCTTTCTATTTGCATTTATATAATGCAATATTTTATTACTAATCTTTTACATTTACGGTAATTATTCAATAATTATTGTCCAACCATTATCATTTGTTATATCTATTCAAGATAGACATCTAACACCTGCAAATGTTAATTAAATTTTGATCTCAGTGTAACTGAGATATCCTTTAGTGTGATTATATTATTCGGAGTTTTTCACTTCGGAACCATCGAAAAGCGGAATAGAATAGGTAGTAATCATGCAGACTGTGTAGTTAATGCAATGTTTAAAAGTATACACATAGGCTTAAGCCTACATTTTTAGTCATATAATATTTAGGCTACATAATTTTCAAATATTTTTTACAGTTTGATCATTTCAATGTTATAAATTGTAAGCCATTAATTCTTTTATAAAAGAAAAAAAAGCAACATATTAGAAAGAATAGCTCAATTAAAATGGGTTAATTATCTCCCTGTAATTAAAAAAAAAGTTATGGTAATGGTAATTTATATAGCGCTTCTTTCCAAGCTATTTTAGCATGCTCAGTGCGCTCTAGAAGACTATTAATCTGTGAGAGGTTTCACTGCTGCCGGTTAAGCGCATGTGATAACAACTCAATATTAACGTCATCTAGTCCCAAAACTCCTGTAGGGCGACAGGGATCTGCCGGTGGCGGGGCTCGAGCCCGCGACGTGTCAAGTGGTTTCTTGGTTGACAGTCTGGTGAGCTAACCGCTAGGCCAGCCGGCTTCTACACTTGAAGCAATAGTGATGTCAAACAATGTAAATTTTCTAAAATAACAAATATTACTAACTAATTAGCCTATTATCTCTTTATATAAATCCAACATTAGGACCGACCCCTGTTCTAACTAATGTGAGATAGCATTTTTGTTTTTTGTTCTTTTTAGATTTGTACACGTTCCTTTTTATGAAGCCAAATGTTTTCTTAGATTTTTTTAATTAATTCATCAATATGTGGATTCCAAGATAACTTATCATTTACTATTACTCAAGCAGACCTGCAGTAAAGAAATTTGAAAGAAAACAATATAGGCCAACAAGATTTTTAAAAACACAGAGCACGTAGCAAGATGGAATCCTTCTGTAGGCAACAATATGTCTGTCCAATACGCATGCGTAGATGTATATTAAGTCAAGGTTTCTGAAGTCACATAGAAGCGGGTAGTAGATCCATGTTTAAAAAAAAAAGAGTTTTTATTTTCCACTATGTGGCTGGTTATGCACATTTTATTGTTCAGGTACTCAAATGTGCGCACTTATTTTTTTTTTTTAAATCATGTCCTTATCTGGTAAAAGGAAGTCGACACTATTAGAAATCTGGCCAGTAAAAAAAATTCATGAGAAAGGAAGCTTGGGCTGCTTATAATTTAGTGACAGACTTTTGTTGTGAAAGAAATTCTAAATTAAACAATTTAATGTTAAACCCACACTCTTTTTGGTAATAATCCTGTAAGTCCCATATAGTTTGTGTTAATACTAAAAAATCATAATGTGTGTTTCTATTCAGGATTTATATTATCATATCTTATACTGATATAGACTATTACAGACGCTTCTTCTATAAAGAAGATTATTGCGTCCTACGTTTATCCGTGGTCCGAGTCTAGTCTTGCATTTTTATTAGTTTTAAATGATATTAAGTTACTAGTTTTCCTGGTTTATTCAGGCAACCCATTCCAAGCCGCCCGAACGCCGCTCGGGAAGAAAGAGTATTTATATACATTTGTTCAAGCATAAGGAATAGGCTAAGATTAGTTTTTCTGTCCTTATGTTTATCTAATCATTATAACAGGTTGTTATTGGGTTGCATTTATAAATTAGAGTTTAATGCTTTATATATTATTATTACTTTAGTCTTTGTTCTTCTGTCCTCTAGTGTTTCTAGGTTTAGTAGTGAATTAATTATTGTTTAGATACCTATTAGATTGCGAAGAGTATGGGACAACAAGATGCTGCTGACCATTAATACAAAAATAGCTGTCTATCGTGCATGTGTGATCAGCAATCTCCTGTACTCCAGCGAAACTTCGACCCTGTACGCATCGCAAGAAAAAAGAATCTCTTTTTTTCAATATGCGCTGCCTCAGACGCAAACTTGAGATCTCTTGGAAGGACCGCATAACAAACAAAGATGTCTTGCAATGGGCTAACATGCCTAGCATGGTCACTCTCCTTCGCCTAAGACGTCTCCGATGGCTTGGCCATGTTTCCAGGATGGAGTATAGGTGAATCCCCAAAGACCTGCTATATGCTGAGCTCGCCGAAGGCAAGATAGCCTCTGGCCGTCCCCAACTTAAGTTCTAGGACGTCTGCAAGCGTGACTTAAATGGCTATAGATGTAGAGGTCGGTAACTGGAAAACCAGGCAAACCTGGCTCAGAATAGAAGTTGGAGAAGTACCCTACACACCGGTAACAACACTGCAGTGGGTAGACTTCGCCTTATCGCGGAGGCTAAAAGAGCATAAGAAAAGTTAAGGACATAGGCTGTCCCTGACCAACTTCAACGGTCTCGATTTCAAATGCCAGAGATGCGACAGAGCCTGACTCTCAAGGATAGGTCTCCACAGACACAGCCAATGCTGCAAGGGCTGGCGAAATCACAAGAGCGCAAATCTAATCGTCTTCCGACTCTATGGAGCCAATGATGAGATTGCGAATGCTAAAATGACAATGCTACAATATTCAAATCGACATAAATCATAAGATATAGATATAGAGATGAAAACACGTTTCTTTTTTTTTATGCAAGACCAACGTATATAAGTTCTCTTTCTCCCAAAGTGGCATATAATGGGTTGCGTGAACAAACCAGGAAAACCAATCTTAACATCATTTAAAGCAATAATCAAATGCCAGACTAGTCCACGGATAAGCATAGGACCCAATAATCGTCTGTATAGAATGCGTGACTGTAAAACGATGGCGAAAGGTAATTTTCATACGAGTCATACAACAACAACCACGTGACATAGGGTGGTATATGCCACATGGTCATTTCACATGCAATAACAGAGTCATCATCTTGGGTGACTTCAACATACACTGGGACTGTCCCTCTGATGCCAACACCAAGCGCACACGGGCACTATTCGACAACTACACTGTTGACCAGGTCGTCCCATTCCCCACCCACTCCCGTGGTCATATCCTCGACTGGATCGTCACCAGATCCGCTGACAACCTCGTCTCCAGCCTAGTCGCCAGCGACCTTCTTGTCTCTGACCATTCTGCCATCTGCTTTATTGTCAATATCACCAGACCGGTGAAGAAATGCAAGATTGTCACCCGCCGTAAGCTACGAGCCATAGATACTGACACCTTTGGCAACGAGGCTGCCTTGCTGCTGGCTCAGCGTGACCCCTCTTCTGACCATGCTTCCTTTTTCGCCCTGACTCTACGCCAGCTTCTCGACAAGCACGCCCCGCCATCTTTGTGTGCAGTTTCTGAAAAACCGCCAGCTCCTTGGTTTTCCGACGACGTCAAAGCTGCCAAGCACGAACGACGACGGGCCGAGCGCACTTGGCGACTCTCCGGCCTCGAGATCCACCGCCAGATCTTCAGAGACATGCGGCTCCGCGTCAAGGAAGCCATCACTGCCGCCAAGGTCCAGCACTACCACAACCGCATCACGCAAGCCTCGTCGTCCAAGGAGCTATTCTCTATCATGTCCACCCTCCTCGGCTCCTCACCCTCTCTACCCCTACCCACCACACACCCACCCGTGGACCTCCCAGAACTCTTCTCAGAGCACTTTAAGGAGAAGATAGAGAATCTGCGTAGTTCTCTGGATCATGATACCTATCGCCCTTCCCCATCCTCTCCCGCCTTCTCTGGCTCCCCTCTCACCTGCTTTCAACCTGTCACCATCGACCATGTTAAGCGCATCATTATGAAGTCCCCCATCAAGACCTGCGAGCTTGACCCTCTGCCAAGCTTTCTGTTTACCCAGTGCTTGGACAAGCTCCTGCCGTACATCACCGATACCATAAACACCTCCCTCTCCACAGGCATCGTTCCTAACTGTTTTAAATCCGCCATCGTCCGCCCACTCTTGAAGAAATCCGGACTTGATGTAAATGAATGCCGGAACTACCGTCCAGTATCAAACCTCTCCTACCTCTCCAAGCTCCTGGAGCGCATCATCCTTGAGCAATTGAACGTCCACCTGTCCCTGAACTCGCTTATGCCCGTGTTCCAGTCGGCATATCGCCCCAATCACAGCACTGAGACAGCGCTACTGCGGATCACCACCGACCTCCTGAACGCCGCAGACAGAGGTCTCGTCTCCGCCCTTGTGTTATTGGACTTGTCCGCGGCCTTTGACACGATCGACCACCACCTACTCATCGATCGCCTCAGCTTCACGTTCGGCATTCATGATATAGCCCTCTCCTGGTTCAAGAGCTACCTCGACGGTCGCTCCCAGACCGTCACTACTGAATCTTTGTCCTCCCAGCCCGTCGCCGTCCGCTATGGTGTACCACAGGGGTCCGTCCTCGGCCCAGTCCTCTTCACTTTGTACACCCAACCCCTTTCCTTCGTCATCGAGCGACACAACCTTAATTATCACTTTTTCGCTGATGACACCCAGCTCCTAAACAGCGCCAAGCCTGAGGACATCGACGAGCTCCTTGCTACTATCTCCTGTTGTTTCCTGGACATCAAGAACTGGATGACAGAAAACAAGTTGAAGCTCAACAGCGAGAAGACCGAAGCCCTACTCGTAGGAACGAGACAGAAGCTTGCTTCCCTCAGCGTGACTGACCTCCAGTTGGGTGACGCTACTGTGCCCTTCTCCTCAACGGTAAAGAGCCTCGGCATGTTTCTGGACTCCACTCTGTCCATGCAACCCCACATCTCCTTCCTGATCAAAACCTGCTTTTTTCACCTGCGACGGATTGCCACTATCCGTCGCTACCTCACTCCGGAAGCTTGTACCAAGCTCGTCATCACTCTCCTCTTCTCTCGTTTGGACTACTGTAACTCTCTTCTGGCCGGCCTTCCAGACGCTTCCATTCAAGGACACCAACGCGTCCAAAACTGCGCTGCCAGACTAGTCCTAAAGGAGAAGAAGTCCGACCACATTTCACCTCTGCTCTACTCTCTGCACTGGCTCCCTATTCAAAATAGGATTTTATATAAACTCGCATCTCTATGCTATAAATGCCTCAATGACTCTGCCCCGGATTATCTAATTTCCTGTCTGGAAATATATACAAAACCACGCCCACTTCGATCGGCTGCTCACAAACTCAATTTGACGATCCCGCGGACAAAACTCGTGACAGCTGGTCAGCGGGCCTTCACCTACTCCGGCCCCTCCGCATGGAACACCCTGCCACTCCAGCTGCGACAAAGCTCGAACTTTAACATTTTCAAGACCGGACTCAAGACTCACCTGTTTATTATTGACTCCTAGCCCACTTACATTTTTAAACATTTGTCTGTTATTGTTATCATCGTTAATTGTAATTGTAATTGTAAATGTAAGTGTTAAGCGCATAGAACTGATTGCGGGATATGCGCTATATAAGCTTCATTATTATTATTATTATTAATAAAGATTAAATTAGTACATGATGTTTGTCCTTCATTAAATAAGATGGCGATGACTCCCTATATGTTTATGGCTGCTAATCATTACACTAAGGCACGTCGGCACCGATGGTCCCCAAGGCTGGCGGAGTGTGTAATACAACCGATACGCTCCCATTAAAAGTACATTGGTGGACGTCTTCTCCCTTCGCATCCGATGATAATTACCTGGGAAAGAGCAAACCGAAACTCTGTGAAGAGGAAGGAATAAGCGCAACGATACCCGTCTCGCCGGTGTCTAAATGACCAGCCCTAAAGTCTGGTATTTGTACTACCCGGTGAAAGTATTGATATACGAGATGATGCTGCCCTGTTCATGATCGGGGGTGGGGGTGGGGGTGGGGTTCCGCAAGGGAGGAAAGAGTAGTGCATGTGCCTACACGATATCTAGCAAGCGCCGTGCCCATTAAGAGATAGACATTCAGAGTAAAAATATTAAGAACTCTTCTATTAAAACTAAAATGAGAAATGCCAATGTGGGCATTTAGTGGAAGAAATGAAAGGAATAAAAATGACGATGGTCTTCAACGACGGGTTTGTTGTTTTTTTTTTTTGTCTGATCAAGTAATTACGGCAATGTTTTTTTATTTGTTAATTCTACAAATAAAATGAGATGACATGCTTTAACTTGATGTATACAACCAGGAAAAAGAGCGTCCAGGTTTCTTAAATATCAACAAGTTACACCATTTGTAAAGTCACTTAACTTTAGAAACACTCCCAGGAAATATAATACATAAGCAAAGTGATAGTAACAATACGAAAAACATTAAATTCTGACAAGGAAAATCAAGACGAAAATCACTAACAAAAAACATCTTTATAATAATAATATAGAACTACGCTTATGCCTAGATCTATATATTATGTTTGTGAGTATGTAGGCTATGCATGAATATTGCATTTTTTGAACTGTTCATTAATATCTTTTGTTGTTCATTTTAATAGGTACTATTTTTTTGTAATTTCCAGAAATCGGAGAGATAAAGTAAGAAAGAAACAAAGAGAAGTATGCCGAGAAAAACTCCCGCCGAGTGGGCGGCCATTTTCTTGTCAGCGGATAAAGATAAAAGTGGAAGACTAGACGAAAATGAATTTAGGCAAATGTTCAAAAAGGCTGGCGTCGCCTTATCGGAAAATCAACTCAAAGTAGATGTTTTAATTCTATATTATCAACTCAAAGTAGATGTTTTAATTATATATTATTAACTCAAAGTAGATGTTTTAATTCTATATTATCAACTCAAAGTAGATGTTTTAATTCTATATTATCAACTCAAAGTAGATGTTTTAATTCTATATTATCAACTCAAAGTAGATTTTTTAATTCTATATTATCAACTCAAAGTAGATGTTTTAATTCTATATTATAAACTCAAAGTAGATGTTTTAATTCTATATTATCAACTCAAAGTAGATTTTTTAATTCTATAATATAGTGTTCTAGAGATTTAGTGTAGATTATAGGCCCATGGGCGTACAGCATTGCGATGTGGGAAGGGGGGAGGGGCAAACAGTGCATGATTGGGAGGGGGTGTGGGAGCGAACAGTGCAAGGTTGAGGGTGGGTAATTGTAATTTTTCTCAGAAAAAAAAAGGTTTATAAGTAACACAACAATGATCCAATCGACAGCTATAGTCAAAAGCAATGACGCGACATGTTTCAAAAACATTGTCGTCCTGCAAAGCCAAAGTTATCATAATTTAGAACAGTTAACAGTGACCATTAAAAAATCCGTTAACTTTTTAGATCTAGAACTGCCTTTTATTAACGTCTCCAACAAAACATTATTTTTAAAAACTCCACTCAGAAATTTTTTTCCGACTTTTCATAGAATTAATTTTTATTTTATTTCGCCTGGTCATTTAAATGCACTGTTTTAAAATATGTATAATTGATATACTTATATATATGTACGCTGGGCCAGATGTGTCCCACGAGTCTTAAGTTTGACACCTTCGGTTTAAATCACCTACTTGTTAACAGTGTTTCTAACAATTATTTTTTTTTCAATGCTCATTGACAGTCATCATTCATTTACTGTGAAGGCCCGAATGGAGACAAATCAATTACATTTGACGAGTTTATGAAAGGAATGACTAAAATGGAAGACCTGTAAGATTTATTTATTCTTTTCATATTAATAATCTAATCCAGAGTTTTCCGAATGCCTGGCTATGATCTGTTACGGGCCGAAAAAAAACAACAACAAAATTGACTTGCAAAATGAAGAATAGCATGTCCAATATATTTTGCCCCTGGTGAACCTTTGTGATATCCAAAGCCGATTTTAGTTTAATCCATCGAGTATAGATGTCACTATCCTTCGAGTATAGATGTCACTATATTATTATAAGAAATCTTATATTGTAAGAAAAATGTTCTGGGAGTTCATATCTGGTCAATTATACTTATAGTCACCGAAAGTTTTTACTAGACTACCATTGGTGACAAAGTAAGGTAATGAGCTAAAACGGGATACGCCATATAAGCATCATCATTATTATTATTATTAATAAAATGTCACTTATCTGATAACCATTATTATAAGTGTAATGCATTAACAGTCATTTTTATTTTAATGCTTGTAAACGTTTATAGTACCGACAACCCACGTAACGTAGGGACGAGATCATAACAATCCAACATGAATATAAAGTATCTATCATTTTTTGCAAAACTTTTTTTAAAGGTTTTTAGAAGCTAGCCATCGCTCAATATAGTTTTATCTCTCTAAAATTACAATCTGCATTTTCAGGATTAGCAAACTGACATCCTTGTTCTATAAGTACGACAAGGATAAGAGCGGCCAGCTCACTAAAAGTGAAATGAAGGTCGTCCTTAAGGCCACCGGAAGTAACTACAACGATGCCCAGGTGGAAATGATCATGAGCAAAATGGACATTACCAGAGACGGCAAAATCTCTCTGGAAGAGTTCTTGAACGCGATGATGTAGGACCCGTTTAGAATTTCTAGAGGCAAACATTAGGACCCGTCCAGAATTTCTTGAGGCAAACAATAGGACCCGTTCAGAATTTCTAGAGGCAAACATTAGGACCGTTCAGAATTTCTAGAGGCAAACATTAGGACCGTTCAGATTTTCTAGAGGAAAACATTAGGACCCGTTCAGAATTTCTAGAGGCAAACATTAGGACCCGTTCAGAATTTCTAGAGGCAAACATTAGGACCCGTTCAGAATTTATAGAGGCAAACATTAGGACCGTTCAGAATTTCTAGAGGCAAACATTAGGACCCGTTCAGAATTTCTAGAGGCAAACATTAGGACCCGTTCTGAATTTCTAGAGGCAAACATTAGGACCCGTTCAGAATTTCTAGAGGCAAACATTAGGACCCGTTCAGAATTTCTAGAGGCAAACATTAGGACCCGTTTGAATTTCTAGAGGCAAACATTAGTACCGCTCAGAATTTCTAGAGGCAAACATTAGGACCCGTTCAGAATTTCTAGAGGCAAACATTAGGACCCGTTCAGAATTTATAGAGGCAAACATTAGGACCCGTTCAGAATTTCTAGAGGCAAACATTAGGACCCGTTCTGAATTTCTAGAGGCAAACATTAGGATCCGTTCAGAATTTCTAGAGGCAAACATTAGGACCCGTTCAGAATTTCTAGAGGCAAACATTAGGACCCGTTCAGAATTTCTAGAGGCAAACATTAGGACCCGTTCCGAATTTCTAGAGGCAAACATTAGTACCGCTCAGAATTTCTAGAGGCAAACATTAGGACCCGTTCAGAATTTCTAGAGGCAAACATTAGGACCGTTCATAATTTCTAGAGGCAAATATTAGGACCCGTGCAGAATTTCTAGAGGCAAACATTAGGACCCGTTCAGAATTTCTAGAGGCAAACATTAGGACCCGTTCACAATTTCTAGAGGCAAACATTAAGACCGTTCAGAATTTCTAGAGGCAAACATTGGGACCGTTCAGAATTTCTAGAAGCAAACATTTAGCAGAATTTATAGAGGTGAACATATTATTTCGCAGAATGGACTTTATTTCAAGTGTCTAAACAATATTTAAATAAATTTATTGATTTAAACCGGTTAGGGTTAGAACATCCTGGCAGTCTTGTTTTTATAAATTTATTTATTTTGTATTACTATTTTGCAAAACAAACCCGTTTGAAAAGAAAACTTTTTATTGTAAAAGTGTAAATAAAGCAATTTATTCTCACAAAATACCCAGTTCTGTATAAATGACTCATTTTTAAAAAAAACCTTAATAAATGCATCATCTTACACCACGTTAAACATGTGTTTTAATAGATTTTTGTTGAGTGTGACAGAAGTAGTTATTAGCAGCACTGCGCACCTCGAGGAGCCAGATAACTCTGAACTGAATATGCCCCATGGCAGGATAAAATTGCTTTACATGAAAACCAATGAAAAGAATATTCTTTAGAACAATATTTTAACTAATAATACATACACAAAATCTTGTCTGAAATGGTTAAACTTTTGTAGAAAAACAAAGACATATTAGAAACATTGAGGGAAAGTGCCTTTGCATGAAAGGGTTAAACATTGGTCGAACTGCATTGACATATTAGAGACAATAAGGGGGGAAATTACACGAAAGGGTTAAACATTGGTCGAACAGCATAGACATATTAGAGACAATGAGGGGAAAAGCCTGTGTATGAAAGGGTTTAATCCAGTGGAGTAACCATGGGCTGTGCTGATTGTGCATTATCCAAGCACTCGAGGGGTAGTTAATTTAATGGGGGGGGGGGGGGCAGCTAGCAACACTTTTGTACCCATGGGCCTCAAAGTCTGTCGAAGTGTGTAAACCACCGATACAATCCATTAACAGTACACCGCTGGGCGAACGGATAGGGGACAGCAGCTTGTTGCACGTCCGAGGTTTACTGCACCGCCGACAGGCTCCGAGACTCGGTGGGGAGGAAGCAATGAGCGCAACAGCCCGTCTTTGCCCCGCCCTGATGCCTGGATGTCCAGACCTATAGTCTGGGACTTGTGTTACCGGGCGACAGTGCAGGCATACGAGCGAGCCACCACGATAATAATCCGAGGGAAATTTTGCAGGTGGGGAGAGAAGTGCATTGCATGTATTGCGGAGGCCTAACCTATGTTATGCGACACACCTTATCAGCATGCCTCGGGCTGGCTAGTCTCGGACATGATCTTGGTTTACACCCTCCCATTGATCCACCCCTTGACATCGTTACACCTTGGACGTAACAGCCGGAAGGCTCGTCCGGTATTTTTTTTTAGACAATTATAGATCGGCAGTCAGCAAAGTCAACATTCCCTTTCAGATTTAGAATGGAAGGGGTCCATAATCGAAGCTCTTTACAAAGGCCTTAAAACCTTGCTACGGGTACTGGTTAAATCGATTGCATAAAACATAAGAGTGACGAAGAAGGGACGTGACTTGGTTGAAATGGAATCGTTGAAGATCGTTTGTCGTCAACTCGGTTAAATTATTTTAAACACATTTATTATATTGGATTAAGTGAATTACAAGTATATATTTACATAATGGATCATAGGATCTTTGGTGATCAGTGTAAGTCACGTTGTCATATATTATATATATACATACATATATACATTATTATATAAAGATGTATATGCTTACGGTTTAAACGATATTTGTTATGATATGACACATTCTATTGCAAAGCTGTCTATTTCAAGGAAAGTGATCTAGCCAGGTCTGAGCTTCCCGAATCCATACAACAACCCTTCCATTTATACAAATATTTTATTTTTTCTCCCACCTTTCCCTCCCTCAAGACTTTAAATTTTACTTTCATGGCCATTAGCAAAATTATAGAAAACATGAAGTTTGATGAAGAGTAATTCATCTTTGAATGTGTAATAGACACTGAACTATATATATATATAGCTCAGTAGTAATAGAGCTGCAGAGTCGTTATGTCCGTCTCCGTCTTTCTAGATACAGTCAACAAATACTTGATCAGAGCCCACTAAGAAAGACAGAGATAAAACATATCTAAGTCCTGCTAGTGAATGCCAAGATGGCGACGCAGGCACTTCAAGAGAATCCAAGTTTATCTATATAGTTGGTGTTTTCCTATTTGTATTGTACTTGCGTATATTGATAAATGAAGGAACAGTCAAAAATAATTTCCACTACCTCACTTTGCACTAACAATAAATGTGGTTAAAGAAGTTCCATCTTTTGATCTTTTTATAGTCCAGTGGCATAAAAGTTGCATGCTATGAAAATGTGTGGAACCATTCAGCACTGTTTTTGAATTCAAATTTTACGTTCACTAAAAAATAAATGAACTACATTTTGTATTTACATATTATATAGATCAAGCGAGCATTTTAGTTTACGGTAAATAAAAAAAGTTTTATATTATCTACATAAAAAAAAAATTAAGAATGAGGGTTTCGTGATCTGGCTTTAAATATTTAATAGAATGGGTTGCCTGAACTAGGCAGGAGAAAATTTGTTCTTTAAAATTTGTATTAAAATGTAAGACTTGACTTAAAGTTCAAGTTAAACCACACATAATATAGGCGTTGATACGCTCTTTGTAAAGATGGAGATGATGTAAAATAGAACAATAAGTAATAAGCAATAATCACTTTCAATATTGGTTTGTTTGTAAGTGTACATTTTAAAAGCGATATTTGGAAAACAAATGTAACACATTAAATACATGGCCAAAATTGGGAACAATAGTATTCTATATTAAACAACCGAAAGTGGGGACAATAGTAAGATAACCAAAGTGGGGACAATAGTAAGATAACCAAAGTGGGGGGGCAAGAATATGAAAAACAACCAAAAGTAGGGACATAATAGTAAGATAACCAAAGTGGGGGGCAAGAATATGAAAAACAACCAAAAGTAGGGACATAATAGTAAGATAACCAAAGTGGGGGGGGGGCAAGAATATGAAAAACAACCAAAAGTAGGGACATAATAGTAAGATAACCAAAGTGGGGGGGGGGGCAAGAATATGAAAAACAACCAAAAGTAGGGACATAATAGTAAGATAACCAAAGTGGGGGGGGCAAGAAAATGAAAAACAACCAAAAGTAGGGACATAATAGTAAGATAACCAAAGTGGGGACAAGAGTATGAAAAACAACCAAAAGTGGGGACAACAGTATGATTAAAAAAACTGAAAATGGGGACAATAGTATGACAAACAACCAAAAGTGGGGAGAAGAGAATGACAAACAAACTATAGTAAATATTTGTGTAGGGTAAACAACCAAAAGTGGGGAGAAGAGAATGACAAACAAACTATAGTAAATATTTGTGTAGGGTAAACAACCAAAAGTGGGGAGAAGAGAATGACAAACAAACTATAGTAAATATTTGTGTAGGGTAAACAACCAAAAGTGGGGAGAAGAGAATGACAAACAAACTATAGTAAATATTTGTGTAGGGTAAACAACCAAAAGTGGGGAGAAGAGAATGACAAACAAACTATAGTAAATATTTGTGTAGGGTAAACAACCAAAAGTATGCACAAGAGTATAAAAAAACAAACAGCCAAGGTATAGACAATGGTATGAGAGACAACCAAAATTGGAGACAAGACAATTACAAGCATGGTCAAACAAGCAATAATAGAATCACAAGTATGACCAAAGACTAAGCTTATCATAAGATGGATTGCTTGCTTTGATATTTCTGCTATTTGATAACTTGAAACACTTAGTTTCCAAATTTCCAATAGCACTAAGTCTTCTAGAGTTTTGGTTTAGATCTAGAAATTCGCTATGATTTTCTCAATGGAAAATTAATATTAAAATCGAAAGTGGTATACAGCGGAAACCTAATGCAATCGGAGGAGCGTAGAAGTCATTCAAGACAGCCTTATTGTTTGCGCACGAAAAAAAAGAACATATAGACTAAGCTCTAAAAATAAAGCAAGCTGTCCATCTTATTATAGTCTTTGGTATTGCATTAAAAAAAATAGAAGGGGAAAGAGTAGGAAAAAACAAATCAAACGTAGGCCTAAGTGATGATGGCTAAATGACAAAAATGGAAATGATGAGGTGTACGTTTCATAGGCGAAGCAATGGGTCGAATCGGAAGGGGGTATGTACTTCCCCTCCCCCACTTCGTTCAGAACCTCCTCTCCGTCCCGTCTTTTAAAACTTTGAAATATTTAAATAAATCTAACCGGCACCTCCTAACTAAGCAACTAGTAAATTTTATAATAAAGTAGATGTTTGGTCAGTAATAGTCACTTCTGTAACGATGGACCTCAAAGCTGGCGAAGTGTGTACACCAACGATACGCTACCATTAAGATTACATCGGCGGACTATCGCCTGTTGCGCGTCCGGGAATCATTGCACTGTTGAGACGCCCCGTGAAAAGGTGGGGAGGCAGCAATGTACGCAACAGCCCGTCCCAACCAAGCCAAGTCTGGGTGTCCAGACTTTGAGCAACCGGGCGACAATGCGGGTATACGAGCGAGCAAACACGTTAATGATCCGGGTCAGACCGTACCTTTATCGGCGTGCCGCGCGGTGGCTAGTCTCGGACAGGATCTTGGTGTGCTCCACCCCACCTTGATTGACCCCTTTACACAGCGTTACGCCCTTGTCGTAAGAGCCGGAAGGCTGGTCGGTTATTTTTATATGAGACGTTTTAAATTGGTCAGCAATAGTATGTCACATTTCATTACATTCAGTAATAGTATGTCACATTTCATTACATTCAGTAATAGTATGTCACATTTCATTACATTCAGCAATAGTATGTCACATTTCATTACATTCAGCAATAGTATGTCACATTTCATTACATTCAGTAATAGTATGTCACATTTCATTACATTCAGTAATAGTATGTCACATTTCATTACATTCAGCAATAGTATGTCACATTTCATTACATTCAGCAATAGTATGTCACATTTCATTACATTCAGCAATAGTATGTCACATTTCATTACATTCAGCAATAGTATGTCACATTTCATTACATTCAGCAATAGTATGTCACATTTCATTACATTCAGCAATAGTATGTCACATTTCATTACATCAACCGATTTTACCATCACAGGAAGCCGTTCTTAATTCTTGATTCGGGCAGAAGTACTTATATTTAGTCATCCCACCCAACCTCTCCTCGATCCACGGAACAGAAATGCCCAAAATAAGCGAGCAGGAATGGATGGCTCTGTTCAAAGCGGCAGACAAGGACAAAAGCGGACAACTGGACAAAAGCGAGCTGGTGAAGATAATGAAACACGCACATGCCCACGTGTCGGATGCAACCATTGAGGTTTGGGTTCTAGACTTTCTTGTTTTTTTTGTTTTTTTAATTTGTACATTTTTTTTGTTTTATGTTTTAATTGTGCTTGAATAGCCTATCTTTTCTGTTATTGTTATTGCGTAATATAATCTATGTTTGGCTCATCGTTTGTCCTTCTATTCAATTTGTAAATTTTTTAATGCTTCAACTTCACTGATTTGAATACACTTTGGCACCGTTTTTCTTTCCATGGATCACACAGAAGCGTAATCGGCCACAAAGTTTTGTTAAGTGTACAGCGTTGAGAGAGTTCCTTCCAAAGTATAGAGAAAATATAGTTGGCAGTGCAATGAGAAAAAAAAAATAGCGATATGCAAAAAAGAACACGAATTTCCCAAAATAATTTCTCGCTGCTTCTTCTATCACATACTTTGTTTTTCTTATCGCTCTCATAGATTTTCAGTTTTTATATTGATCTAATTGTATTTTGTTTTAATTGGACCAATTAGTGAAAACAAATTCGCACACGAGAAGCCTACTGTAATAGGCCTAATATAAAAATATATAGGACTAATAGCGGTGGACTAAAATGTAATCTTTGATTGTACTTACAGTAAAATTAAATCCGGTAGATCTACTAATGGGCTTTCCAGAATTTTGAAAGTTAACGGGTGAGGCTATCAACTGCCAATGGGCATCGGAGTAAGGGCGGCTTATAATCGTACGATCGCGACCCCCCCCCCCTTCCTAGGGCGGCATAACAGTTGCTATGCCTCTGTTTGTTGCCCAGATAAGCCTATGTGGTCCAAATATGTGGCCTATATAAGTTGCACTAAATAGTTTTTTTCTGGAAGCAGAATTAAATAAGGATTGCTGATGGCTTTGAAATCTCTTTGCTCTGGATCAAGAATAGAGCCTACTTTGTCCGTATCCAACTTGTCTCATGATTCTACAGAGTTCACAACATCATTTTTTCTTCCTCTTCAATGACCAGGCCACAGTAGATTTGGAACCCCACAGTTTTTGTCCTGCATTGAGTCACCCTGGGGCCAGATCTTATCTCCCATAAAGGGGACAGTATTACAGGATATGCATGGGGTATCAGAGTCCAGTTTCACACGGTCATTGGGTGGTGTGGGTTTGATCGGCCTGCTGCCGGTGATCTAAATGTCCACTGTGTCCTGTTCTCTGTTGTGGACAGGTCCATGTCTAGAGAAGTCTGTCCAGTCATTGTTTGCGGGCGGATTGTGTTTTCCCCCAAAACATGGTGTCCTTATATCTGCCCCCACGAAAAATCACGTGCACTTCTATACTACTAGTACACTGGTATAATGTTAAAGTCATTTAACTCCATCCCCCCCCCCACACACCCAACACACACACACACCCGCACACACTTACAAACACAACACTAAGATCTCGTACGTGTCTATTTGTATTAATTAATGTATCTTTAATGTAGGCTATTATTAGAAACCCAATGTTTTTATAATTCAATCAGAAATATTTTGAGTTATCGACGCAGCCAGGCGGAAATCAAACAGTTTCTTTCGAGCAGTTTGTCAAGGGCATGAAAGCTTTGGAAGAATTGTGAGTTACATTTATTTATAACAAGCTTATATAACATTAAATTGTATCAAAACATTCTACGTTTAGGCTTACGTATATTACTTGTATTATACACAGTCCTAGTTTTATTAAAAAACATTTTTATCATGTTATCATTCTACCAATGTGAATGGACGATATGGCACCGTATGTCTGCATAACTGATAAACTAAGTTAATTTATTGCCCCTGTTATCATTGGAAAAGGAGGAGGGGGATTCGTTGACAGTTTTCTAGTGATCAAAGGCGCTTGGGTATACAGACAGAATAACTAAACCAATATCCCTCCAGCTGTTGTCTTTTGCAAATATGAAGAGATTGAGGTGTCTGTGTGTAGTTAAGAGTGCATGGCACAGAATCGTCTTTCCTGTCTGTCAGTCTTTCTCATTCTCTACTTCTGGATCTTCCTCTTTCTGATATCTAAGTTGTTGTTTTTTAAGTCCCAGTCATTGTTATATGTTCATATTTCTAATTCATTCATTTTTTTCAGCTTGAGCACAATGACGGCGTTTTTCCACAAATTCGACACCAACAAAAATGGCTACCTGGAAAAAGGCGAGTTTCGAAAAGCTCTGGAGTTCACAGGTCGTAAATACGACGACAGGGAATTCGAAGCCATTTTCAAAACAACGGATGTCAACAATAAGGGACAAATTAGTTTGGACAATTTTTTGGCGACCATGTTACAATAAATGTTAGTCATGACCAAACATCAAATTAAGTTTGTATAGGCGATACACATGTGTATGCTGTTATTTTTGTTGAGAAATGTTTATTGTGTTTAAGTTTGTATATATATTTGTATGCTGTTTTATTTACTGAGAAATGTTTATTGTGTTTAAGTTTGTATATTATATATTTGTATGCTGTTTTATTTACTGAGAAATTTTTATTGTGTTTAAGTTTGTATATATATATTTGTATGCTGTTTTATTTGTTGAGAAATGTTTATTGTGTTTTAAGTTTATATATAGGCTACATATTTTTATGCTTTTTTATTTTTTAGAAATGTTTATTGTGTTTAAGTTTGTAGGCCTATATATATATATTTGTATGCTGTTTTATTTGTTGAGAAATGTTGATTGTGTTTAAGTTTTTAGAAATGTTTTGTATTTCATTTTATTTCAAGAAACATTTGTGTTGTGATTGTGTTATAGAAATATTTATTTTTCGTTTTAAATTTGTAGAAATATCTGTATTGTGTTCTTAGTTTGTAGAAATATTTGTAGACTAGTAACATATATTAGACCTAGATAAGGTAGGCCTATATTAGCTTATAAAAAAAAATCCTAAAGTCAAAGTTGTCTTTAATAAAGACCAATAATGTATAAAATGCCACTGTGTGGTAGATTTTCTTGTGTGTTGTCTTTTTTAATCCACATCACTCACTGCTGACTCGCATGGCTGTAATAATATTCTTCAGTCAGTGTAGAGTTCTCATTTCTTGACGATACAGCATTAACATTTTGTAATTCAATAATATTCACTCTAATCTCTATGTAACAAAGCTTATTAGAATAGAAAAGCACTGAGCAAACTCAAACAAACTAAAACAAAATTTTGCTTGTTCTTTTTTTTTTAGTGAGTCTAAAATGTTTCAACCACCCCATCAATAAAATCTTTTAACTAAATTAGGAGGCCTGAATTATTGTCTTTCCACGCCTTATTTTTAAAAAAGTTACAACAGAAGACCAAAGATTACTTATAAGCTTGCTAGAACACTGAAATACCTTTTAAAAGATACCATCTTATTGCACAGGTGAAATTAAAAGTATCCCGTCGGTCCAAAATGATCATAGGGCCGGTGAAGCAGCGTTCACCCGTTTCTGTGGCCTCGGCATATTAGGTGATTGTGTGGCCAGTACAATGCACAGCCGCCTTTACTTTACCCCAACTAAGGTCAGGTACGGTAGCCATCTGAGCTAGGTAGACTCAGGGACACCCTCCAGACCCGGAAAAAAAGCCTAGCCTTCACCATGGACCTTTTGTACGCCAGTCAAACGCTCTGCTTCTCGGCCACCTTCCCATTTATATGTGATATTAAATACGTTTAAATAAAGCACTCCATTGATTTCCTTCATTCGCAGAAAATAACCAAGGCAGAAAAAAAAGTATTTCTTTTGTTTAATTACGATTAAATTCATCCAGAGTATTTAGACATTGAGAACTGTAACTCATTACTATGGCATTCAATATATTTCACTAATGATTACATTTTCAAACATAGATGTTTCATCTAATATGTACATGTATTTATTTAAATAAAGCGTATTTTGCAAATTCTAATATTTTTAGGACTACAAACATTACTTTTTTTTTTCAAAGTTAAAGGTGAATAACAAAATCGGTCATCATGTCCCAAAACTCTTTGAATTATTATTCCCCTTTGAATTACACATAGCATATATTAGCATTCTGCATGGACTAAAAGTATATTCTTTTAGATTTATATTTCTGTAAAAACTGAAGGAATATTATCTTAAGAAAGCTTCTAATTAATCAGTAAAAGCTCTTATAGTAACAATTAACACAAATACAAAACAAGCATTGAATTGACAAATATTTTAAAAACAGCTTTTTTCAAAATTAATTTTTCATTGATAATAAATTTTAAAGATAACATTGGAATCTTTTAACATCCCTTTTTGATGAGTTTATTCAAATATTATCAATTAAACAGCATCACTAAATAAATAAACATATTTATAAAGCTATAAAAACTTTCATCTGCAGCATTATAAAGTTATCCCAAAATTGAGTTTAAAAAAAAAAAAAAATTTTTTTTTAGATAGATGACTTGCGGACCTAAATTATTTTTGTTCTGCTACGTTTTTAAAACTGTTGAAGTGCAAAAGTATCTTTTAAACATGAGAAATATTTTGTAATTCAATAATATTATTTTAAAGGATTCATTGGAAAAATATTGTTTTAGAAATGAAACAAAAAGAAAAAGCATCCTTCATTTCTGTATAATGGTGATTCATTTATATTCTAGATTCCTTATTTTAAAATCCCAGATTGATGTGATTTCTGTTTTTTTGAGGGGTTCTTATGTTGGTTGTTCTCTAACCATAGTTAAGATTTTTTCCAGTTTCTCAATTTCTCTTTGGGTTCTGGTTGCCTCGTCTGGTGGTGGAGCACCTTTTTTCTCCTGTTTTAAGAAAAATAAAAAATAAATGTTGTAACCCATTCTAACAATAACTTATTATTGTATATGTCTTGTTGATGTTAAGCAATGGTTAATTTACAAATGGACTCAACATTGAGAAAATCACCAGAAAAACAACAACAACAAAAAGTGAAATGTTACTCCCCCTTTTTTAGCCAAATTATTTAAATGAAAAAAACCCAGGCATTTCACTTGTATTGTTTCCCATTTTCTACAGTCTATAATAAAATTGTTCTACAAAATAATAACTGCTACCTATAAAAACATGTTTTAAACAATTGCAATATCAATAACTTAAATGAGATTCTGTTTTCTAGACTGTTTATGTAAGAAGAGAGGCTTTTAAAATACACATTTTTAATTGTTTGTAACAAACAAAAACAACAAGGACTGGTAAGAAATCACACTCACAGCTTTCATCTTTCTCAGATTTGGTGAAAGTTTCAAACTGACAATGCATCCTCTGTCATCTCCTACTATCATGATAGGGTATGTTGGGTTGAAATCTACATGAGTGAGTTTTGTCTTCTTTTTCTGGGCAACCATTTGCTCACACAAAGGTTCATACTTGTTAATATTCAGATCATAAACAAAAGCCTGCAGAAAAGAAAGATACACATTTTTAAAAACTAAAAACTAATGCTATTTAAGTAAATTTAGAAAGTTGAAATAGTAGTAATTTTATTTGTAATCTTGAGACAAAAATTTTATTGTTTCATGGAGAAACACTAACCTTGCCATCAGAAGTTACTGCTGCAAAAACTGTTGAAGAGTAGGGTGACCAGGCAACATCACCAACAGAGTTGTTTAAATCAAATGAGAACAATGGTTTTCTGCTTAAATAAATTCAAATCCCAGATGTTAGTGGTCAGTTTACTGAGAAGCCATTTATTCACACATTTCATTTTGAAAAACAAAACTTAAGATATTGTTTATAAGATTATTATAATAGTTTATTTTATCTAAAGTTTTCAATAAAAGCATAATCCTAGATGATAGCCTGAGAAAAAATTATTTTCCTTTTTTTTAAAGACATTTTCATAGTGTTAAATATTACATCATTGCATATTATTTTAATATCTGAAAACTGAAGATTCAACATTTATCTTCTTACATCTAAAAGAAAATAATAATAGTAATAATAATAATATTTGTATAGTGCTGCCAACAAACATAATGTAAGCTCAGAGCGCTTTTAACATACAACTAAAAACACGGATATTACTCTAGGCTAGGAGACAAAGCTAACTGATGATATAAAACAAATATAAAAAAATCAAATAAATGTAGCATTAACTGACCCAACCTATAAGTAAGTTAGTAGGGGTCTAAAGCATGTTAAATGTAAACTAAGGTAAATCTTGAAATAATGAGTTTTTTAAGTTCTTTTTGAAAGTATCGATAGAGCTTGTTCGCCTGAGTTGAACAGGAAGTAGGTTCCACACCTTCGGACTGGATACTCAGAAAGCTCTAAGGCCAACGGGCGTCAGAGAGAAACGGGGCTAGCCCAAAACCGATGAGTTGGCAGAACGAAGTAACAAGTTTTAAAAAAAAGATTTTAACAATGTTTGTTTCTCTATACATCTGCTTACCTAGTCTCATTGCCATCGTGTTTTACCATTGGGTCTCGCATCTCCCAGATTTTCACAGTCCAGTCAGCACTGCATGTAATAAAAATCTTTGGGTGAAACTTGTTCCAGCATACCTGAAGCCATAGAAAACAATGTTGAATACAATAAATATAAAAAAATACAATATACAACACAATATATTACATAATATTATTTACATAATAATTACTTAAAAATTACATAATCTCAACTTTTAAAGCATATAGAAAATGAAAAATAAAAGTGTTTTTGTACAACCTTGTAAACAGCCATATTGTGGGCATGAATTGTGTCAATGAAATGGCTTGTGTAGGACTTGGAACAAATATGAACTTTCCCTTCCTCCGTGCCCACAAGAAATAAATAATCCTTTTGCTGGTGGAAATCAAAAGCAGTCCCACAGCCTGAAAATCAGTAAATATTTTATGGAAGAATTTGATGTAATAATTTTATAACAAAATTTAGTGACTAAAGGGCAAATTTTGAGAAATAATGGTCCAACCTGTTGTAGGTACTTTTATACCATCTGGACCTTCTGCTGAGACATCAGGTAACAACAGTTTAATAACATCTTGAAAGATCATTTCATTCTAACAAAAAACAAAATAACAGATTGTTAAGGGTTGAAATAATAAATTACATATTAGCATTGTGATCAAAACAACCAAAGGTAAAATAATTCAAATTTTCTATGTCGGACAAAACTTTTCTTAAACAAACTATGACTGAAATCTCTCTCTAACAGTCTTTGTAAAATTTAAAAAGTAAATGTGAACAAAATATTCTTATTGTGGTCAAGGGTAAATGTAAAATATTTGCTTTATATTCTGCAGAACTGTGAATGATATCCTGTTAGCACAGTTTAGGGGTTAAATAATCCAATATTATGCCAATATTAGCATCTTGGCCAAATTTTGGGCAAATGTTAGGCTGATTGAGTGTGCTTGGGGGTTTTAGGTCTTAAGAAAAATGATCAACAATGTATTTACTTTAAGAATAGTCCACAAACAAATACGTCCATCGGAGGATATAGAGTAGAAATTCATATTATTGTCAGCATCATCTTTTTGCCAGCGAACCTTAAAAATAAATATACAACAGGTGCACCTTTTGTTTTGTTTATACATTATAATGAAAATTATTATTGCTAAAATATATTATAGATTTTTGTGTGTAACCACAAGCATAACAAAACATTTTTTTATAGGTTAGTGCCAACAACAAAAAAAGATACATGATGTTAAACTATTAAGATAAACATAATTGGTTTTTACACACAAAAATTGCATTTGAGTGTATCAAAATATTATATTAAATAAGAAACAACAGAAACCTATCATTTCCTTACTTGCCAAACAGGATCTGTATGTTTTCCATTTTTAGCAGTGCATCTGTGAATGGGGTCTTCTTTTTTTTCAACTGCACTGAACACAGCAACACTGCCATCATAAAAACCAGCAGCTATCAAATGAGGGTGTTGTGGGTGAATATCAAGGCACATAACCCCACTATCTGTTTCAAAGTAGCACTCTGGGAAGGAAGGGTTCTTCAAGGTCCAGAAAATTATCAAGCCACTGCCTTGTTTCATAAAATCATCTAGGTTTCACCAAAAAAAACAAGGGCAACAAAAAAAAATTGTTTTATTGCAATATCTTTGAGTCAATGTAAAATAGATTTATGTCTTAACAATGCTTTGAATTACTATTATTATTCTTTCAAAAATTGTTTTATTGCAATATCTTTGAGTCAATCTAAAATAGATTTATGTCATAACAATGCTTTGAATTACTATTATTATTCTTTCAAAAATTGTTTTAAGTTTAGAAAGCAATTATAAACATACATAACAACTTAAGAAAAAATAATTAAAATTTCATCACTTGATATCTATATAATATACTTTTTTAATAATTGCAGTTTGAGCTAATAACATATGGATATTGTTAGAAATAATTTAATGTTTTCACATGATGACTGAAGATCAAACAAAAAAAAAAGAGACCAATGGATTGAAGTAATGTAATAATATCAATCATTGGCTCTTACAAGATCCACAAGAGACAGCAAAAAGGTCTTTATATATTGGAGACCAGCACACTGAAGTGATTGCTAATTTCTTAGCCTTCTCAAAGGTAAATTTCCAGAGAGGAAGCAATGTGCCCTCTTGGTCTCGGTATTCATCAGAGACATCCTCCCAGTATTTGAAGTCTGAAAGACAAAGCATTGCAACATGTTACATCCATCAAGAAATGAAAAGAAAAAAAGGTTTTTTTACATATTTTTGTGTGATATTTTTTTGTTTACATCTTGCTAGAAAAATAAAAAACGATTAAAAATGCATGAAAAAGATTTTGATACATACCTTGAGCTATATCATCATATGTATTTTGATTTATCATGCGCTCCACAATTTTTGCTGATGTCTCAACACGAGTTATGTCATCACTCTAAATAAATAGATTAAGTACATAAAGAAGAAACCAAGTAGCACAAAACAATTAGCCAAACATTATTTTACATGAATATGAAATTATTATTTATACATGGTTTCTAACATTTTGATTATGTAGCTATTTAATTATACAATTTTTTATATGCAGGATTTTCTAATTTAGATTTTATGTCAGATGCCTCAAGAAAAACTAGATAAAATCATTAAACTTATAAGGCAATTTTGGAAGTTAAATCATATATTATTTGGTCATTATAAAATTTTCTAATACAGTAATTGTTTTTTTGTCGGCACACTATTTTGTCTCCTGTTTGGTCAAAGATTGGGTCAACATTTATATCTCTGCCAAATATCAGCTTTTTATTAGGCCAACATATTGTGCTGACTGCTGACATAAGCTTTATGCTTCTGATATAAATTAATCATTATATTCTTACTGAAGACTCAGACATAGTAAACTTCTTTTTAGTTCTTCCTTCTTCTTTTCTCCCTGGAACAACTTTTTTCTCTTTAGTTTTTTCCTGAAAATATGCACAAAAGTTGTTTTTTTACTTTTAGTTCAATATGTTATGACATGTTTCCTTTTTTTTTTTTAGCAAACAAATTAAATTACAATGAGACACACAAAAAATGAGACAACTTCTTGTACTAATAAAAATTCTTTATTGTTTTTAAAAAATCAATCATAAATTCTATTTTCTTTTTTTCTGTTAAAACATTCTTTCAAGTCCTTTATTATCACTTATAGTTTTAATTTATTATTTTTAAAGGCTCACCTGTTTCTCAAAATCTTCTTGATAAGCATCATATATCTCCCACTGAGTAACATTTGATGCAAATGAAGCTCTGGGAGGCGGTTCTGTTACTGTACCGCGGTCCTAAAAACATCATATTACAAATTTAAAAGTAAGTGTATATTTTAGGTGTTAGATCTTTTTTAATTAATATCCCGGAGAAATCTTTGTTTTTATTTACAAAGAAAATAACAGTTTAAAAAATATGTTATAAAACAAATTTAATATTTACTTAACAAACTGTTATTGTTTGTATATTCCACTTAAATCATAAGATTGTAAGAGTTCTTTTTCAAAACGATTTGGTTATGGTCAGAGTGAATGTCTTTTAATTTTTTGTATAACATGTTTATACATTATGAAACAATGCCAAAATATAGAAGCACTAGTATAATTGTATTAAGAGCTAGAATCTTTTTAAATTTGAAATCATATAATCTACTTTCAAAAATGTTTTATATATATAAATATTTCTACTTATAATAATCATATAATCATTTATCTATTTTCAAAAATCTCTTATAGTATATATATTTCAATAAATGTATTTCTATTGATAATAATCAGATAATCTACTTTCAAAAATGTCTTACATATATATATAGTTCTATTTATATAAATATATTTATAAAGAACTTTTACCCTAAAGGGGTTGTTATATGTTTGTGAAGCCCTCTCACTGAAATTAAATTGATTGGTCAATTTTTTCTCTGATTTTGATTTTAGTTTCGAAGCTGATGTGGCTATTACAGCTGGTCCTTCTTCCGCAGCATCCTCTTTTGCTTCAGCTTCAGCTGCACCTTCCTCTCCACCTTCTTCCCCAGCACCACTTGCTCCGCCTCCAACAGCAGGTTCTTTTGTTTCTGGAGCTTCTATAATACAGAATTTAAAAAATTGGTGCATCAGAATTGATGGTTAAATAATATTGTTTTCTTATTTTGTGCTATATTTGAGTAGTCGACTTGCAAAAGGGATTGAGTCATTTAAAAAAAAAAATTATTACCCATTGTCTTTGAGAACACATGTTAATTCATAAAAATGATTCTTAGTACAATAATATACGGTAGCTTATAAAAAAAATTAAGTGTATATCAAAACATGTTAAATAGTCATCAAAAAAGTCAATTTCTGCAAGATCACTTTCTATGACTTAGCACCTTTTGCCAGTGGACTACTCCTTTAGTAAATCAAACTTTAAAAAATGGTTTGCAGATAACAAATAGGCTATAAAATATATACTATTTATAAAAATATTATATTTATAAAAATGCCAACTTAAGGAAAACAATTAAAACAATTGGTAGAAAATGTAAAAAGTTAAATTTGTAAACTTTTTTTTTTAAGTATGTCTAACACCAAAGTGATGGTGTCAAAAGCATAAGAATACAGAAAATATGCACAGGTAGTTTACCCAGATTTAGCAAACTCGATTAATAAAAGTACCAGAAAAATCTTGTTTGGAGCAAATAAAAATGACACTTAATAATAAAGTATTTTGATATTGTAGTCTAAAATTATAATAATAAAGTTGGTGCCCAATGATGTATTTAAAAAAAAAATCTGGCACACCTTCAACATCTTCAGATGTTCTCCCTGATCTGGTTTGTTGTCTTCTAGCTTCTTCAGAGTCTTTATGCAACAGATTTCCATCTAGTGAGAAATGTATGGCTAGCTGGTCAACACTAGACATCTGCTTGTACTGACGCTCCTATGGACAAAAGGAACAGCAAATGACATTCTGACTTTATAAATTGACAATAAATGCTTACAGTTCATAGAAACATTTTTTTTTTTTTTGTTGCTAACATCCTATTTACCTTGAAGCTGTAACGAACAATGTTTTGCGGGGCATGGGGATTGTTAGCAGTCAATATTCTGGTAAACTCTTCTTTCAGTTCCTTAGAAATGAATAAAATTATCAGATAAAAAATCTTTTCAATTTAATTTTTATTAAATAATTCATTCAAATTCAAACATAGACAAATATTTACTATGATATATAGGCCTCTTAAACATTTCTTCCGTTTAATTTTATTTTTTAAGTCCCATTTCCTGTTTATAAATCTTTGTCATAAACATTTTTTTTAACTAACCAAACTCAAAGAGTGTACTTACTAAATCAGAAAGCTCCAATTGATCATCAGGCTTCACTAGGGATTTAGTCTACAAATATAAATCAGTAAGCAATATTTTTAAAAATGTCCAACATGTATAGATCTACATTTAGAAAAGTAATATTTTTGTAAATCACAAAAGTGTAGATTGTTTTGAAACACAAATTTTCACCTGCATCCAATCCTCGGGCTCCGCAGCTTCACCTGTATCCGTCATGTCATCTCCTTCCTATTGAAAAAGGTAGCAAATAATATACACAAATCAACTCTGGCAAACTAATGTGATAATAATGTCATTTTAAGCTTTTATGCTTTAAGATTATTGAGAGAGAAACTTCACAGATAGGATTGTGATTTTTTGTGGTACAATCTTCACTGATTTGACTGAGACTATGGATGACCATGGTAAAGTAAAGTAAGCAGTGTTCACTAGTTTCTGTTGCCAAGGCATACTTGGTGATTGTGTGGCCAGCACTATGCATAGCTGCCTTTACTCTACCCCAACTATGGTCACGTACCCATCAAAGCTGGGTAGACTCAGAGAACCCCTCCAGGCCCAAGCATGCACCAGGATTCGATCCTGGGACCTTTCGTACGCCAGAGCTAACGCGAACATCTTTATTATCAAAAAATTGAACTAAAATAAGTGATATAGTTAAAGGTCACCAATCCCTGCCACCCTGCAGGAGGTTTGGGCTAATGGGTATAACAAGCTTCTTTCTAGCAGCAACTCCTTCAGTTTATACTATATTATATCGTATTTTATACTATATTGTTATATATATATATATATATATATATATGACTAGCTAAATTTGTTTCAAGGCAGTCCTGTATACATGATACAATTTGACTTACATAATATATAGACCTACAAACTAAACAAAAAATTAAATTTAAAATGTCTCAAAGAAGAAATAGACTTAAATTTCATATAGGAATATAATATAATTTATAATACAACATACTGAAACACTAACAACAACACTAAAAAATACTTTTCAAATTTTCTTTTGGAATAAAATTAAAATAATTTGTGTTTGCACAAGGTCAATGTAGACCAACACACTACAACACATATTTATTACTCACTCTTATTTTTGACCGTTTCCTTTCAACTTGAACAGTGGCCTAGATAAAGAAATTTATTTGAAAAGCAATCAATGACATGTATAAACTAAGATGAACTGATAGTTCTTAGATTGAGATTTTAAAAGTAAAATTTACAAAAAATATATATATATATATATATATATATATATATATAGGCCTTTTAATAGATCTAGGTCTAGGCCTTTAGTTATGTGTTGTGTCATTTGTCAGGTTTCATATTGATATTTATTATTTATGAATTTGATTATTAATTAGTAGGAATTGTCTGAATAGTATAAGTCAGTATAAGGCATAAATAGTAGGTCTAACTTAAATTAGCTTGGGTATAGTAATTATACTATAAGTTATATAAGCCTATGACCATAGCTCTTATCTTATCAAAGAATATATTATATAAAAGTGCGTCTGTAACATAAAATATTATGAATTATGAGTGATTCATGATACTACTAATACTACACAAATTAATTCATTAGTTTTCATAAGTTTTAAGTAACAGCATTAACAAAATACAATGTTTGATTGATTAAAGCTTTGGCCTTAAAACATGAAGGCATATATGAAGAAACGATAAATGAAGATACCATTTTAAAGATGTTTTCCACCCTATAGGCCTATAGGCTACTAAAAGGTGTGTAGTGTAGCCTAACTATCTAAAAATCTAAAGAAAATTCGATCTCTCGGTTTTTCTTTTAGAAATTGGTTTTCCAATTATGCTTTTAAAAAAATGTAATTGTCATATACTGTGCATAAAAGTGCAATATTGTATACTTCATATGGATATTCCCGAATAAATACCTTAGCTTTTAGTTGCTGCTTTTGTGGCATCTTGTATATGTTGGAAACTAACTTTTGCCACTCAGTAAAAACTCGTCTCCATACACAACAGGAAATGTCTCTCGGTTACTATAGACAACGAAATGGTTCGAGAGAGTTATCTTCTCACTGGCCGCGGAATCAAAACTTCCGGTGATTAAAAAAAAATGTTTGCAGCTGTAAAATATGCCTTGACTTGTATTTGTATTGAAAGAAAACCATTATATTGATGGCGACTATTGGGTGAGTATTTTTTTTTTTTACTGACAGGCCCTGCAATTAATAACATGCAAAACCAATTCACATTTTCATTTTATTTTGACATTTTCAAAACAATGTATCGAACTATACAAACAAACTGTTCAAGTTCATGTCATGAGGATGAAGAAGTCCATGAAGTTGAAGTCCAGTATCATGTATGATTCAGTATCAGAGTGAGAGTGTCCTCAGTCACTGAGTCAGTGTGACTGTCAAATTGAAGTGAAACTCTGAACAATCACAATATAAATTGAAGTAATTAGGCCTAGGCCTGTGAAGCGGCTGGTCCAGCGATTAGTTCACCGGACTGTCAACCAAAACCCAACATACACGTCGCCGCGACGGTCGCGGGTTCTATCCCTGCCACCGACGGGATCCCTGTCGCCGTCGCACTGCAGGAGTTTTGGGCCTAGTGGACGTAATAATCTTCTATCTAGAGGGAACGTCTGTAAACGTATAAGAAGTCAAAGTAATAAATAGTATTTCAAATACAATAGGCCTACTCGGCTATAGGCCTACTCAATACTACAATTGAGAATAGTTTGTTTTTAAATGTGGAAGCCTACCGCCACTGACTAGAAGGCTACCCTAAAACTAAAATAATTGTTTCCCTGATTTAGTGATTTCATCCTCTTTAATTATGCTGCAATGCAGTTGTCAAAGACAAAAACGAAAGGGAAGGGGCAGGGGGGGGGGACTGACCATAAAAACGTACTGCCACTAGTCCACTAGATTTAACTATAACTAGAGTCACAGTAGAGTAGAGCTATCACTAAGACTAGAGTTCAGAGTAACTAATGACTCAATGACTGATTCATTAACTTAGGTTTCAATATATCTAAATCATTTTTTGTGACCTGAGATTGTCAAAATAAATAAATATTATCTAACTATACCAATACAACGTTCTTTAAGAGCAGATTCCATTATGATATATCATTTATACAAATTAGATAACAAATAACAAAATTTATGAATTTTAGAGTTAACATAGATAATGAAGAAAAACTGAAGCTGTATTTAGAAACATTGGACTTGTGACTTGCCTCCCTTTAATTAAATTGATTTTCCTGTATGAGATTGTAAGATAGGTCTAATGAATATTATTTACTTACATCAATAGGCCTTGGTTTTATCATTTTTATTTGCAATTTAAAATTTCATTGGGTAAACTTTTCATTTTTTCAGAATAAAAAAAACAACAAACTTTTAGTTAATGCCTATTTATTTATTGCTATGCGGAATCGATGTTATTAGTGTCAAAGAATCCAATTAGTACAAAAAACATAAAAGCACTCTAGAAAAGTAATAGAATAAATGCATTATGTTTAGCAAGTCTGATTTGGTGTGAATTTATAACCATAAATAAACATTGAAAAGCACCATTACACAGCTGTCTAATAAAAATAAGCACATATTTTTACTACCAATTCATGATTCACAAATAAAAGAAATTGGTAATGCCAAGAATATAAAAATTATTCATCCAACTCTCTTGTATAGTCAAAAGTTGTACAATTTAAAGCAGCATACATTTACCGACTACACTTACAAAGCAGCAAAATTTATCTTTAATTTATAAGCAGATTGCCAGTTGTTGTTGGTTTGCGTTGATTTTCAGGCTAGTTAAGTGTGATAATATGCAATACTGTAAAATTAGCAATTAAATCTTTTATGCAACATTACATGGTAGGAAAGAACACTAAACTGATCTGCACTGTGGTACAGATATAAAAAATCCCTATAAACAGCCTATAAAGTGGTCCATTTAATAGAAGGTTTTGTTTAATTATTTTTTTTATTAGTCAAGCTTTTTTTAAAAAAAAGCTTTAACCTTTAGTATTAAGTTAAATATAAATAAATATGTTGAAGGCCTATCCTTTTTTTTTTTTTAAATGATTTTTGGTTCTAGAAATTTGATTTGAAACTGACTTTTGCTTTCTCCACACTGTAAAGGTTTGAAAAGCCAAATTAGCATTGATTGCCGGTCTTATAATTTATACTAAATTCTAATTCATTTTAGACTTACATACCAAACGTTAATTTTGATATATTGATTATGGAAACAATATTTTACCTGTCCATTATGTGTTTGTTTTATTAGTTTGTATACATGGATGGAAAACAATGCAAAATTTTGTTAACTAAGTGACCGACCTATTATAGAAAATATCACTGTGGTGACTGCAAGCACATAAACAAAAACATGTGCTTCTGAAAGTCTTAATTGATTGGTTGATAACAAAAAAGACAAATTCTTTTAGGTGTATGAATAAGCTCTGAAATTCAATAAGAATGTGGTCAATTCTTTTAAAAAATTCGTAAATGTTGATTATTCTGTTACCCTGAAACTGAGATACATGTTTTGTGCCATCCCAGCCTCTGCCTCTCTGTCTTGGTTGTCCATCCCAGCCTCTGCCTCTCTGTTTTGGTTGTCCATCCCAGCCTCTGTCTCTCTGTCTTGATTGTCCATCCCAGCCTCTGTCTCTCTGTCTTGATTGTCCATCCCAGCCTCTGTCTCTCTGTCTTGATTGTCCATTCCAGCCTCTGCCTCCCTGTCTTGGTTGTTCTACTTTAATGGTTTGAATTTAAAGAGGTAGCCATACTTCAATAAATCACTTAGACAATAACTGTAACTGTTAAATCAGAAATGAACTAGTTATTACCTTTTATTTATAGCTTCAGCTTCCAAAGTAAAAAAAAAAAAGAGTTTTTGTGTCAATTATCTGACTACAAATATTATCTTTTCAACTCAGAAGCTATTTATTGGGTAGGAGTCAAAGGTCATCTTTTACAAGTTGTTTCCCATTCTAACCATAGAACTATGTACAAAAGAATACACTTAGCAATAAATATACATTTACATGTTTGTTCCCACTGTGTGGCAACAGTACTGCATACATGTGATTTTTACCATATTATATTGTACCTTTTGTACAATACTTAACTGGAAATTGTCTTTGGTGCATGAATGCTTTTCATACTATTGCTCGGATCGGCAGATAGACAGATAATTTGATTTATGCAGTAGATCATGACTTTTTTTTTCTTAACCAATTACTTTTATGCTTAGTAAAGAACAGAAACATAATAAAGCGCCTCAACTATTGTATGGAGATTTTTCTCTTTTCTTTCTATATGTAGTCTATTTCATGAATAGCCTATCTTTACCTGTGTGGAATGGCTTTTGGTGATATTTTAAATCCTTCTTTAACATATTGATACATTTTGTAAATCTAAAACTAATTCTTTGTTTTGTTATGATATAATTTGCCAATTCCCCCCTCCACTCAAACTCACTATTTTCTTGACCGGGATAGTTTGTCCTACCCGAGACATAACTATTGATTAATATGTCATTCATCAATTACTTCCCTTGGATCTCAACCCTTTTTTTTTTTTTTTTTTTTTTTTTTTGCCAAAACAACAAATCGCATTACCATCTCGGCATCCGCGATCATTTTCAGGGTCCCTTCACATCGGTGCCCCCCACTCACACACCACTGGCCTTTTTATATTCAGCAGCTGTGCTCACACAAATCGAGCTTGTGGCTGCACCGATAACTAGCACACTAAAAACCAGCTCGCGCTTTGAGATATTTCATCGCGCTATGAGAATATTTTCTCGCGTCAACAAAGAATTAAAAGCGACACTGACCAGCAATAAACAACCATAATGCGGCGTATTTATCACCCTTTTCGGCGAGCTTGTTGCACGCGTTTTTTTTTCTCCTCAATAAATAGCGCAGTGTGCGTCTTGCCTTTCTGGCTAGCTGTTTGAGAACCCGTGGCCTCCTTATATAGCTGGGGCGATTCCATGAAGCTAAACAGAAAGCTCTCAATAGTGTGGTGTTCTTAGAGATTTGATGGATACTTAAGTTGACCAGCTCTGGCTAAGACTCGGTGCCAGGGTGGAGATTGGGGGTTGATGTTGTTGGTTCATCAGGGCGCGGGCGGGAGGAGGGGGGGTGTCAGGGATCTAAGAGTAAAACGATTTCAGAAGAACACGATGTGGTACTCTGGTCAACATGGCAGTCAATGAAATGGCCAAGCTTAAAAAACAACAACAATTTAACAACATATTATCTATAATATGGCCTATATTATTGATACACGAAGACAATTATTTAATAATTCTCAATATAAGTAGTATCGTTAGTTGACAACTTTAAATTAAATGTCGAACAAAAATAGTGACACCACTGTTACCAAGTAAACTTTAGACATAGTTTATACCAGAGGTCATAGTTTATATCAGAGGTCATAGTTTATACCAGAGGTCATAGTTTATACCAGAGGTCATAGTTTATACCAGAGGTCATAGTTTATACCAGAGGTCATAGTTTATACCAGAGGTCATAGTTTATACCAGAGGTCATAGTTTATACCAGAGGTCATAGTTTATACCAGAGGTCATAGTTTATACCAGAGGTCATAGTTTATACCAGAGGTCATAGTTTATACCAGAGGTCATAGTTTATACCAGAGGTCATAGTTTATATCAGAGGTCATAGTTTATATCAGAGGTAATAATGTAATAATATATACTAGAGGTCATTGTTTATAGCAGAAGTCATTGTTTATACCAGAGCCAGAAGTCATTACGTTTTAAAACAGTGTTAAAAATGAGAGGTTTGTTACCGACTATTAGACGTTGCTTGTAGGGTGAAAAAAACAACAACTTCTGTGCACACTTCAACTTTTATTTTCTTCACTTAGGGACCGGTCAAATGTAGCCCGCGGGACACGTAGTTTTACAGTCTTACGTCGCCTTAACACTCGCCACTTGTCAATACTGACATACGTGTCACAGATCCGCATGATTGTCACTGGGCTCCCGGGGCCTAGTCGGGAGCTTAAAGAAAGAAAAAAAAAAAGATAGAAAATGTGACAAAACCTCTAGTCGAGTACATTATAAATGACACATGACAATTCGGTAATTTCTCTGATTTGTCCATATATTTCCCTTCTGTTTTTGTGCCTGTGTAATCTGATTTTCTGAACAGAATAATATCAGAATGTTTTGATTTTATTTTTCTTTGACATCTTTATGTATCAATGTGTAACGAGGGACGTTTCTTTAGAATAAGTTCCAGTGTTATATAGATCTATAGCTCCAGGTCTACCATATGCTGTTGCCACTTTCACTGATGACTCTAGAGTCTTCCGTGAGTCTATATTCAGTGTCGATTATTTCCAACTATTCGCCAGTACTGAAAGTGTTGTTGTGTGGAAGAGTTGCACGTCTTGTAGAATTCTCACCTGTATGATCACTATAATATGCGTCCGTGTGTGTGTGTGTGTATGTCTGCGTGTGCATGTTGCAACATCACAGCACATGACTTCAACCGTAAATCAGCTTGAGTGCGTGCGGTGATGGCTGAAATGCAGACCACGAAAAGGTAACCTTGAAATGTTGTGAATCATCTGCACCGAGACTTTGAACTCTTGTTTCAAGTTTCAATAATCCCAAAATGGAGGCAGGCAAAATGTGTTTGAATTTATCTTTGGCTGGCTGGGAATCAACAACTAATCTAGTAATTTGACTGTTCCTGTTGAAAGTAATCTGTTACAATTTATAAAAAAACAAAACAATTTTTAGTTAAAAATGTGTTGCTCGAGTTAAGCTTTTAATTGAAGATTTTTATGTCCCAGTCAACAACGCCTGAAATTTAAAATGGGATTTGCTCAACGAATGTCATATACCGTGGCGTTAAAAATCGGTTGTCGTGACATTAGCTTTCCGGTGACCTGGAATATACATATGTAAATATTAGGATTTGCCAATAGGGGGTCGCCTACATATTATTATAAGTATTTTCTGTGATGGTTTTTTAGACGAAAGGGTGACAATATAGTAGCCTAACTAATTGCACAGGAAGACTACCTATAAGTCTAGAGTCGATTCAGAACTTTGTAAATATACATGTACTGCACTGCTAAATACCAAAATTTATAATACGAAGCTGTGTTAATCTGTTTTGACTCACGCTGTCACGCGTGAAATTTAGTCTATGGTTTGGAAAATATAAAGTAATCAAATAATAGTGATATAAGATTTGTATAAATGTATATCCCTATCTTTAAAAAAAAATGGCTACTTTCCTTGCACTGTGTTGTTATGAAGTAGATAAAATGAGTTCCCATGTCTTTACTTGAATCTTCTATACTGAATCTATACTATCTATACTGTAGACAATTAAGAGCACAAGGCATCATGATGTAATTGACCATTTTGTGACATCTTCGAGAATATCATCTAATTTCTTGCTGCTATACATGACACAAAGAGCTTCTTGGTGTATAATACAGTGAAACTGAACGATTGGAAGTTTGGCTTATTTAACAAAGAACTGTAGGCCTATAAAACCAGATGCGTCTACCACCATGCAAGGTGCTCCGTCACTTATAGTAACTGAAACAACTTTTTCTGGTTTTATATCTTGTGCCAAAAAAGCTTCCATAACAGCATTGTGGATATATATCCCTTGATTTTTTTCATGCAAAGATGAACATTTTGGTAAATGCTCGCGTGCCCACAGAAATGGCTCTGCGTGCCAGCTGTGGCACGCGTGCCATAGGTTCGCCATCGCTGATCTATACTGTTCATCATTTGAAGACTTTACTAACAGCGGGAAGAAACGGTTTTGTGGGGAGGTGGGCGGCTCTATAATTATAGCTACACAAAACGATATATATAGGAATGTGGTTGTATGGTCTTCATAAGACTGCTGGTCACTGTCTGCCTGTCCTGCACATACCAATATGATTGATTAGCGTAAAGGGTGGGTGTGGGCAGTCTCCGAGATAGATAGGTAGTAGGTATGTCACTGGCGCTACCTGGCCACCACACTGACTAACTCGTCCTGAACCAGTGGCGTTCCTCCCCACTCACCCCCGTCCCTTCGCTTCAACCTCCCTCCCCCCTCCCCATAACGTACCTGGCTTCGTCTTTCCACCTGTACCGTTTAACAAAAAAAAAATAACAACTAGAAAACTTTGTGCGTGGTGGATAGTGATTGTCCAGCCTTCAACCGTTTCGTCATTTGCTATGTGAACGTTCTTATTAAGTAGGTCACAGCTCAGTCTCCTCTCACTGGCATAATAATATATATTGTAGGCGTTGTTGGAGGTCTTCTGTTGAAATGGATTCCCCGCAGCATGCGTAAGTAAATAGCAGTTTAGATTGGTTGGTTTAGACTGTTGGCCTACACTTTAATTAAAGACATGAACTTTGTTTTTACATTTACATGGAGGAAGGCTATCTCTTATTTTTTTTTTGTATTTGTTGTAGTTGTATGTCATGTTTTTTATTGTCATTGTTATTTCTTCGCTCTTTTCCATTAGTTTTTATGTCGTATTTCTCAGAAATGTTCTGTTTATCTGTTTTTGTTGAATTTCTCACGAATGTTCCATTTGGCTGTTTCTGTTGTATTTCTCACAACAGTTCAATTTGGCTGTTTCTGTTGTATTTCTCATAACTGTTCCATTTAGGTTTTTTTCTGTTGTATTTCTCATAAAAGTTCCATTGGGCTGTTTCAGTTGTATTTCTCATAACTGTTCCATTTTGGCTGTTTCTGTTGTATTTCTCATAACTGTTCCATTTAGGTTTTTTTCTGTTGTATTTCTCATAAAAGTTCCATTGGGCTGTTTCAGTTGTATTTCTCATAACTGTTCCATTTTGGCTGTTTCTGTTGTATTTCTGATAAAAGTTCCATTTGGCTGTTTCTGTTTTATTTCTCACGAATGTTCCGTTTGGCTTAGTTTCTTGAACATTTTGTAAATGTTCCATTTGGCTGTTTCTGTCATTTTTCTGGGAAATGTTTCCTGTGACTCTATGACCTTTTATTTTTATGTTATGCTTCAGTACATATAACGTCTCTTTCTGTTACAAGTTTTGTTATTTTCGGATATTGTTTGTTTGTTGTTTTTGTTATTCTTTTTTTTTTGTTTTTCTCATGAAATTTATTTTTTTAATTGCTTATCACATTTTCCTTACCTATATATTTTTAGTATTTTCGTTTTGTATTATTTGTGTCCAAATACTCTCTTTCATATTTCATTTGTTTGTGTTTTTTTTCATCTTATATTTCACTCTTTAAATGTTTCATTTTTTTAGTACATTATTTTTTATAATCAGTCAAGAAGCGTGGCTAAAAATAGACCATCTCCACGTTGACTATAAATCTATTAACTATAGCATCCAGGACATCAAATTTCTATCACACTTAACAATTCCCTATCCACTTGCTTATGTTGACTTATGTAGTCTATTTTTAGAAAAAACAAAAGCCAACCGATGTCCTGGCGTCTCAAATATTCTTTGTTCTTCTTCCTTTCTCCAAATGGCTTAGCTTTTTTTTTTATTCTTATGTAAATGTCATTTAAAATATAGAAAATACAACGAGTTTTGGTTTGTAAGTGTTACGGACTTAGTGCATTGGAAGTGGGTGAGTGTTCAAATGGTATTTTTAAAATAGTAATAGAATTCAAAATGGCCCAAAATGTTTCGGTCCATAGGAATAGTGCATGAGTTTCTTTGGCCACGTAATATAAGAGGATAGTGTGGTTAGGACATTACCCGACCGTTGATACAGTCTCCCAGGCGGATGCCAGGTACTAATACAAATATCCCAGTGTTGTTTTCACAAGGATTTGAACACGAGATAATCGGAATGACGAAACTCTCAACGCTGGAATCACCGCGTAGGAAAATGAATCCAAGCGCTTGGTTTGTCAACGGGTGTGTAGTATTCCGTATGCAATGACAAGCATCATTGAGTTCATGCTTCAGCCTTATGAGACCAGCGCCATCTTGTGTGCGGAACCCTTTAGTATAATATGACGGCATAGCAGTGGCTGGAGGGTGAGCTGATAAGATAATGTTATACTCATGAAAAGATAGAAAATGACACGTGCACTCCCTTCCCCCTCCTTCTCCCCGCCCCTCCCCAAACTCAACACACACCCGTCAACGAGTTATACTACTTCGGGTTCCTTGAGATAGCCACAGTAATGCCTTACCACTATGTTGGTATAAAACTAGCTCATAATACAGTCTTCCATCGCAGGTGTACCGGTATTTAACCCTTCCTGTACCGACCTACTTCTATCTATGCTGCCTTCAGTTCCGCTATATACGCGCCCGGGACTGTAAGGGTTAAGAAATTCACTGTTAAGATGCTTATGGACAGTACCACCCTGTTGGTATAAAACTAGCTCATAATACAGTCTTCCATCGCAGGTGTACCGGTATTTAAGAAATTCACTGTTAAGATGCTTATGGACGGAATTTTTCTGTTATAATTTACCGGTATAATATACAAAGTAATGTTATTTGGGATAAACGTATAAAATACAGAAACAAAGTAGGTGCGCTAAAGCGAAATTATTACATTTAAATGCAACGCATTCTCTCGCGCTCTCTCTTTCTACCTCTCTCTCCCCCTCTCTCTTCCTCTCTCTCTCTCTCTCTCTCTCTCTCTCTCTCTCTCTCTCTCGTTAACATTCACGCGATTTCTACATCCTTGACAGATTACTATTTGGGTTCAAACATTAAAAACCATTAATCGAGGAATATTTAACTCGCGGATCAAATATTGATACACTTTTAATGTAGACACAGTGTTCTATCACGGATGTTATAAGTCCACTTTCATTTAACTCAACTGTATGATGGATTATGTTATGTAGGGACATTTAATTCGATCCTTGTAGAGTGTGCATTTGGAACAACCCATGCTATTAGGCCATTTTAATAAGTAGGAAATAATTAATCTTCAACTAGGGGGTGCGTAGATACACATGAATGTGCACATAGCTAAGAGCTACTAGATATGGTACTCGTTCTCTGTAAGTTTATTAATATATAGAGTCTGTTGAATAGTCTCTGTTGGTATTCTTGCTTTGACCTCGTCTTGTGTCACGATCTGTTGGCATCGTTAGTCTGGTTTAGTGTTGGCTGAAAATCCCATTAGGCCTCCCAGGGATTTACATTGAACATTTTTTTCAGTGGCATAGTTCCAGACCCTGTGCCTGGGAGATGGATGTGTATATCATTAGCATATTCGCAACATTCACTTGTACATAGGCTGAGTAGAATTTTGTTGTTTGTTAATGTAAGGCGTGAGGTTTAGTGTGGATGCTCAAATGCTATATTTGTTATGTGAATGTGTAGGACTTTGGTGAATGTGTGTGAATGTCGAACTGCTGGGGGTCTATATGGATGTAGGACTTTGGTGAATGTGTGTGAATGTCGAACTGCTGGGGGTCTATATGGATGTAGGACTTTGGTGAATGTGTGTGAATGTCGAACTGCTGGGGGGTCTATATGGATGTGTAAGGATGTGTGTTGTTATATTGGGAATGTGTAGTGGTCTGTGAGGGTTTTTAGGTGTTATGTGCAGATGTGTATGAAGATGTGTATGTGTGCATGGAAAGGGTCAGTGTGGACTTGTGAAGTCTTATGACCGTGTTGTTCCCCCCCACTAAACGGTAGTAGTCGGCTCACTTAAGGCCTGTGATGGCTTTGAGAGTGTTGCTTCAAGATGTATTCCTGCCTTCATACAAACACACAGACACACAAGCATACAGACATTAACCACCTAAAGGTAGCTCCAAGTAGATCTTTAACATAAAAACTACCACCGTACAGTGTACACCTTCAGCTTATGTAAATAGAGGTTGTTGTTTTTTTACTTTTCGAAAGAATCGTTTACTCCTGGAATTGTTGCCAAATTTCTAAACCTTCCCCACTTTACTTTTCCTTTTTTTTTCTCTCTCTCTCTCTCTCCCTCTCTCTCTCTCTTAACTAAAATATATCTCTCTCTCTCTCTGTATCAACCCTCTCTCTCTCTCCCTTACCTAAAATGTGTTTCACTCCCGATTCTCTCCCTCTCTGTCTATATTTACATTGTGCACCTGAAGTACTGTCGATTGTGATCACCTATATATCTGTGCACAAATCGAAATGCCTTGGTGTTTGTATGTCATGTGACACTAGGGGGGGGGGAGTGTGGGAGGCCATCGGTCTACCACTACCACCGTTGGACAGCCGCGTTGGGTGAACTCGTTCAACTCCGTTGTGTAATAGTGTAATACATCTTGACACCTGGCGGACTGACCTCTTTACGCATTTCGTACGGCAAAACCGTTCATAGTAATACTACTGCTGATAAAGTATACACTTAGGAGACAATTCTGTTGGATGATTTCTTTGAATCGGTACGTTTAGTGATGATTCTGTTTATAGAAAAAATATATATAAAAAAAACACTCAATTCGATAAGGAGGTGTTTTGTGTGATAAAATCATTTCGTTTCCTGATTGTTCCTTGATTGTGTGATATGTGTAATATGTGTGATATGTGTGATATGTGTGATATGTGTGATATGTGTGATATGTGTGATATGTCTGATATGTGTGATATGTGTGATATGTGTGATATGTGTGATATATGTGATATGTGTGATATGTCTGATATGTGTGATATGTGTGATATGTGTGATATGTCTGATATGTCTGATATGTGTGATATGTGTGATATGTGTGATATGTGTGATATGTGTGATATGTGTGATATGTGTGATATGTGTGATATGTGTAATATGTCTGATATGTGTGATATGTCTGATATGTGTGATATGTCTGATATGTCTGATATGTGTGATATGTGTGATATGTGTGATATGTCTGATATGTGTGATATGTGTGCCTTATGATCGATCATCCTGAAACGTTTTCTGATTTCTACTCCAGGGGCCAGTGTGCTAGTAGAGCCATTCCAAGATAGATCTATTCACTTAGGCCTAAGCGATCATTGTCTCAAGTGTAACTAAGAGAAAATACATTTATTTATAAACCTGAAAATAATACTCTCTCCCCACTTGTGCTATTTCTGGTCGTCATTTTTTTTTTTGGTCTATTTCATCCCTTGGAAATTCACGAAGGTACAATTGTTATATTTTCTTCCATTCTTTCCCTCACTTACCTATATGCTATTTCATTCTTCTGTTTTGTTGTTGTTGGTTTCTTTTGAATTGATTGAATTCAACACTTGTTCTTCTTGTTATTTATATAAATATATTTGACGAATTTGTCTCTGATATTTGCTATCAAAAATGAATAGTATTCTGTTCCTTTTGTTAATGTTTGTATTGCCAATGATTTTGAACTTAAAAAAATGAGTTATTGTCCTTGCAAGCTCGAACACATTGTGTATTTATTACCACTTCTTTCAATCTCAAAGTGAATGTATTTTTTTTTTATAGGTAGGTGACTTGACGGGATTGCTTTTGATGGTGTTGAAAATGTGCGTTCGTCTATAGACTCTATTCAATAGACTCTATTGGCTAGATTCCTCTACTCTATGATTTTGTTGTGTATATTAATACAATCAGTGGATTAATTCGTGACATCTCCGCGTGACAGGTGGGCAGCAGGAAGACGTATCGGGGCATCATCTTGTAGGCGTGACTTGTGATGTCCTCCCTTGGTGGGCTCTCGCGAGAATGTGAGCTTTCGAAGTGAAGAAGGCAATTTAGCTACCTGGCTAATGGCACTTGAGGCTACGCTTTTTTAAACCAGTGCTTCTCATACGTTTCTGTTAAAATCGTTCCTTTTATATCGACAGTATACAATATACATTTTAAAATATAAAATATATTTAGAGCGATGGGTTGGTTTGTTAGGTAGATTAAATAGATATGTTATACATTAGATAAATAGATTTAACAAATATATCAAAGTAAAAAAAGTGAAATAGAAATAATATAGTTAGATTTTAGATAAATGGATGTTAGATATGGTATGAGATAAATAGATAGATAGATAGATGATAGATAGATAGACATAAAACATTAAATAAATTAGATACATTGGTTTAATAGATATGTATATATATTGGATCAGATAGCTGTGAGAAACATTGGCTTGATAGATATATTCCACAACACAGCCTTAGAAATACCAGAACATAGCCTTAGAAATACCAGCCACGATATAATCAATCAAACCTACAGGAGCACTGGCCCCTTTACTGGCTCCCACACCTTTCCATTTTTCTTTACAACATTTTAAAGGATACTTTGGGACAGTAATAGATTTCAGTTATAAAAACAAAATAACAGTCCAGACATATTGATCACCTCATTTATCACTCTTGTTGTTTCTTCTCTCCTCCTAACATAACATACATTGAAAACACCTTCTTTGTTATCACTGATTCATAAACAAAATATTTACCAGGAATCATGGGAACTATAGAGTTTATATTATTATGTTCTCGACTATGTTCTATGCCAAAAAAAGTTGTTCTTTCGCTCAGAGCTGCATCAACGTAGTCGATTTTTCAGAAAATTAGCATCGACGAGTATATAGCATCAACATATTTATTTTGATTGAGTTTATATATGTTTGAATGTTTGTTTTGTTTCTTCGCTGTAAACGTTTTTTTTTCTGCTTGTTCGAAATAAGGGGGAAAAAAAAACAGACGTTGCTTTTATAAATCTACACTTACATATATAAGTATGAAAATCCTTTAAACCAGTTCAATTATTATCTTGTTATGTTTACAATGTTGTTTGATTTTTAATCCATTGGTATCAAATATCTACTAGTAGGAATGAATGCTTTTTTTTTATATATGTGCTGTAAATTCTACAATTTTTCTTGATAACTTGCTGCTTAATTGCAGCTTAACACTGGTTAGGCATTTAATATAGAATAAATCAACGCAAAAAAAAAAAAACAACAACAATAACAAATGTTTACGCATCGGATCTGAAGTTTAGTTCCAAAAACATGCTACTTTTATTATTTAAACATGGTCAATCCATGTATGTAGATTTGTAGATCCAGTGCTCGGGGTCAATTGTTTGTTTCTTTCTCTGAATGTCTTCATGGTTCTCCCGACCTCTGTGTAACTCCGCATGAAGTCTGTTGTTTTGTTTAGAGTTCAGACTGTAGGTGTAGACTGTACAATGTGTTGTTATTGCTGTTGTTTTTTTTCTTTTGTTGATTCACTATAGTTTATTAGTTTATCTGCATACTTTGGGCACCTTGTATCCTCGACTCAACTAGTGGTATGGAAATAATTTTCACACCGCTATCTGACTACAAAACTAGACTCAAAACTAGAAATGTTAAAACCGTTTTTTCCACCGGTTTTTTTCCAAAACCGTTTTTCGGTTCTATAAAACCGGTTTAAAACCGGATTTCGCCCCCCCCCCCCCCCGCGCAATGTCACAAATCACAGGCCGGAAAAGCCAAATGTGCGTAGTTTTGTGGGTATATTTGCAAAAAATAAGCTTACTTCAAACTTAATTAGTGTTTGCAGGGCATTCAATAGGTTGATTTGTGTGAATACAATACGATTTTGTACTTTTTACATTTAAATTCTTTAGAACTAAAACAAGATATGGGCTAATTGATTAAAACCGATAATAGCTTTCAATTTTTCAATAGTGATAATCAAATTACCGATTATCGTTGTCCATAATATTAGAAGCATTTGAAAAGGCATATATGGTAACTTGTAAAATAATGTATTGAAAGATTTCGCGTAGCACAAATCCAACTTCCAACCAACAAACCGAAATCCGGTTTTGAAAATCCAAACCGGTTTTCAGTTTCAAAACCGGAATCCGGCATTCCGGTTTTCGTTTAACATCCCTACTCAAAACACGGATAATCGTGTGACGCAATAATCTTTTTGTATTGAAGGAGCGTCTGTGCCATATACGATAAGATAAAAAATAAGTTATAAAGTACATAAGAAACATACATATAATGTGGCATATAGATTCCTATTTCATTTATTAATGCTCCATTTCGGTTATTGCCTTTGCTTACCGTATTATAAGTGTTTACATGAACACGTGTATACAATTGCCTCTCTTGTCTTTGTGTGTGTGTGTATATTATGTATGTATATATGTAATACGGTGGATGATATACATGGGTGCATAGAGAACCTAGGGGAATAACATAAATATACAGGAGTGTAAAATACCAACTACGCTACTCACAGGTCGTAAAATACAGTACTGATGGGATGTACACTTAGCTCATTTATCGTCTACAAGCTCCTGATAGAATTCAGTAAGGATATAAAGTTACATCTATAAATAGTCGCAACGCCTTATGAAGGTGAACGTTTCCGTCAAGATAGACACGAGAAGGAGGGGAGAAAAAAGGGCAAGCAAAGGAAAAATTAAGTTAGGGGAAGGGAGTTGCTTGAGGTGGGGTAGGGGGATGTATCTATTTTTAGTGGAGCCGATAGCAAAAGGTTTCTTTAAAGACTGATCAGTTTTATCAGGTGTAATAAAGCCAATAATTTACCTGTACAAAACTTGATTATATTATGGGGTGTTTGGAACACTTTTAAATCTACTTGGGATAAGTGCTGCGTGTACAAGTGATGCATGTGCAAGTGATGTATGTACAAGTGTTGCAGATAGCGGTACATACTAGTACACAGGTTCTTTTTCGCGATGGGGGATTCTGGGAAAGTTTTGTATGTTTGCGGGGTCGGGGTTATGAGATGGTGTCATCGTGCGAGGCTTATCTTTTAAAGATGGAAACCCGTGCATAAACTTCAGTGATACCGTAGAGATATAGAATGATGGGGGTCGAGCAACTTTGACATAGAGACATGCCGGCATGTTTTAAAACAAGGATAGAGAGTGCGGTAAGCTCCTTAGAATCCTATGAAATATTTAGCAACGAACGGGGAATATTGTTCCTGCATTCTCTGTTGTATTACAAAAACTAACATTGCTATGTTTACCTAAAAACGCAGATTAGGGTTGCCATCCGTCCCGATATATCGGCATTATCGGGACTGTCGCGTTATGGCCCTTCCGTGTAATTGTGTTCTAAACAAAAAGTCATTAGATCTATATTAAATACATTTTTACTTCATTTCTACACACCCATCTCAGAGTGTCCCGACGAGGTCCCAGCTAGATATGGCAACCCCAACGCAGATACATAAAACAGAGGAAAGCCATAAACAAGTTGACATTTTTGTTATGCATTTCCTTGTGCTGTTACAGCAGGTCTTAAATTTCCCACCTTCTTCCCCGCCCCTTCCCCATTTCCATCACACAACAAACATATTATTCAAAAAGCTCTGACGACGCGTAAAACGATGAAGCATTATGGAGGTTCCGAAATTATGCTAGCCGACACTGACATAGTGACCATTTTCTTGTAGTCAAGCTTGTTCAAAGATGTATTGAAAAGTTTACAAAGAGCACTCAAAATTCGAAAGGCAATATTTTATTTTTCTTATGGTGTGATTCTTTTTTTTTTTTAACGTTTACAATTATACAAACTATTTGTTCAAAGATTTTTTTTAAAAATTGTACCCCCCCCCCTCCCCGCATAACCAATTTGATTCGGGTCTACATTTCTTTTAAAGCAGTGCGTACAGGCTTCCATAGCCGATGCATACTAGGAGATTGTGTGGCCAGTCTTTCCTTCGCCTCCAACTAATGTCTGCCACCCAGCAGAGCTGGGGATCAAATCCTAGAATCGAACCCTGGACTTTCAGTACGCTAAACGAGTAAACTGCCACTAAGCCACCACTGTCCTTTTGATATTTGTCAGGCTTATCAATATTTATAGCTGTAGTTCTAGAAGTAATGTCGTTTAAGACACTCCCCTGATCCTAGCGCCCTAAAGGTATTACTAATTATATGCCAGACTATCATTTACAATGAGTATTACCCAGTTTCCATTAGATATTACGTACCTTCCATCCTTGCATAAAAAAAAATTCGTTCCACCGTGCTTTGCAAGGAAATCGCTAAACGAACTCTCAGCCAACCCAAATGATTTAAAACTTTACAAAAAAACTTATTGCAGCGTGGCGTAGTATTGAAATCATAATAATCAATATCTGAGTGGTAGTCCCTATGTTATGTGAAAGTGAGTTTCTTTTTTTTTTTTCATTAACGTTCTTTTTTTAAATGCATCAAATTGTGAAAAATTTAATTAAATGGCTTGGGTTATGCTGCCAAGTGCCTGATATTTGAGCTAGAAGTTAAATGAAAACTCCCAAGAAACACCCCTTTTTATTTGTGGAGCTTTACCTGTTGATATATTACTAAACTTGGCCCTTTAACATTATTATTTTTAATACTTTGTTTTTGTAACTGGTTGAGTTTTTTTATCATTGATTTTAAATTCCTCTCAGTGTTAACACAAGAATAAATGTCTTGTTTCTTCAATTAGTTACATTCTATTTTGGCTGACATCATTTTTTTGTAATGTGTCTTTTTTTAATAGTGCAAATAAAAATTTGAAAAATAACTAGAGACAAAGACTGTGCTCTAGAATTATTGAATTATTTTTTCTTTGAATTTTTTAAAGCTTAGAAACTGTCTGTTGGTCTAAATGAGGGATCGGAAACAACTTTCAGTCGTTGGTACCGAACAAGGATTTTGTTGCAACAAAACGGGCAATATTTGTTGTTGTTGTTTTTCATTTTTACATTATCAATATATAGAATTTAAAAAAAAATAAAACTACTGTTAGACGCTCTGATGAGTGCCAGCGCGAAAAGGACTTGGCGGGCCGTGTTGTGGCCCGCTGGCCGCCTATTGCACACCGCATCTCAAGTTCTCAACTGTAAATGTTTGAGGCATGTAAAGTTTTGTAGAAACTATAAACTAACAGTAAGGGCATGAATCCCTGCCTTGACTGCTGTTATAGGTGGGAGATTGAATAAGGTCTTGGACTGTGGTAACAACTGTAACAACTGATCGGATTCTTGAAGATATAAACGTAGCAAGAGACGTGAACATTGTATTGACTTATATTTGTTCTACATTGAATTCCAGAACTTTAAATGCCAGGCTAAAAAAAAAGACAAGAGTTTCCAAAAAGAGAAAATGAAATAGATTTGATTGGGTGGAGGTTCCTGTATTGCATGATTGAACTGCTTCTGTGGTTCACTCTTTACCCCCACCCCCCACCCCCCCCCCCACCCCCACCCCCACCCGACCTTTCATATGCTTGATCGCTGTCCCTGATTTCCAAAAAGGTTTTCTATGCCATTGTGGGGACGTTCGCTTGATTTCAAGTGTGTGGGCGTGGTTGCCAAAATGTTCCCGGATCGGAATCCTGTCAATCGTCTCCAGACACACACAAAAATCTGCCACGAAAATTCTTCATTGACTTTTGGACAACATCGAGTGGCTCGTAGAGGTGGGGGTTGGGTGGTTGGGGGTGGGGGTGGGGGGGGGAGAGACAAGGTCAACTGTCTTCAATGATCAGGGGGCCTTGTTCGAAATATTGAAGTGGAACAAGTGGTCTGATCGGATATGTTAGTTATTTTACTTAACCTATTGACGTGGGTGGTGTGGGTCTTGATAATATGGCCAGTACCTAGGTAGTTTACTGTCTATAAGTAGGTAGGTCTACACACGTGCTTGTTTCTGGTCTAGGAGTGTACTGATCTAGGTAGTTGCCTGTCTATAAAAGCAGGTAGATATAGTCTGGAATATTGTGTGAAAATTCATATCCATTATATGTTTGTACTTACAGGCTAATAGTATTAGCTCTGCGATTGATACGTGGGGTTACGAAGGTAGAATTATACAAATAACTAGATCATGAAACAAGCTTATTCTGGAATATTCGGTCATCTAGGAGTTGGAGGGTGTGTGTGTGTGGGGGGGGGGGGGGGTAATCTAGAAATAGAAGAAAAAAAGTATCAACGCCTCCCAAGATATTCTTATCTCCAACTGTTGAGAGTGTGTGTGTGGGGGAAGGGGGGCAATAGCACCCTTCTCGTGGATCTGAGTGTGTGTGTGTGTGCGGGGGGACAATAGCACCCTCCTCGTGGACCTGAGTGTGTGTGTGTGGGGGGGGGGGCAATAGCACCCTCCTCGTGTATCTGATAAACAGATCTATATCGTAATTGGTGTGTTTCGATAAAAAAATAAATCCTATGCATTATTTCTTGCATGCAATGGTGAACAGATTTGAACAAATAGAAAAACAATAATTGACGCGTTCATGATCACGCATGTGGTCAAGAGGGGAGATAATTCTGTCACCGAGCCTTGTTGCGGGTTCTCTTTCTTTGGATCAATAACTCGGGATTGCATGTCACTCAGGTTTGTTGCATGCTTCAAGTAGCGGGTCGTTTTTTTTTATTTCTTCTTTTCTTGCTTTCTTTCCGCCTTTGATTAATTCAACACTAGACATGATGCAGGCATGAATACACAAAATTGAGTCGGGGGGGGGGGGGGGGTGAACGGGGTCATACATTTCTATAACTTACAGACCAACACTTGGACAGTGGTTCGCATGCATCGGCTAGCTAGCTGGCTCACTTGAAAAGAAAGCAACCCTTTTTTTTAAAAAATAATAGGAACATTTTTTTTCTATCTGAACTAACTGCAACACTTAACATTTATGAATATAACATGGAATTTTTTGTAAAGACTATTTCACTGATGGGTCGCCCCCTTTGAAATGTCCCCTCTCTTTTCCCCATTCTATAAACCATGGGTTCCATTGAACTTATTTTATCGACTAACGCCCCTGCAAATGTACCGTACCCCCATTAGCCTCCGCCATTTTCTTTTCACTTCCCGTAGCAAAGAAAAAAAGAAATAACCTATTTGTTTTTTCTTTCTTGTGGTTTTATTTTTAGATATTGATTTCAATATCAAACTGAAATAATTTCTTCATTCTCCTATTTGCTCCTACGAATGAAATGTAAACAAAAAACATTTTCTAAATGGATGTCCTGAGTGGATGATAATTAGATTTTTCTCTCTCTCTCTCTCTTTTTCTCACTCATTTCCTATGATCGTCGAAAAAAACAGTTTTGTGAGGCGGGCGGGCTGTTTATGTTGGGGGGGGGGGGGGGTAGGGCTAATTAACTATTCCAGATATAGGCGTTTATTGACACCCCCCCCACACACACACACACGCCCCTCCCTTCCCCAGCACACTAGACAGCGCCCTCAAATGTCCTATTCACTATGATAATAAGCTCGTGTATCTTCTTGTTGGTTTTTCCTACAGCTGTTTTTGGTTCTTGTTGTTTTTATTGCCTGTTGAAAGTTGCTGTTGTTGTTCAAATGTGTCTAAGACACAAAGACTCTCTACCACCAGTCTGAGTAGTGTCTTGTCTATTTCTGGGTAGACCTTCGTTGCTGTTGGGTTTTTTTGGTTTCTCGTCTTTAGCCGCCGGCTTAGGGGTGTCTATTACGAAAGTACTGGGTGATCTTTTTGTGCTGGTGTCCATAATCATATGATGGGAGCTAACCACGTTGTCAATGGGAGGAGTTAGTTACATGGGTGTGTTCTTAAATTGTAAGAAGGGTTACTGGATAGAGTAGTGCGCCTTTGTTTGTTTATTCTATGTGTGTGTGTGTTGGAGTATCGTTCATTACACAAATTTAATTAATTCATAAAAATTATAAATATAGCCAAAGACTATAAAAACATAGACTATAATACACATGGACCGCTTGCTCTATGTTCATTTCCCGTGCACATCCAATAATGCTGTCTTAAAATACTTCTACGCTCTACGTTTGCCTAAATGTTTCCGCTGTATACAACTTTCGATTTTAATTTTTCATTGAGAAAATCATAGCGATTAAATAAAACGGAAGTGCACAGTACAAAAGGGAATCGGGAATTCCGAAAAGAAGTAATTCGAGTCATTAAATAGAGAACTGTTTTGAGCAAGTGGTCCATCTTATTATAGTTTTAGGTATAGCATACGTATATGCGTCGTAATGATTACAGACTAATTATCGTGTTTATGAAATTATTTTTTGGATTTCTCTGTGTGTCTTAGGGTAGCTTTATTTAATTAAGTAATAAACCATACACTCTTGCTAATTACGGGTTCCGTTTGTTGCTTTCAGTTTATCTTGCCTAAATTAATATATATATTTTTATACCAGGTGGAGCTGCAGCATTTTTCGTCATTGTGCCGAATAAGGAATTTGTTTAAATAATGTGGGCCACAAATTGTGAACATGTATTTACATTGCTAATGCTATACATTTAAGGGGAAAAGGCTAAGAAAGCTAAGCATGGCATCACTAAAACAGGTCGCTCGTTGCACACCACTAATTAATACATTAGTAAACGCCCTCACGTTTTTGGTCATCTCGACCCCCTCCGCCATTTTGTATGGAATAATTTCGGTAGATGTCGCTGTATTTAATTCAATTTGTCTTTGTTCTTCTAAGTCGTTTGGGGCCGATCTATTTTTTTGCTTCGTTTTCAACATTGGCTGACCTGTTCGTGGCCGACTCTCAGAGTTCGCGACGTCCGGTCGGACTTGATAAATTCTGGCACACATCTTCCTAATTGAATTGGCACTGGCTGGGTTATGTAACTCCATACTGGCAAGACAAGACAGGACATTAGCATGGGGTCTCGAGTCTCGACGCACGCACACACGCACGGAGAGAAAGAGAGAGATAGAAAGGGATGGGAGAATGAACAGAATAGTCCCGTGTGTGCATCACGCAAACGTGACCATTTGAATAAGTTGAATTAATCAGGTTGGATGTATTAATTAATACTAACGTGACACTGTTGGTTGGGCAGATCTAAGCTTCATGTGTGGGTGTTGTAGTCTGTAGTTTTAGCTGTCTTTAGATTGGTACAGTTGGTATAGAGTACTATCTGCAAGCCGTGTGAAAGCTGTATGAACTGTTTCGTGACTGGTTATATATTCATTGTTTAACGCATAGTGAACATTCATTATCACGTTGCGTGACTGACTCTGTGAATTGAATGACTGACTGAATGCTACCGAAAAGACTTCCTGGCTGAGTAACACTCTGTACCGTTATTGGATTACAGGGCGACTGAATGACACTGTGACTGAATGCCATTAGGCTGACTAAATGACACTGTCACTGAATGCCATTTAGAGTGAATGTGACTGTATCTGAATTACATTGTGATACCTATTGGTTGACACAATGAATGACACTCTGACTAAAATGATATCGGTACTGTTGTTGAATGACACTCTGGCTAAAATGATATCGGTACTGTTGTTGAATGACACTCTGACTGACATGATACTGTTGCTGAATGACACCCTGATTGAATGACAGTGACTGGTTAACACTATAATGGTAACTCTGACAGAATGACACTCTCACTAAAATAAATGACACGCGTGTAAACGTTGTATTTAAATTGAACACACCACCAAGTTTCCTTCAAGTGTGACACGACACACACATACACCAAGTACTCGCATTCTCCATTGAACACTTGGCCTCAGTATCGATCTGCTCCGTGGGGTCACACCGCCGATAACATGAGCACGTTGTTGATGGAGAGGAGTTGGGGGGCGGGGGTGGTTGATGCGCCGTGGGGGGGGGGGGGCGTGGAAATACCGGTGAGTCGTAGGGAAAGTCCAAGGCCAGTCGTGTCGACATCAGTTTGGTGGAGACCATAAAATATTCAGTACTGTATGATCGTAGTGTCTGTTTCTGCATTTTTTTTAAATTATGTTGTTGTGTTGTGTTTTTTTTTCTTCCGACAAGATTATTGCATATAACGCCAGCTGGTTGTTAATTAGCTGTATATACGAGATGTATGACAATTTATACAAACATAGTTTAGCTAGTAGCGCATATGTTATGGATATCGCTGTACGTGTGAGTGTGTGTGTGTGTCCGTTTTTTATTTTTTCATAGAAGAGTGAGGTCAATTTACACGTGTTATGATATAAAGATTTAAAAAAAAATTTTTAATGATGAACTGAGTCATCTGCATAGCTGTGTCCTCAAAAGCTGTGTATTTAACGAGTTTTTCACATCTCTGTTGCAAGACATTTATCTGCCCTTGTTTTGTTGAAATCTTGGTGCTACTGTACTTTTTCGGGAATTAATTGGAATTTGGTGTAGTTTTTTTTTACAGTTTTCCATTTACTAGTTCGTAATTTCTAAAGCCTTTATGTGTTTCGGGGGTTAGGTGATTCTCACAGCGAACATAAATCTTTATGCCCACTTCCCATTGCGGTGTGTTTTTTTGGTAGATCATGAAATGAATATTTGAAGAAAAAAAATGTGTTTGTGGGAAAGGGGGGGGGGGTAGGCAATAATTGTGATCGATTGTGCAGTGCTGGCTTTTGTAGGATATGCCGTTATCGTTAGGTTTTCAATGGAATCGAACTCGGCGATTGTCCATTTTTATTATTTCGTGTTTTTTTGCCATTCTGATATAGTATGTGGTAGATAACGTAAGGCTTCAATACCGGTAATGGACTCGTCTTCTTACACAAGGTAATACAACGGGTAAGCAATGTGAACTTTGACACCCGGGCTATATATACATACATATTGTTATTTTAAAAGTTAAAAGCTGTGACTTGAACGTCGTGGGGTGCATTGGATTACAATTTTCTTTTCCTTAGGATTAACTGTGCTTCAACTTTTTTTTTTCTATCTGTGACTCTTTAATAAAAGCATACACATTTTTTGTTCTTGATACGATATGAAGAGACACCTGCTTCTTCCTCTTCAACTGCAGTCTCAGAAAAAAAAATACATAGCAGGATAGACAGACTGTGGCATTCAGCGGGTAACGTTTTTAACACCCCAAGCAGCACCAAGCAGCACTTTTTAAAATTTTTTCCTTCTTTTGTTTACTTTTACATCAACGGTTTCATTGAAACGGAGAGAAGGGAAAATGAAATTTCGCTACATATTTTTGGAATGTGCACGGATGGTGAACTTTTCAATGTCAATCTAATGGTTTTAGGGAACTGCGGGAAAAAAGCGGAGTAATGGTTTGTTGGCTGAACGGAGTAGCTGTTTAAAAAACAACAACTGTTGACTAGACTATGATGCGGAAGGCCAACAGCTGGCGGGATCTCGGGCCGGGGTCCGAGGCTGTCAACGCCAGCAGTTTCGGGGTGCCCCTGTCGCCGACGTGGGGCCCCGGCTTTACGTCTCCGCCAGAGTCCCCCGCGGAGCTCAAGAAAGACACCGGGTAAGTTTATGTTGACTATTGTGCTGTATTGACACACTGTGTGCTATAATATATTGACAAATTGTAAACTGTGTTGACAAAATGTGTTCTATGTTGAAATATTGTCTTCTGTATTGAAAATGTTTGTTCTGCATTGAACAATTTTGTTCTGTGTTCCCGATTCGCAACATTCTAGTCATTGGAGAGAGTGATTTATTGAGTATGTACGGCGGTTCATTGGCCATGGGAAATGGGAAGTCAGTATTTTATTTGAATTCGCCACCTTCATGGTTTGTGTAATGAGTGACTGAATCGCTTCCCTTTAAGTCAGACACATTTAGTGGTTCATTAACTCTCTACGTTCTAGGAATGCTAAGTGAGGGATTCTATCATGGTAAATGAGTGACTACTTGAGCCACGGATCCACGGACAATAATCTTACTACCCAGTATATAATTGTATTCATAATGGCCCAAGCTGCCCCCCTCCACTCCCGCCACCCCCTTCCAATTGTTTTCTCTCTTGAAAGAAAGCAAGAACTAAACAAAAAACATTAGACTACTATGCTGTTAAAGTTTTTTCTTGTAGAAGTAAACTTTGCCATATGGACGTCAGTATTGACACTTTACTAGCACCATAGTCTTTGATGATTCTTTATATAAGCGGTTCAACGCGTACCGGTCATAAGTTAATGTAACTGGACTAGACCATACATATCACATCATTCTGCTGGACCGAATTCATTGAGTCAAATGGTGTTGTGAACTAATGTTACTGTGCGCAGAGAGACGCCAAGTGGTGTTTGGCCGCTGTGAATAATTACTGTTACACCTACTGGCAGCACTATTTCTCGGTTCCAGTAGCTCAGCTTAAAGTTGTCTTGCAGACGTAGTTCCGTTTAAAGTTGTGTTGTAGACGTAGTTTCACTTTAAGTTGTCTTGTAGACGTAGTTCCGCTTAAAGTTGTCTTATAGACGTAGATCCGCTTAACGTTGTCTTGTAGACGTAGTTCCGCTCAAAGTAGTCTTGAAGTTGTGCTTGATGGATATTATTTTGCAAATAAAATTTTAGACGAAACACTTTAAAACGTACTACAGCTCATCGTTTGCTGTTACATAATTTTTTAAAAACATAACAAACAAAAACAACACAATTATAAAGCGAGTTAAGAATTTTTTCTAGCCTTTTAGGTGTCTTTGAATGTTGAAACTGTTGACGTCATAGGCTACATAATTTAAAAGTTTAATATTTTAGTTGATATTTTTTTAAATTATTGTTGGTGTCATATGTTCCTAGGTTACACAATTCTACATGTTAATATTTGAGTTGATTAATTTTTTATCATTACCGCCATAAGTTTGTTCTATGGCTATAAAATGAAGCAGTTGTTCATATTCAGTTGTTGTTTTTGATTGCCTAAGATTAAGAGCCAGTGAACCAACAACATGAATCTAGACTCTACAAAGACGAGCAACACATTGAATTGTTGGAACAGTATCTGCCTGTATAGAAATATTACAAAAATATGTTCTTACTTATTCTATTTCTATATGTCCAATGCAGTGTTTCCAGTTTCCACACCACAAATGTGAATCTGGAAAAACAAATACAGTTGTAAAGAGCGTTTTGGGTAATACTTAAAATCCACGTAAAAGGAAACAAAAACTTAATGACTTATTATACTGCTACTTGATAATTTCACTACTAGAGTCTTTCTTATAAAAACAAAATGCTAATAGAATAGAATTGTAAATAGAACCCGAGCCACTCCCATGAAGAATATAGATCTACTAGCAGATATGCCCGTCGAAATGACGGATAAACGAATTATTACAATGTGTTGTTTTTTTTTCAAAGAAAAAGAAAAACATAACAAACAATATTACAATAAAAACTTTCGTGTGAAAGTTTATTTCGTCATTTAGATTTTCGTGCTATAATATTTATTTTGCTTACCGTCGCCCTTAGAAGGAGCTCAATCTAAAATAGCGCTCTCTGTTTTAACCTCAACATAAGTAGTAATAGGCCTAGATTTATTTTAAAAAATTAAGTTAAGCAGTTCAGCGATATTGTTTATATAATAAAAATTTCTTTGGCGGACGTTTCCGATTTATACATTTAACGTTTGTCCCTAAAACTAAACGGCCTAGGGGCCTAGAGCGAACAAACATATTAACATATTCATATTTATAAACATCTATATATATATAGGCCCTATATATATATATATATATATATATATATATATATAGAGAGAGAGAGAGAGAGAGAGAGAGAGAGCTATATATAAAATGAGACTGTTTGTCCCCATACGGATCCCCATTGGTCAATTTGAAATCACGTGATATCACTGACCTATCTAGGCCTAGCCTCATATACTATCTAATAATTTTTCACATCGGACATGTGTCTTCGATAGCTCAGTGGTAAACGTAGCGGACTGCTATAAGGGCGCCCCGGGTTCACTTCTCCAGACTATACTTTTTTTTTTCGACACTTTTTTTTTCGCCAATTTTTTTTTCAATATTTTCAAAACAAAAGACATTGTAAATCTACAGGCAATTTAGATTTGGTTAAATAAAAATACTTGCCTATTTTTTTTACCCGATTATAATACTTATTTACTTTCCTAAAAGTATTCAGTAAAAAAATAATAATTTAAATATAAGATTTATAGCTTTCTTTTAAAAGTAGTTTATACATTTGTTATCTGCACCTTATACAGAACTTTTTTTTTTCACCCGGGCAACGCCGGGCAATGTAGCTTGTATATATATATAATATATATAAATAAACAAACTCACAATAATTATGTATATTGATTCTTATTCACTTCATATGATGAACTAAAACGTGTGTGTATGTGTAGGATAGGTTGTGTGAATGTGTGTGTGGGAGGGGGTGGGGAGTCATTACGGTTTATGCTACTTGTGAGAATATGTTTTTAATTTTTTTTTAGTTCATCAATTATAAATCTCTTATAAATCTTGAGTATATATTCAATATAAACATACTTATTTTATGTAAGAAAAAAACAACACAAAGTGCCCTAACCTATATAATCTATCTCCATTAATCATTTCACTAAACTGCCAACAACTATTGTTGATCTCTTTTCAAGATTGACCGAGCCCCCAGGGTGACTATGGGTACAGTAAATAAATATTTACAACTTTAAAAAAAAATAGATCTTTAATCTATCAATATTGGCATTCATCCTGTGGGTCATGTGAAGGTGGAAGTGTCTGATACGCCCCTGATAAGAACCCAACTGATGTAATCACTAATACCCCCCCCCCCCCCCCCAGAGTTTCGCTTGCATTATTTATGTCAATTGACCTGATTGGCTCTATACGTGTGTGCTGTTGTCCCATGCTGTAGATTGTTCAGCCATTTCATCGATTGGCAATATAGTCCCGTTGTCCCCATTTGTAATAGAATGTATGTATGTGTAGAGAGGACTATATAATGCTTTATTGACGTTGTACATTCCATTGAGGAAGTTTTGTTTACACAATAGAGCCTCAGTGAATCGTTATTGACTCCCCCCTACCGCACCCCTTCCTTACTCCACGGCGCGTCTCACTGGTTTCTGGAGACATGTTCTTGCGGTGTAGATCAAGTGCAAGTTTATCTGGGTTTAATTGTGACGTAATTATAACGGTGTGGCTGCGGACCTTGTTCCTGTTGTTTGTGTGTGTGTGTGTGGGATGTTAGCTTATAATAGCTGTCCGCTGTGGGGTATGAATGAATGGGGGAGCGGATGGAGAACTCGTAGATGGGACTTTTTCTCAAGTCTGTGGCGAAGTGGAAATTGAACTTGTGAAAAAGTAATTTCGATTTCAACAACTCTGAGTCCAGTGGGTGGGGATGTACCCTCGTGCCCGTGGTGGCGGGTCTAGGGTGTGCGCCACGGGGGTGTCTGTGGGATCTCATTGTTCGAGACCTCCCTCCCCCCATTCAAATTAAAGTTACAGACTTCATTTCTCCCCTACCCTTTCCCCAATAAAAAAATTAACCTACAATGCCAGAAACGTCCTTAATCACTCCATTCCCCACTGTTTTATGTTTACTTATAACTTTAAACATCTCAAATGGGGAGATTATCTACCCCACCACCTTGTGTTTTGTTTTGTTTTTTTTTACTTCAAACCAATTTTTTACTGCCGATATGTTCTGCTATCCCTCCCTATCCTTTCCCTGAACTACCTTATAAAAAGACGTGACCACCATCCTTTGGGGAAAACTCACGCTACGCCCATGTCTATAGCTACATACAAAAGCTATATTGGCTTGCCTACCAAAAAAAGACGTCTTTATAGACGAACGCTTTTCTAATAATCTAACTTCTCCTCCTTCCCGCCTCTCCCCTACACACCTTTTCACACCTAGCTAGCTACCCGGCTTCCACTACGGGTGGATAGTCTATTCCTCATCCCCACCATGTCTTGCTGTGACGGGATGCTGGATGTACCAATAATATTATTCCACACAGGAAAAATAAACTTCACCTTTCTCTCTCTCTCTCTCAGTCTGTCTCCATCTCTGTGTTCTATTTGGCATTCAACGAAAGAGATTCAATGCTATATCTTCTCTGCCTGTCTCGGTAACAACCATTGACTGTGTATGTATTGATTGTAGTGATATTATTGTAAGCAATAGGGCCGCATTGGTGGTGGAGAGGCAGTGCCGGCTTAAAGGTACCGGCAACACCGGCAGATGCCCCCGGGGCGCCATGTGCCTAGGGGCGCCAACAAGCAAAGGAATACCTATTAATTTCAATGTGAAAGAAAGAGAGAGAGAATGATAGAAAGAGAGTGAAAATATGGTCACGTTCACGCACACAAAGATACTCGGATGTCAAATCTGTATTGCATAGTTTCCCAACAGATGTGTTGTCCCCTTTTTTGGGGGGCGCAGCTGAGTCCTTAGAGCCGGCCTTTGGTAGAGGAAATAGTATAAAGCTGTTGTTGTTTTTTTGTGCCAACACTAACATTTTGTACGGGTCCATCTTCGGTTTACTTCTAAATATGTGCTGAAATAGGGTCTTGTTGACCTGGTGTCTGACATTTAGCCAACGGATACTTAGGGCAAAGTAAAAAAAAAAAAAAAAAAAAAAAAAAAAAAATGCTAGGCCTAATTAGGTGAGAGCACATCTAACGGACACTCAGACATTCCAAGACCAAGACTGTCCTTTTTTCTGGTCACTTTTTTTTAAAGTAGGGCCTACTCTTCTTTTTTTAACCCATGCCCCCCCCCCCCCCCCCACCTTTTGTTCTGTGCGTCAAAATGAAATAGAAAAAGCCATTCGTTATACCGGTACGCCGACTAATTCGTTATAGGGAATATAACAAGCTCTTTTTTTAATTGTCCGTCGGCTAAATGAGTCGAAATGCTCGTGAAAACTTGAAGCAAAATACGAGGACTGAAACAGGTTAAAATATTCTTTCCCTTTTTGCTTTGAGTGATGTTTGAGTTTGTTGAAGGGCAAAAGTACGGCATGTGAAACTTGTGTCCCCATTATATAAAAAAAAAAAAAAAAAAAAAAACACCACCACCAAAACAACTTGCCATCATCAATTTATTCTAGCTTGGCATCTCAACTTTAACCTAAAAATAACCACAGCTGTCGATTGATCTCTCCCCCTGTTATTAATCTAAAACGTAACAGTTGAGGAAGGGAGTCGTATTACTTCCCTTTGATCCAGGTCTTGCTGGCTTAGTTGGTAACGAACTGGGGATATGTAAAGAAAAAAAAAATAATGTCAATTTGTCTAAGCCCTCAAATTTTAAGGGTATCTTTAGTTGTTGTTTTTTTTGTGTGTGCTCTTCGTTTGTCAGGTATAAGCTAACTTGGTGGAAGTTTTGGCACATTTCTAGATATAGAAATTTGATTCATTTGTTTACAGCTGTAAAACCTAGAATTAGAGATCTAACAAAAACCATGCTTGGTTTACTTCATGTAAATTGTAAATGGTGAGACAAAAATATGAGATTTCGGTTACTCTGGTGAATGTTTGGTTAACAGATACTTTATGGTTGTAGGTTATATACGTGTAGGCCTATTCCTGTTTGTTCAATCAATGACACCTTCCTCCTTCTTTTTCCTCGTTCATTTTTGGGCAACAAGCGGTCAGACATGATTCGAACTCTACATCTAGAATGTACATCTCTAAATCTAGCTACACTGAAATGCATGGATAGAAATTGTATTCACTACTTCATGTCGTGTTTAATTTTCGAGACTACGCTATGTCTGGTGCAATTTTCCAGAGTCCTCTCTTTTTCTGTCTCTCTATCTCTCTCTCTTTCTCTTTCTCTCCCTCTCTTTTCTCTCTATCTTACTCTCGCCGTCCTGCCTTTTATCTGTATGTCTAAATCTAATTCTAATTTCTCTGGCCGTCGGTCTGTTTAATGTATATGAATGTATGTATGTATCTAAATATCTCTTTGTAGTATTCTTATGCTTTTTTCTGCAACTGTTATTCCACATAAGGTTCTTGTTGATTAATTTTGAAGTCTACACGTGTGCCACCGTTTTATGTCCACGTTGTTGTTGTTCTTCCTTCAAACTATTTACAGACTGTGTAACTAGACTCTGTTATTTTGATCACCTTCCCCATACACTAAGACATATAACCACATACTTGCATGCACCCGCATGCACAGTTTATATACAGCCACACACACATACACGCACATGAACATAAAGCACACCGTGCCTGTACTGTATACTTCACCATCCGACATAACAGCACTCGGTGTGGAGAAGAAATAATGCCCTCGCTATCTCCCCCGAGTTTTGTTTCCTACCAGATTCGTCTTCCTGTTCGCGCACGTCTCGTCCAACACTGTTTAGACAAGGATCTGCAGTTGTTGGTTTTTTACTTCTCTCTTTGGTCAACAGGACCGCGGAGAGACTTTTAGCGTTAACCTGTAGCCACGTCAGCCGTTAGTTTAAATGACAAGTGGATCAACTGACCACACGACAGCCGTTAGTTTAAATGACTAGTGGATCAACCACACGACAGCCGTTAGTTTAAATGACAAGTGGATCAAACATACGACAGCCGTTAGTTTAAATGACAAGTGGATCAACCACACGACAGCCGTTAGTTTAAATGGCAAGTGAATCAAACATACGACAGCCGTTAGTTTAAATGACAAGTGGATCAAACATACGACAGCCGTTAGTTTAAATGACAAGTGGATCAACCACACGACTGCTGTTAGTCAAATGACAAGTGGATCAACCACACGACTGCCGTCAGTCAAATGACAAGTGGTTCAACCACACGACTGCCGTCAGTCAAATGACAAGTGGATCAACCACACGATTTCCGTCAGTCAAATGACAAGTGGATCAACCACACGACTGCCGTCAGTCAAATGACAAGTGGATCTACCACACGACTGCCGTCAGTCAAATGACAAGTGGATCAACCACAGCAAAAATTTTCATTGTCAGTTTTTTTTTTCTTGGTTGTTTTCTATTTTTTTTTTTTTTATTTTTTTTTTGGGGGGGGGGGGGGGGTGCGAGGGGGGCTTTTTAATAATTGAACAATTATTTATTGTAACTTATTGTAAAACGTCGTCCTTCGTTGCTGTGTGGATGTAAGCGCGGTAGCTAATTATTACATCTTGGACGATGTATGTTTGTAAACCTAAGCCTATACTTCTTATGTGTTTTTTTGTGTGTGAAAACCAGTGAATACGGATTATCGTAGAAACTTATTGACTCAATATACTGGTGGTAGATGTTAGACAAATGTGAAATGGTTTTCAATGGAATAACTGGCTATAAAAACACGTTAAGGTCTAACGATTGGTTCGGTCGAGTTGATATCTTATTACCTTGATCTTGATCTATAGTGAAGTCTAATAAGTGTTGTTAAAATAAATGTATTGATTACTTTTTCAACCGTTTACGGAGAGTTAGTTCATTGTAATACATAAACAAAACTATACAAGCCCCCCCCCCTCCCCTAGCATGCTTTATTTGAAGAAAGCAATCTTTCTTTAGATTTTAATTGCACTGAATTCGAATAAATATGTTTTCTGTTACAAAACTATATTAATGAAACCCAATGATATCGCAGTACTTATGTAGATCTAGTTGTTGTTATGCGCTCGTTAAACAAATTTTATCTCTTGAAGTGGAATCTAAAAAGATAAGCTAAGGCGCCTCAGACGTAAGAGACAAAACATCTTGATGTATTAATGTGACGACATCTTGATATCTTGGCGGTATATAGTCCTGCTCGCTCGGTTTTTTTTTTTTTTTTTTTTTATTGACTGCTTTACATTAAGTCATTATCTTGATCACAGCCTAGCATAACATAATCTCACTTCCTCCCCGCCCCCTTCCTTTCTCCAAAAGAAAAAAAAAGCAGGAAAGAAACATTTGTTCTTTTTAAGTTTAACAGTCCAGAAGGGAAGTGTGAGGGAGGGGAGGGGGGGGGGGGGAGCTGGCTTGAAGTTCGCGCACCAACACAAGCTCAGTGTGGGGCTCGGTGGATGTTCGCTAGCGATTCGCGAGGAAAACTTCCAGTCCTGGACGTCAATCTCTTGGATGTGCTTAAAAACTTTGAACTGTTCAGTTAGTTTTCTATCTGTTCTGTTCAAGTGATGCTAGTAGGTAGTTATAAAATCTTTCACAAACACAGTTTCTCTCACAAGTCGAGGATTTTTCTGTTGTTGTCGTTTTTTTTTTTACTGATGTGAGTGTGTGCACGTGAGCTTCTTGTTTCCCTCCCCTCTCCCCTCCCTAGTTAATCGTTGGCGGATGAGTTCCACTGAGTTCTTCTACACAGATGGAGTAATTCCCGTCTATAATTTGTTTTTTCCTGTACGGATGGAAGTGGATTTATAAACGCAATGTGAGTATCTGTTACGTGTCGTACTTGTTCCTTTCATTAAACTTAAAAAGTACTTCGTTATGCCATTAGTTGCACCTGCTGTTGTTTAACCGAAGTGTGAAATAAAAAGCCTGTAGACTGTAGATTTAATAACTCGGTATGAGATTTGTTTGTGTATCTTTCGTTTTTTTTTTAAATTAGCATTATTTTTTTTGTGTTGTTGTATTTTGTAATATTTGATACCTTCGGTCAGCTTGACCATCATAGCATTATAAATCTATAGGTGTAAAGCCTTTTTGGTGTGTTTTTAAGTCAACCTGACCATCATATCATTGTAAATCTATAGTTGTAAAGTCAATATGGTGTGTATATAAGTCAACTTGACCATCATAACGTTGTAAATCTCCAGAGGTAAAGTAAAGTTGGAGTACATGTAATTGAACTAAACACAGAGAAACACGATAGCCCCCCCCCCCCCTCCCCCCAACACCTGTATTTGCAGGTTTCTTTATTTTCTCACCGGGTTATTTTTATCCTCCGCGCACGTGTTAAAGCTATTATTGGAGGGTAAAAATAAATTCTGACAATATTTTTTTGTATTGCTGGTTCTTTTGATTTTGTTTCCACATCGTTCTTTGGCTTCGTGTATATAATAGTTAAAACATTTTCTGTTACTGATCCCAGAAAGATTACAAAAAGATTGTGTGGCCCACACGCTTCTCATTCATCGTTACTTTACTTCTCTCCCCCACCCCCACCCTACCCTTTTGTGTTTGTTGCATGACCTGCTAGAACCTGCTAGAATCTTACGTTCAGAAGACGGTACCGCTAATTAAATCAGTGTTTGAACCCTGGACCGCGCGCCGTCAGCAGTCCGCTCTTCCCCACACGACCATCTCATCCCACGTCCATGTTCTGCGCTTCAGTTTACAAATCTACACTTTATGTATTCAAACAATCGGGGCCCTGCAGTTATTATACTTAAAGAAATGTATGCCTTACCTTGACAAATAATTTTTAAAAAAGCACACACACACAACCACAGCCTTTCACCTGGAACATTTCATGTATCCGCGATTTAGTTGGTGCAGATGTTTTCCCGGAGAATGAGGGTGAGGAGGGGGATGATGTTCAGCCAGTTGTAGGAGTGTAGATATGAGTGTAGAAATAGAATTTATCTTCTTTTTGTTGTTGGAATTATTGCGAAGTTTATGTACAGGGCATAAATATCTATTTATCTATTTTCTTTATTACCGAAACACATGAGAAATATGCATATTAAACTTAAAAGATAACCTTTTTGTTTATTTAAGTGTAATTTACCCGTAGCTGGTGTTGAATCAATATAAAATGTGGTGATTGCCCACTATAAGATTTTTAAACCGCAAGCGTCTTTTTTAAAACGCATATCTACCTTATTTAAATGTCTCCCCTCTCTCTCTCTCTCTCTCTCTCTCGCCTCCCTACCCCGCCCTTTAAACCATAGTATACCTACAGGCTATGCAGATAGTTGACTGTGTAAATCAACTGTACTTATGGACTATGTAAACATATTGTACTTATGGCCGACATAAACAAACTCTGCCAGTACTTATGACTATGTTAATACACTTTACCGGTACAGAGGAAATATTAAAAAATTACCGTGTCAGTACTTATGGACTATGTAAACAAATGTGCCTTTAATTATGGACTATGTAACAAATGTACCGGTTCTTGTGAACTATGTAAACAAATGTACCGGTACTTGTGGACTATGTAAATAAATGTACCGGTACTTGTGGACTATGTAAACAAATGTGCCTGTACTTATGGACTATGTAACAAATGTACTTGTACTTGTGAACTGTGTAAATAAATGTACCTGTACTTTTGGACTATGTAAACAAATGTACCGGTACTTGTGGACTATGTAAACAAATGTACTTGTACTTGTGAACTGTGTAAATAAATGTACCTGTACTTTTGGACTATGTAAACAAATGTAGGCCTACCGGTACTTGTGGACTCTATAAACAAATGTACCGGTACTTGTGGACTATGTAAACAAATGTACCGGTGCTTGTGAACTATGTAAACATACTGTAACGGTACTTTTGTGCTATGTAAACATACAGTAAAATTAGACAAAATAAAAAATACTGTACTTATTGACAATAGAAATAAACTGTAGCAGTACTTATGGACAGTAGAAATAAACTGTAGCAGTACTTATGGACAGAAGAAATAAACTGTAGCAGTACTTATGGACAGTAGAAATAAACTGTAGCAGTACTTATGGACAGAAGAAATAAACTGTAGAAGTACTTATGGACAGTAGAAATAAACTGTAGCAGTACTTATGGACAATAGAAATAAACTGTAGCAGTACTTATGGACAGTAGAGCTGAGAGTATAGGCTGTGATCTATACATAGAGACGTATGTACCAGCACTGGCTGTGATCTATACATAGAGACGTATGTACCAGCACTGGCTGTGATCTATACATAGAGACGTATGTACCAGCACTGGCTGTGATCTATACATAGAGACGTATGTACCAGCACTGGCTGTGATCTATACATAGAGACGTATGTACCAGCCCTGGCTGTGATCTATACATAGAGACGTATGTACCAGCCCTGGCTGTGATCTATACATAGAGACGTATGTACCAGCCCTGGCTGTGATCTATACATAGAGACGTATGTACCAGCCCTGGCTGTGATCTATACATAGAGACGTATGTACCAGCACTGGCTGTGATCTATACATAGAGACGTATGTACCAGCCCTGGCTGTGATCTATACATAGAGACGTATGTACCAGCACTGGCTGTGATCTATACATAGAGACGTATGTACCAGCACTGGCTGTGATCTATACATAGAGACGTATGTACCAGCACTGTCTGTGATCTATACATAGAGACGTATGTACCAGCCCTGGCTGTGATCTATACATAGAGACGTATGTACCAGCACTGTCTGTGATCTATACATAGAGACGTATGTACCAGCCCTGGCTGTGATCTATACATAGAGACGTATGTACCAGCACTGTCTGTGATCTATACATAGAGACGTATGTACCAGCCCTGGCTGTGATCTATACATAGAGACGTATGTACCAGCACTGTCTGTGATCTATACATAGAGACGTATGTACCAGCCCTGGCTGTGATCTATACATAGAGACGTATGTACCAGCACTGGCTGTGATCTATACATAGAGACGTATGTACCAGCCCTGGCTGTGATCTATACATAGAGACGTATGTACCAGCCCTGGCTGTGATCTATACATAGAGACGTATGTACCAGCACTGGCTGTGATCTATACATAGAGACGTATGTACCAGCCCTGGCTGTGATCTATACATAGAGACGTATGTACCAGCCCTGGCTGTGATCTATACATAGAGACGTATGTACCAGCACTGGCTGTGATCTATACATAGACGTATGTACCAGCACTGGCTGTGATCTATACATAGAGACGTATGTACCAGCACTGGCTGTGATCTATACATAGACGTATGTACCAGCACTGGCTGTGATCTATACATAGAGACGTATGTACCAGCACTGGCTGTGATCTATACATAGACGTATGTACCAGCACTGGCTGTGATCTATACATAGAGACGTATGTACCAGCACTGGCTGTGATCTATACATAGACGTATGTACCAGCACTGGCTGTGATCTATACATAGAGACGTATGTACCAGCACTGGCTGTGATCTATACATAGAGACGTATGTACCAGCACTGGCTGTGATCTATCCATAGAGACGTATGTACCAGCCCTGGCTGTGATCTATCCATAGAGACGTATGTACCAGCACTGGCTGTGATCTATCCATAGAGACGTATGTACCAGCACTGGCTGTGATCTATCCATAGAGACGTATGTACCAGCACTGGCTGTGATCTATACATAGAGACGTATGTACCAGCACTGGCTGTGATCTATACATAGAGACGTATGTACCAGCCCTGGCTGTGATCTATACATAGAGACGTATGTACCAGCACTGGCTGTGATCTATACATAGAGACGTATGTACCAGCCCTGGCTGTGATCTATACATAGAGACGTATGTACCAGCCCTGGCTGTGATCTATACATAGAGACGTATGTACCAGCACTGGCTGTGATCTATACATAGAGACGTATGTACCAGCCCTGGCTGTGATCTATACATAGAGACGTATGTACCAGCCCTGGCTGTGATCTATACATAGAGACGTATGTACCAGCACTGGCTGTGATCTATACATAGAGACGTATGTACCAGCACTGGCTGTGATCTATACATAGACGTATGTACCAGCACTGGCTGTGATCTATACATAGAGACGTATGTACCAGCCCTGGCTGTGATCTATACATAGAGACGTATGTACCAGCCCTGGCTGTGATCTATACATAGAGACGTATGTACCAGCACTGGCTGTGATCTATACATAGAGACGTATGTACCAGCCCTGGCTGTGATCTATACATAGAGACGTATGTACCAGCCCTGGCTGTGATCTATACATAGAGACGTATGTACCAGCCCTGGCTGTGATCTATACATAGAGACGTATGTACCAGCCCTGGCTGTGATCTATACATAGAGACGTATGTACCAGCACTGGCTGTGATCTATACATAGAGACGTATGTACCAGCACTGGCTGTGATCTATACATAGAGACGTATGTACCAGCACTGGCTGTGATCTATACATAGAGACGTATGTACCAGCCCTGGCTGTGATCTATACATAGAGACGTATGTACCAGCCCTGGCTGTGATCTATACATAGACGTATGTACCAGCACTGGCTGTGATCTATACATAGAGACGTATGTACCAGCACTGGCTGTGATCTATACATAGAGACGTATGTACCAGCACTGGCTGTGATCTATACATAGAGACGTATGTACCAGCACTGGCTGTGATCTATACATAGAGACGTATGTACCAGCCCTGGCTGTGATCTATACATAGAGACGTATGTACCAGCCCTGGCTGTGATCTATACATAGAGACGTATGTACCAGCACTGGCTGTGATCTATACATAGAGACGTATGTACCAGCACTGGCTGTGATCTATACATAGAGACGTATGTACCAGCACTGGCTGTGATCTATCCATAGAGACGTATGTACCAGCACTGGCTGTGATCTATACATAGAGACGTATGTACCAGCCCTGGCTGTGATCTATACATAGAGACGTATGTACCAGCACTGGCTGTGATCTATACATAGAGACGTATGTACCAGCACTGGCTGTGATCTATACATAGAGACGTATGTACCAGCACTGGCTGGCAAGGTGGCTCTGAGATTACGTCATTTACCAAGGAGTGAAACTCGTGAAGAAGAGAAGAAATCATTCAAAAAAGGAAATTGGTTTGTTGAGCTCTATTTGTCTGTCTGTGTGTGTTTCTCTCGTACCATACGGTACTCTCTCTTTCTCCAGCGTGAATTTCTTCTTTCTCTATGTGTACGTCTTTCTCTCTTTCATTTCAGTCTCTCTCCCCTTCTCTCTCTCTCTCTCTCACTCACTCATTATCTGCCAGTCTTTTTTTCTTTTTTCCCCTTCTATTTTTTCTCTCTTAATATAATTTTGATGGTAGCTTGGGTGAAATAGATTTTTCATTTTGAAGTGATCAGAAAAGTTTCCCTGCACTGTACTTACCCTGTCTCTGTTTTGTGACAACTTGTACTTATCATGTTTGTGACAACTTGTACTTATCTTGTTTGTGACCAGGCCCCACGAGAGGGGGGTACAGCCGGTACGCCGTACCGGGGCCCATAAGAGTTTAGGGGGCCCATGAATATTACAATTTAAAATTAAATTGGCAATTACGCAAGTATCTTTTAATTGTTGCAACAAAGCTAAGAGGAGATACCCCCAAACCTCCTACAATCTCACGTGGCGCTGGGGGCCCTTAATTTTGGTATTCTTTGAATGTGAACTTGAACATTTTGTTAAATTTGCAAAGAAGCCTCGAATCTAGTTGTAATATAGGGCCTATTTATTTTCGATAGCATTTAGGATCTCTTTTTTATTTTGTTTTCTCTTACAAATATAGACCTATGAGCCATACAGGCTTACAGTTCTCCCTGTTAGCTTAGTAGCCTAGGCCAGGGGTCGACAACCTAAAGCACGCGTGCCAGACATGGCATGCAGAGCGATTTTTGATGGCACGAGTGAGACCTCCAAAAGGTGCTTCTTGTTGATTTTTTTCAATAATTGAATGAGGAGGTATTAACTGTCGAAGCCGATGTTTCTAAATGGCGAGCGACACATTTCAGTGAGTTGAGCTTGCTTTTACAAGGACGTGGCCAAACAGCACTTCGACCACTGGAATGGATTTGCATTGAAACTGGACAAATCTTACACGTTCATTCAATTTCAAAACACTTAACTTCTTGTAATTCTCTAATTTATGCCATATATTAAATAGATAGAGAAGAGTTTTATAAACAAAGACAAAACTGTTAAATTTATGGACTCTTGTTTTCATATCACATAAAGTCTGACTGGATTTATCCATATACAACCATCTTAGATGTGGATCTTTTTTTTTTAAGTGGAGGGGTAGTGACCATTTAAAATGCAGCAAGTTGAATTTTTTTTTTTTTAATGTTAGATTTGTATAAAGAAAAAATAATTAAAAAGTAATATTAGTTTTTATTTTAAAAGAAGGGAGATAATTAACCCGTTTTGTATATGTTTATTTGCTCTAATAATATGTCCAATATGTTTCATATTTTTCTTTAATAAAAACATTAATGGATCTTACAATTTATAATTTTGAAATTTATCAAATTGTGTAAGTTAGTTGAAAAGTATGTAAATATTTTACGTCTAAAGAATTTATAATAAAATGTAAACATTTTTAAACATTACATTAACTACCAAGTTTGTATGATTACAATGTCTCTATACCGCTCAACGATAGTCCACATGCTACATACACGAAGTAATAATAATTTAAGAGAATATCTCAGTAAAACTGAGATCGAAATATAATTAATGTATAGCAGGTGCCATACCCATATCTCGAATCACGATAACTAAATGATAATTTTAGTTGATAATTAACTATCAAAATGTGAAAGTTTAGTAATAAAATTCTGTATTTGGTGTAAATGCAAATAAATTAAAAAGGATGATAACCAGGTACTCGTTTTTTTTAAAGTTATATATTAAACGCTCTAAAGAATTTCTCTATACATCTCGTTTCGGGCCTCTATCTTGCTACGGCGCTAAATATATAATTATTTTTTTTTTAATATAATAGAGCAGGTGACTTTTTGGCTGTTGGCACGCTGAATGGTTTTAAAAATCCTAGTTTGGCACACTATTAGCAAATGGTTGCCGACCTTTAGCCTATGCCTAAACACTCCATGTCGCTGCATATCGGTACTAGTATGGCAGTTAAACTAGTTTGTCGATCCTTTTACACTTTAATGATTTCCTGTGCGGTAGCCAAGAGGGGAGATTGAAGGTATCATAATTTTAGACAAATGTATTGAAAATTTAAAACACTTCTTTTTGGTCATTTAACAAAATGTATTTTGGGAAGAGTTTGTAAAAAAACAACAACTAATCTATGTGTCAACTGTATTGCCACAGCAGATCTAACCTTACATTAGACTACACAACATACATTACTGGTGAATATTTATAACTGACAAGAATAACACCAATAGTTAAATCACTAAACCTAGAAACACTAGTCTTTAGAGGACATAAATTATCAATCAACAGTGAGAGTCACTTTTCCAATTTTACACATCTTTGTAATATTATTAGCAAGATCAATAGTCCTTATGAACAATTACAGGAACAATTACAATAATTTAAACTAAGAACTATGTACTTGATTAAAGTATTTTCTTAATAGACCTGTAAGGCTGTGATTGAAATGATTACACTCTAATGGTAAATGGTAACACTTATGACAGTTTTCCAAAATGGTTCACAGACCTTGTAAAAAGATTCCTAATTTTTCAAACGTAGGCCTATGTAATACAAATAAATCATCTAGAAATGACTAATGTTAAAAAAAAGTGCGGGGGGGGGGGGGGGGAGGAAGGGGGCCCAGAAAAGATCTCGTACCGGCATCTTTTTTTTCTCTCGAGGGCCCTGTTTGTGACAACATGTACTTATCATGTTTGTGACAACTTGTACTTATCATGTTTGTGACAACGTGTACTTATCATGATTTTGACAACTTGTACTTATCATGTTTGTGACAACTTGTACTTATCATGTTTGTGACAACTTGTACTTATCTTGTTTGTGACAACATGTACTTATCATGTTTGTGACAACTTGTACTTATCATGTTTGTGACAACTTGTACTTATCTTGTTTGTGACAACATGTACTTATCATGTTTATGACAACTTGTACTTAACATGTTTGTGACAACTTGTACTTATCATGTTTGTAACAACTTGTACTTAACATGTTTGTGACAATTTGTACTCACCAAGCCTCAGACAATTCTACCCCAGTGACGGAAATGTTTTAAATTGCCCTACCCCTCCCTCACCATCCCGAAGTTTTGTATAAAAAAGTTCACTTTCTCCCCTTATCTGAAGCGTTATTGATGTTTTAAAAACATTTTACTGTCTGATGAACTGCTGATGTTTGTTGGTAGTAAAGGTCGAAGGTCAGGCTGAGCCGTTTCTCTTGCCGCTGATAGTCATTCATGGAGTGTCGAGAAGGGTACAAATTTGTGAAGGGACACAAAAATCGACATTTCCTATTTGCTTAAGGACGAAATTTTTGTTTAATCAATAGTTAAACCTGAGAACTTAATATCAAATTATTCGCTTGAATTTGTTTGACTTTTTTGTTCTATGTCTGTCTATGTTTCTCTCTCTCTCCCTCTCTCTCTCTCTCCCTCTCTCTCTCCCTCTCTCTCTCCCTCTTTCTCTCCCTTCCACTTCCAGACCCTGTGTATATAAATATATGGATATAACATATTATCGCGTTCGTATCGTATTATAGATTCGTTATCATGTTGTGTCTTTGGTGAGTTGTATTGAACTCTTGACTAAAAAAAATCGACATCTCGCTATGTTGCTAATTGGCAACTTGGATCTTAAACCGTTTGAAGTTACCTCTGAATCAAATAATGCCATGATAATTCAAAACTGTTGAATCCATGTGGTGATAACAACCCTAGCCCTCTTTGTACCCGCGTCTTGTATGCGTTTTACTTAATGGATATTTGGTTGAACAATCTCCTGTTTGGATACCTCTGGGGCTTCCCGCTCCCTGGCCCTCCGCGCCGTCACATTGGCTAAATGAAATGTTCATCAAGGCTCAACTAGGGGGGTTTAGGGGTGGGGGCGCCCCACATCACGGAGCTGACGGAATACCAAAAAGCTCGGACGAGGGCAAGATTTGAATCTCAAACAAACGAAAGCGCCCCGGGTGGTGAAGAAAAAGGTGGGGGCGGGGGCGGCTAACATTCTACAGAGAACTTTCCGTGGTTCTGGAATACTGAGACTGTGTAGACGTCATTGATACCAACAATAGACTGGATGGAGCCAGAAGTAGAAAGGACTTTACCACTCGGACCCATGGGGTCAATTAATGCTGTATATGTAGAGAGAAAGACTTGATGGATAGACTTAATAGATTGACATTTAAGGAGAGAAAATTGTAAATAGATAATTCGATATATATATATATATATATATATAAAGATCGTGTTTGTCTCCCCACGGATCCCCATTGATCAGTTTTAAAACACGTGAGTTTGTGTCAATGACCTATTTAGGCCGAGGCCTATATACTGTCTAATAATTTTTCACATCGCTAGCTCAGTGGTTAACGTAGCGGACTTCTCTGTGGGCCACCCGGGTTCGATTCTCCAATCAGACTATACCTTTTTTTTCCTACAATTTTTTTTCAAACTTTTAAAATCAAAAGACATTGTAAATCTACGTCTACGGGCAATTTAGATTTTTGTTTAATAAAAATACTTGCCTATTTTTTTACCCGATTACAATATTTATTTCATATTACTTTCCTAAAAGTCTTCAGTAAAAAAAAAAATAATTAAAGATTAGATTTATAGCTTTCTTTTAATTGTAGTTTATAAAAATGTTATCTGCACCTTATACAGTCCTGTTTTTTTTTCACCCGGGCAACGCCGGGCAATGTAGCTTGTATATATATATATATATATATATATATATAGAGAGAGAGAGAGAGAGAATATATATGGATGATGGACGGACAGACAGACCTATAAAGTAAATGTTAATTATGAACTATTAGATTTAGTTATGTAAACAATAGAATACTTTTGTTAGTATTAAATATCACTATTCTAAATGCGACTATATAACAATAATACAATTTGTCATAATGTATATGTAAGACACCATTTAACATTGAAACAGTGTTTGGCTAGAAGGAATAACATAATTTCCAACAAGATTGAGGTTCAAGAAACAAGGAAGCATACAGTGTTATAATTAGTAAATGTGCACCAGCACGTGTCTTTAATGGACATGCTAATTGGTATTTTTAATTAACAACTTGTCAGTTGTCAATATGTTGTACATTGTGATAAGTAAACTTTTCATGCCATTTCGGACTATTTTAGCGGAGTGATCCAGCCGTTTATTTCTGATTCTCCCAAAGTTCTGCCTCATCCAAATAATATACTCCGATGATGGACTGTGGAATTTCTTGTAGGTTGTCATGGTGCGTCCTTGCCTCCTTTTGCCATTCTTTTGTGCCCAGTTTCCACCCGAAGGCCACCGTTGAGTGTCTGTTATCATGGAACCTCAGAACATGACATGTATATTTTAATCTTCCCTTTTTAAAAAAATTATTATTGGGGAATAAAAAATCGTTTTTCTTCAAGGTTGTATATTAGTTTGTATTCAGATTCAAATGTTGAGATACAATTATTCCTCATAGAACTTCAAATACTGCTCAAGTCAAACTACGACTCCCAGTTATACCTACAATCAGGGTCGAACCCAGGATTTTTTCCCCATGGGAAAAAGGGGGTTGGGGAGGGAGCTGAACTTTCATGTGACAAACATTTACTCATATATTAATATTTTTTTGTGGGGAGGGGGGTAGTACAAATTGCTTTGAAAAACTGCTTTATAAACTTGTTTTCCAAAACTTCGAAAAAAAAAATTGGGGGGGGGGGGCTTAGCTTTGGATATTAATGCATATTTACTGCATAGAATATTGCTCATGTCATAAGGCTAGTAAACTATTTTTCTTTCCCATATTGGTATTAAACTCAACACCACCAGATGTTATTTCTTTCAGCCTTAAACTTCTTAGAATCCGATCACCTAGCATTTCTTGGAAACAAATTCCCTGCTTTTGATTAAAATCTATCCTGTGTAAGGAGAGGGGGGGGGGGCGATAGGTGGCACTAACAGCCTTGTTATTCTGTTTGGGGTTGGGGAGGGAGTATGTAGTAATGAACTACAGTATTACGCTCACCTTGACTCCTGTATACAAATATATATATATATATTGAGCTGTTTTCCCCTTTAATGCCAGACTTGTTTCTATGTCTTGTACATTGAATGTTATAAGGTCGTTGGAGACGTTTCGAACTGCCGTTGTAAATGTCAGGCATTAGTACACGTTATTCTTCATAGATGTCATGGGGCCATTCTTGTCACGCTTGCATTTTAAATGTCAGCGAAGAGTTGCGCTTTTTGTCTACGACTATGTTTGCGGCATGGATGGCGTTGGCGCATCTTATGTCTTGCCGGACGTTGGCGCATCTTATGTCTGGCCGGGCGTTGACGCATCTTATGTCGGGCCGGGCGGTGGCGCATCTTATGTCTGGCCGGGCATTGGCGCATCTTATGTCTGGCCGGGCGTTAACATCGCTGGATCAAGGCTTGTCCACCTTTAGCTAGTTCTGCTTGGCCGCTGAACTGAGGTCTTCACTCTTGTGGTGAAAACGACTGAAATGACTGTATAAAATTGAATAGAATCTTCAAGTTTCCTGTCCTAGTAACGCTATCACGACAAAAAAAATGTAGTTATGGACGAAATGTCGCGGTAGACACATTTTCTGGTAGACGACTTGTCGAGGTAGACGAATCTGGTACACGAAGTGTCTGGTAGACGAAGTGTCTGGTAGACGAAGTGTCTGGTAGACGAACTGTCGCGTTAGACTGGTAGACGAACTGTCGTGTTATACTGGTAGACGAATCGTATGGTAGATGATTTGTCGGGGTGGACGAATTGTATGTTGGACGAATTGTCTCGGTAGAAGAATTGTCTGGTAGACGAAACGTCGCTATAGACGATTTGTCTAATTGGATACAGCGTCAGTAGACGAAGTGTCGTTAGAGTTGTCGTGGTAGACTTAATGTCGGTAGACCTACTGTATATAGACGAAGTGTCGTTAGAGTTGTCATGGTAGACTTAATGTCGGTAGACCTACTGTATGTAGACGAAGTGTCGTAGACGAGAAGTCTTTCGGCGATTAGTCGTGGGACCGCCCCAACTGTCAATCAATAATACTATAATTGTGTTACATGTTTTTGCCGTTTTCCTTCGTAGATCTAGACTAGACTCCAGACTAGACTCCAGACTAGACTCCAGACTAGACTCCAGACTAGACTCCAGGCTAGACTCCAGACTAGACTCCAGACTAGACTCCAGACTAGACTCCAGACTAGACTCCAGGCTAGACTCCAGACTAGACTCCAGGCTAGACTCCAGACTAGACTCCAGGCTAGACTCCAGACTAGACTCCAGACTAGACTCCAGACTAGACTCCAGACTAGACTCCAGACTAGACTCCAGACTAGACTCCAGACTAGACTCCAGACTAGACTCCAGACTAGACTCCAGACTAGACACTTAACGTATTGGATTTGTATGTACGTTCTATTGGTAAGCTGCCACCTAATTGCAGTGGAGTTAACCTTGTAAGGTACACATCGATACATCTATTACAGCAATCTGTCTGTGTCTTTCTGAGTTCTGCCCTTTTCCCAGATGTCAACAATGGCTTAATTGTCTACTTCCAGTTGTTGTTTTTTTCTGTGCACGGTTTCTCTTCTGAATGTCATGTCACTGTGTCCTGTCAGAATGGCATATGTGTGTGTCAGTATATCATGGCACTGTGTCCTGTCATAATGGCATTTGAGTATGTCAGTATATCATGGCCCTGCGACCTGTCAGAATGGCTTATGAGTATGTCAGTATATCATGGCACTGTGTCCTGTCATAATGGCAAATGAGTATGTCAGTATATCATGGCACAGTGTCCTGTCAGAATGGCATATGAGTATGTCAGTATATCATGGCCCTGCGACCTGTCAGAATGGCATATGAGTATGTCAGTATATCATGGCACTGTGTCCTGTCATATTAGTATGTCCGCCAATATATCATGTCAGTACCCCGGTAGCCTATGTCATGTCAGAATGGCATATCCGTGTGTTCGCCAGTATATTATGTCAATGGCCTCTGTAATGTATTTCCGAATATATAGTATGTCAGTGTGTCACGTCAGTGTTGTGGTCTCTTTCTCATTGGCTGCACACGTAGGCCTATGCAGTAAAACAAAATTATTTTCTAAAATAAACAACAAAAAAACAAGCTTGTCAAAGTGTCGGTTACATTAGTCTAGTGTTTAGTTTTCAAAACTTTCCAAATTTTAAACAAAGTTTTTAAATTACCTCCCTTTTTTTCCCCTTTTTTAAATATCCTTTTCCGATAGATCTAGCTATTATCCGGCCAATCCACAAATTTTAATAAGACCCCCTCCACCCCCACCCCCATATTGCTTTCATCCCACCTGCAATAAGGCCCTCGATATGTTTTCTTTCCTCGGGCCTCACAGACCTCCCAGGAAATTCCTGTGACCACTTCGCACCGGAGTCACTGTTTGCCTCGGAGTTGAGTCCCCCCCCCCCCCTTTTTTTTTTCTCCATCTCGTTCAAATGTCAATACAAGGGGAGACAACAGTAAGAATTCCGATATTTGTGATGGATGAGCCGATTGGAGGAAAACAGTTTGGCTCTGGGCTATCGGCCCGTCATTAGAACAAATCTCATTTTTTTCTTTTGTTTTTGTTCTTTGTTCTCTTTGTCTCGTTAGTTCTAGTCTTGTGGAGAAAACGGGTATTTATTTCTCCACCGAAGTCTGGTCATTTGTGGATAAGTAATAGCTGTTATATTATCGTTAGATCAGTTGTAATGTAATGCACGCCACTGATCTATAATATAATGCATACACACATAAACATAGTGAACTTTGACAAATATATATATATAGCTAAGTGAGGGAAATAAGCCAGTCATATGCGTTCAAAAAGTATTTAAAAATGCACACATATAGAATTTAATGGGTTAAAAAAAAGTGTTAAAATAATGTTTTGGAGGTTGGGTGGGGGATATTGGGTGAACATTTGATAGAATGTGTTGTCAAATGAAACATATCTTTGTGCCAAGTTTCAGCTCGATAGCATGGTGGAAAGTGGGTCAATAGCCTACCCAATGATCAAGCCGTATACAATGTTTTGTTAAAGTATTGTTTTTAAATCTGTTTCGCTCAAGTGTGAGTGCAAATGCGTTGGGGAAAAATATGAATGTGTGGGTGTGTATGTCTGCACGTCCTTTTTTGTGTATCAGTGAATGTCTGTTCTTAAAAGGTGTAGGCCTAGTCTGTGTTACAGTGTTACGGTGTTACAAAGTGTAGTCTATGTTACAGAGTGCCCACGCCAGCTAATGTCTGGCTTCATTTACCTGAATGCTTGTGAAGCTGTTTTTTTTTTTTTTAAAGAAAGGAATGAATTAGCCCAATCACGGACATTAAAGAAACCCACGTGATTCAATGGGTGCAGTTGCCATATTATCTTTTTCTTCACGATTTCCATTTTATTTATTTCATGTTCAACTAAAAGGAGAAATTCTTTCTTGGGAGGCTTTTCTACAAAGTCACCGTTTTTCTTTTTTTTTCTCTTTTGTTCCCATGTTTACCTTGATAACTTTCATCTTACCTGCGCAGAAAGGTGGATGTAAAGGTTTGGGAATTCGATGCGTCTTATCGAGTTAAGAAATGTAATCACTAGAGAATTAGAGAACTCCGGATTAAGCCAAAATGTTGAACAAGGTGCAGATTCGAACTAAGCGGTAAACTGTGTGCTATTTTATGTATATCGTATTACTGGCAATATGTAATAAGCTGTTTATCTATCCATTGATCTACCTATCTGTTTATTCAACCTTAACACTATATGTCTTTTTCATTAGTCCAACTATTCTCTTTTTTCTTTTCATCTTTGACTATGAAAGACGAACATGTTTTAAAGTCTGTTTCAATCTTTTCCCTGTCTGCCTCCGTTTGTTGGTTTTATTTCTTCCGTTGACTCTTATGTGTTTTGTCTGTCTCGCTATCTTTGAAAAACGAAAATCCTAATTGTCGGTGAGCAAATCTTTATCTTATATGTAACAGCCGCTCCTTCTTTACAGCAGATTATTGCATCACAATATACGCATTACAGTGGTCTCAGTCTACCTTTGTGTTTTGATCAGAGTTTTAAACGATGATACATTTTTGGTTTTCCTGGTTTGTTTGGGTGACCCACATTCCATGCAAGGATGCCGTTTCGGAAGAAAGAATTTATATGGGTTTGTTCATTACATATAGAATAATAAAAGTATTTATTTATCTCTATCAGTATTGTAATATGATGTAATCTATGTATCAGTAGTAGACAGTAGACTAACAGTTCGTTCTAACTATAATTTATACAATGGTTATGTTATGTCTTGAGATTGTACGAGACCAGGACCCATATAATGACGTTATGTATACGTCTAGAACCGATTCTTAATTGATATTACTTGAGACACAAGACTCTAAAAGCTTATTGACCAGGTCGTGAAGAACGTTTTTTTTTACTTATTGAGTATCCCATTACTTATGCCCCCTTTCCCATGACTTGTTTCAGCCAATCGCTTGCTCGGAACTGTGGGAGTCTATCAATGCCATTGGTCGGAGCTTTAATTGAATGTCAAGTATTTAATTGGAAACAGTCACGTGTCAATGAAACACAACTTTAAACGTTTTGGCTTTCTGAAACAAATTTTTTTGGGATATAAGATAAATGAGAAAAAAAAAACTACCTTTTAGTTGGCATGTTGCATTCAGTGTTTTGTACCAACTATCTATTGTCTAGTGCTTGTTCCAATGACATAGAAAGCTCGCCAGTAAAAACACATTTGTTGGTTAGATGGACGATACGGTAGAATTCTTCTTCTTTTATTAGCCAGTCTGCAGAGCTGTTTGCTCTCTTGCAGTCTATGCCAGACAAACATATTTAATCTACATGTCTTTTTCAGTTGTTACATATTGTTGGTAATGGTAGTTGAGGGGGAAGCAGAGTGTATCTGAGGTGGGTTAGCTCAGGGCAGGTAGACAGTTCATTATACATGACCAGCACTGAGTTATTAGCTGTGTGGAAACACAATCAGTTGGTCAGTGACTACTATAACTAGGAGAATAACCGCCCCCACGTTTTTATACAAAATCTGTAAGGTATGTGGGGTTTGTTGCTAGACTCTTAATTGAGTATTAATACTTGCTTAAAATTCGCTTTTCATTGTGGTTTACTGAGTCATTGACCTTCTACAGATCATACAACTGTCATCAACAACAAGTAGAGACAACATCATTTGTCGTATTCTAAATATAGTAAAATATAGTAAAATGAGGCACATAACATCATTGAATATTTTTTTCAGTCCAGACTAGATGGAAGTCACATTGATGCATAATACGTTAAAATAGTTATAAATGACACACGTCTGTAAGTTATAAAGTAAAAAAAAAAAAAAAACAGCGTTTGTAATGGTCATTTGTTTATTCTATAGACCTGTTTTCAACAGCACATTGAACTATTTGCACATGGAGTTCAATGTTATATATGTTTAACTACCTGGGGAGTGTGTGTTGAATTTATTACTTGAGTAGTTTTGTAATTTTCTAGTCTCAGACTTAAACTGACACGTCCAGCCAAGTTGAATTAATGTAACCTTTCACCTTTTGTTTGTTTTTCTATTCCCGTGTTTGGAAGGGTATAAGTATAAGCTGATTTCCCGTCAATGTCAGGGTAGGAGTCAATTTTACGTGTATGCCAAAATACAAATTAGGCCTAAGTGTGGAATATAATTTCCCTTATATGCAATGGTGTGATATAATTGTATGAAAGTATGAATTGATGGCCCGTGTATGCAAGCCAATGCAAAGTTAATTTACCGTGCATACCAGTGTATGGCTTAATTTACCGTATATACCAGTGTATGGGTTAATTTACCGTGAATACCAGTGTATGGGTTAATTTACCGTGAATACCATGTGTATGGGTTAATTTATCGTGTATACCACTGCATGGGTTAATTTACCGTGTATACCACTGTATGGGTTAATTTACCGTGTATACCACTGTATGGGTTAATTTACCGTGTATGCCACTGTATGGGTTAATTTACCGTGTATACCACTGTATGTGTTAATTAAATGTGTAGGCCTATTCAAGGATAAGACGGATTCACCTCCAGGTGACTGCACTTTCATAAATTCACTTTTTTCATGCATTGTACTAGCCTATATGTGAATCGTTTTCACTCAAGTTCAACATTCCAATCCCCACGATTACATTATACATATCATATGCACGGAAACATTATAGATGCATTTAGTCAATATAACAACTTCAAGTCAATTTGTTTAGCGAAACAGATTGGCCCTTTTAAGTTGGCTCATCGTTAAGGAAACATTTCTTCAATGCTTAAATATTTCAGAGGAAAATCTCAACCTGTAAAGTAAATATACGTTTTTTTTTCTTCTTAAAGTTATCTCTAACATTGAAGTTTGTATAAGAAAACGGTGGATGGCCTTTTGATATAGAAACCTCTGCCATCTCACTGGGGAGTGTACGGTAGCTGCTCAGTTTCCTCTAAGTGCTATTTCCACTGCACTGTTAGCTCAATGGGGGGATGGGCGAGGGGAGGTGGGGAGGGGGAATATTCGCAATAGCTTGCATCATCACACGTGTGGGTCGTAGGGTGACATACCTGGATGTGCCGGTATTGTCCTGACGATGGAGCATCAAAGCGGTACCGAAAGCCTGAAGCCGATTCCCCCACCACCTCCCGCAGTATTTCCCTGGAAACTAAAAACACACAACTCAAACTATATAACTCGGCGCATAGTACACGGAACTCTATCTACTTTGATCTTGTGTGGGCCGACACACTGTTTCTTTTATCAGCTAATAATGAAACACGCGTGGAATAGTTTTTACGTTGTATAGGCTTTCATTTATATTGCACCATGTCAAGAAGTGAATACGACAAACTATACAGTAAATATGTTTCTACTTTTTTCCCCGTTACTTTTCTGTCTTGTCACTTGTTTATTTGTTATGTGTCTGCTTACTTTGGGTGTGGGCCTGGTGGTTATAGTTTATAAAGCATTGAATTGGGCACACACCTCGAAAGGATTGGAAAGGTGGAGGGGGTGGGCTCCCTAAGTCTACCTAGATCCACGAGTACATGACATGTGGGTGAAAAGCTACCTCGGCTTTGAATTGTGCCTGCCACACAATTACCAGGGCTACTTAGAAATTGGTGCAACCATAGATATCTATGGTGCAACTGAAAGAATGCGGCCCTGTTGTTCATTGAGTTACGGTACATCAAACATGGAATTGTTTACAATAAAGATGTCCTTCAAAACTCACATGTTGGATTTTGTATTAGTGTATCAAATGTTAGGAGACTCCAGTACAGACAAAACCTGTGATGAATAGATTAAAGCTTTTTATCCTGCCATTGACTTCAGTTTTGATTGAAGCTATTTATTTGTTGACATCAAGTCATAAGGGCAAGAAGTGCATAATATATTCCTTTTAGCAAACATTAATAACATCATTGATAGATTCATCATACGATAGATTCATCATACACCTTTCACAAACTGTGACACCTTTCTCAGGAAATAGAAAATCTCTCCGTCATGGGAAACATTTTTAATTTGTTTACCCATGATTTGATGAATCGTGTTATCTTAGTTTTTTCGCTGCGGGCAAAAAGTGAACGCTTTTGTTAATTTAGGTTTGCTATAGACTGTAGATTGTTGAGACACAAGAAAACTTTAATTTTATATTTTTTACGCAATTTTGCATTCCTGGGGGATATTATAATAATTTAGTGATGCAATCTCTTCCAATACTTATCAATGTAATCTAGTGATCAAGTCAAACTATATCTAGATTTTCTTTTATCCCACACGTTTTATCCCGTCTTGTTTTGTATCTGTAGTGTGGGCGAAGTTAGTTTAAGACATAGGTCAGTAAAATTTAAAAACCCGACTTGCCAGGTATCATGATGTTGACGAACTAATTTTATTTTTACATATTTAAAATACGTATTTCTTCTTTTTTTTTTTTTTTTTTTTTTTTTTGTTGATTCGGTTGTTAGGTTTTAAATTGTGTGCGTGAAAAAAAAAAGATTTAAACAAAAATTAACTTAATTATTTTTTTTTTGTTTTGGTGTATTGTTTAGGGAACAGCCCATTTTTACTACAAAGGCTCATGTGTTCCAGATTGATGCTGGCACTAAGAAAGATTGGATTCCTGCCAGTAAAACTTCAGTCAGCGTTTCCTTTTACTATGACAACACCAGAAACACCTACAGAATCATTAGTGTTGATGGCTCCAAGGTGAGTTGTCAGGGGAGTTGGTGGGGAGGGGGACAATTTTCTCTTGTCAGGTTGTCTCCCCTTGATCATCTTCTGGTCCTGACACGCCCATTTCACTTCAGGGTCAATTAGTGTGTTGTTGTTTTTTTCTTTTTTGTTGAAAAAGATTTTATATTGCTCAACATGTGTCTATAATTAGCCAACGCCAATTGAGATTTAATAAAGTGAGTGCATTTAATGGAAGTAAGAAAGGCGATTTCCAGTAATAATTTTGAAGGTAATAAATCTTCAAATTTGAGACATTTAGTATAATATAAAGATATAAGTTTAAGTAAGATTAAATAAGCATGTTGATTTTAATATGTGTCGTTTGATGAGAACAGAAATACATGTAAAGTCTTTCTGTTGCAGGCCATTGTCAATAGCACCATTACACCCAACATGACTTTTACAAAAACCTCCCAGAAGTTTGGCCAGTGGTCAGATTCAAGAGCAAACACTGTGTATGGTTTAGGCTTCTCATCAGAGCAGGAGTTGACCAAAGTAAGTTGACCAAGACTTGAGGCAATGGACAATAGTACAGTATAATATACGGTCAACAGTATTTGGTTAACAAGCATATCTGCTTGACAGATTTTGACAAAAAAAATTTGTTTGTGTAAACAAATTACTTCACTTGTAAATTTTGACTATAAGCTACAAGTATTGAACAAAAAATTATTTGAACAATGTCTTCCAAAGTTGTAAATGTTTTAATTCAAGACATAAAATAAAGAGTTTGTAATTATTAAATAATCAATTAGTTTGGATTATATGATTTCAAATCAAGTGATACATTTTTTGTGCTATAATAATCTTGTTTTTGTTTTTCTTGAAATTCAAATTTAAAAATTCACTCTACTTATTCTGTTTGATATTTTTTCAAACAAACCATTTTCCCCCCAAAAAAGTTAAACATCTAGTTGTATCGACTTAAGAGTTACTGTTCTTTTTTTTTTTTGGTCATTTAAAAATACTTAAAGTGTTGACTGTTTCTAACTGGACAACAATTGTTCAGCTGTTCAAATTGTCAAATGTTTGCCAAGCTGTGGAGCCAGAATTATTGTCAAACAAAACATGTTGTGTAAGACGTTGGACAAAGTCTAAAAACACAGCACTAGTTACACTTGACACAAACTCAGGTGGCTAATTGAACTAGCTCAGATTTGAAATGTGCCGCAGAGTCAGGGAAAAAACAACAACTGATTGGCTTTTGCCTTTTTAATTTTTTTTTTCTTTTTCAGGATATTAAAATACTAAAAATAATATAGCTCTAGCTAAGATTAGATGCAAACAAATGGAAATTTGACTTGACATGAATTCTGTCTTTTTCAACATATTTCAACATTATAAAAAGAATTATTTGTAGTTCAATATGTATGAAAGAAACTTATAACAAGATTGGAGCTATTTATGAGTGCATCCGAAATTCTTCACTGAGTGTGACTAAGTAAATAAAAATGCAAATAGATTTTGATGGTCTTTGAAAGGCTTCATTATAAAAAAAAAGTATAAAAGGTTCATTAAAAATAGTGAACAAGTTTAAACTTTTTAAAACCTATTTGATCTTCTTTGTTATCACATCAAACTATGGGGGCCATTAATGAGTATGTCTTGTGTTGTTGTTTTTTCCACCCAGTTTATTGAAAAGTTTAAAGAAATCAAAGAGATGACCAGACAAGTTTCAGGTGTGAAGTTGGGTGAAGTTAATGGCTCAGCAGAGAATCATACACCGTCTCCTCAAGTAAACAGACAAAATTTACATCAGCGAACGAATAGTCTTTCTTCTATACAGGTTGGTGCTGCTAGCATTAGCATTGGGGAAAAGATAAATGACCAAACAATTCAAACTAAAACTACAAAGTAGATAGTTGTAGTTTTAAATGACAAATTATCATTGGAATCCACATGTTGAAAATCTAATTTAAAGATTTAAAAGAGCATTAGAATTTACATTTAAAACATTCAAATGTAACGATAAGTTGATAACATAAAATCAGAATGGTTATAATACTAGTTAGATGTATACTTTAATACTCATCTCTGTCTGGGACACAGCAACTAAAGAAATTTTTTTTTTTTAAATGAACAAATTCAGATACAGGTCTTTCAAGTGAATATTCACTCTAACAAGTGTAGCACCATAAGTATAAATTTATCAGGAAAGAAGGTTAAATAGCAAGAAGTAATAATACATAAAGCAATAAGATTCTAACTTACTGTAGATATACAAGTACAACACAATCTTCTAAACAAATACACAGAAAGGCTAAGGGTTAAAAAAAAAAAATTCTTTCACTTTATATACAAGAACTAATTCATAAGTTCTCTTTCTGGAAGGGGGTTGTCTGAACCAGAAAGGAAAACCAGTAGCTTAACATAAAAAAAAACACCTATAAATATTCATGTATTGGACATAATAGTTTTCTTCTTAGAAGATAGGTCTGTAAATTATAAGATAAGATAATTAGATAGATGTAAATTGTACACATTTTGTTACACAATCAAAGAACCTCACCCATTTTGACTTTTTATGTTTATATAAACGTATGGTTTTTTGTAATCTGACTTGACACTTGAAGAAAAGATTTGTCAAGAAAAATTTGTTTTGAAGTGAACTTATACTTGTGAACTAATTTGCTAAAAATACTTGCAACAAGCACATAAATACGTTGATAATCAGATTCATAAATGAACCCAATACAGCAATTCAACTGTGCAGATAGTAGAATCACTGCCCATTGAGCCACTTGTAGATAACTGAAACTATTCACACTATTTCTGTTTGATGTTTGTTTGTTTTTCTTAATGTTGGGGAGCATTCATTATTTGTTTACCTTTTGAAACACATAAATTAAAGGCTGCAAAAAAATGTCAGAAAACTAAATGTTGTGATATTTGTTAATATATTTTTTATATAGAGATGGGGTAAAAAAAAACAACAGAAACATAAAAAAGAAGAAAAAAACAACTTATTTTGAAATCTATTTGAATATTGAATGTTTGAATATTGAATGTTTGAATATTGAATGTTTGAATATTGAATGTTGAATATTGAATGTTGAATATTGAATGTTTGAATATTGAATGTTTGAATATTGAATGTTGAATATTGAATGTTGAATATTGAATGTTGAATATTGAATGTTGAATATTGAATATTGAATGTTGAATGTTGAATATTGAATGCTGTTTCACTGGCCCTACAGTTCTAATTGGTCTGATGGGAAAACTTTATTGAAAGTTAAAATAGAAAATCTTTTCTTTTATTGTTGCTATTTGTTTATATTTTTTTTTATATAAATTTTTTTTAATGGAGTGGAATGTAATATTTGTTTGGAACCAGCCTAGACTAGTCTTTAACAACCTTGAACTTGATCTTGAAACAATTTTTTTTCTATTTTTGTAAATGAATTTCAACTTGAAATTAAACTTTAAGAACAGCAGTAAAACTAGATTGAATATTGAACTTGTAGTTGCAAAAACATAAACAGACCATCTTTAATATAATCAAATATAGATTTAAAAACAAGATTTCAGATAGAGTCTCAGTTTGAATTTGAATACAGTTCTTTAGTTAAACAAATGACAAATTATTAATCTCTTGATCAAGTTTGCTAAGTAAAGTGTTGACCAAATAACTTGTAGCATTAATCCAAGAACAATGTTTACATTGAGTGTAATATTCCATTGAACCACGGTGTTTCCATTGTTGTGGTGACAAGAGATCAAAGCAGATTTCTTGACTGACAAGAGATCAAAGCAGATTTCTTGACTGACAAGAGATCAAAGCAGATTTCTTGACTGACGAGAGATCAAAGCAGATTTCTTGACTGACAAGAGATCAAAGCAGATTTCTTGACTGACGAGAGATCAAAGCAGATTTCTTGACTGACAAGAGATCAAAGCAGATTTCTTGACTGACAAGAGATCAAAGCAGATTTTTTGACTGACAAGAGATCAAAGCAGATTTTTTGACTGACAAGAGATCAAAGCAGATTTCTTGTCAGATAACAACTATAGGGGAATCATTAGTTTTGGTGGACAGAGCAAACTTGGTGGCATGAAATGTATTTGCCTTTTTATTAGCCTGTCTGTTTGTATTACAGAATGAGTCTGGCGGGTTACGTGAACGAAGAAACTCTTTTACGCAAGGAGGGTCAAATGGACTTCCGGCCAACGCATCCACAGAGGCCCAGTTAAAATATGAAAATGACAGGCTCAAGTTGGCTTTAGCACAGAGGTAATACAAAATATTATTTTCTTTTCATAAACATTATTCAATTTTAACATTTTTATTGTTTATTTCGTTGTTTTTTTGGATTGCGATTAAACATTATGATCCTTTAAAAGCCAAATACCCTGTATGTTTTTAAATGGTTTTATTTCCTTTGCTAAATTTTAGCTCAGCCAATGCCAAGAAATGGGAGGTGGAGCTGCAGACTTTGAAGAACAACAACGCTCGTCTAACGGCAGCGTTACAAGAAAGTACGGCAAATGTAGAAGAGTGGAAAAAACAGCTGGCAGCTTACAAAGAGGAAAGTGTTCGCTTAAAGAAGAGGGTTAGTTTTGATGATTTTTATGTCTCTTCACAGCATAACTAAAGTACAAATCTAGTAAACTAGATGGCTTCACGGTTTATTAACATCTTGTTTTCAAAACTTTGTTTCATAGATTCTTGATCAAGATAAAGGCGGCGGTGGAGACCCGTTGATGGTTGGTCAACTTACTGACCAACTGGAGAGGATTCGACTAGACAACCATAATAAACAAGAGGTTTTAGAGTATTTTGTTTTTTTTTCCACAAATTGTTATTTTTATAAAAAATGTTTTTAAAAAATGACTTTGGTCATGTTTCATAGATCCAACTCTTTTTATGCTCATTTTAAACTAATTTAAAACTAGTTCAAAATGTATTTTGAAATCCAAATAATTGATTATTCTTAAGTAATTTGGTAAAGAATAAATTAACTTCATAAAACTAGACAGCAATTAAAACATTTGCCAATTATTACATTTCAGTCTATTGTAGGATGTTAAAAAAAAAAACATTTAGAAAATAATTTTGCTACTTTATCTTGTACATTACTTATATAAATGCATTGTTCCATAAAAAATATTCTCTTAAATATATAGTTTAAATTTTGTGTTTGTTTAGGAAATCAAAAGGTTGACCTCTCAACTTCAAGATCTGTCTCTGAAAGATGGGCAAACTTCTGTACTACAAGCTAGAATTCAGGTATTTTTTTTTTATAACAAAAAACTGTTTGCCAAATCTCAACCACACCAGTTAAAAAAATTATTTTTTTTCAATTTGCAAACAACCAATGATCTAATTTTTGTTTTGACTGGAACAGAGCCTAGAAGAAGAGAATCACTCCTTCAGTTTGCGCCTTCAAGATGCCCACAGGCAGCTCCAAGAATGCAGATCATCCAAAGACCAGGACACCAGAGAGCTGCTGAGACTGCAGGAGGTTCTGGGTTCCAAAATCTCCGAGCTCTACGAGACCCACGAAACCATCATCGCAACAATCAGGAGAGAATCCAACAGCTAGTGGGGGGCTTTTCAGACCCACCCTCTACCAGGTTCAAATGCAGACACCGAGCTCGCTTCCCGTGACAATTTTCTGGGCTTGGAAGGGAGTGTGTTATTTCTTCTGTGCAGGAAGACATTTTTCAGTTAGTCTTCTGTGTAATGGTTTCTCAAACAGTTCAAATGTTAGCTTTTAGTGGAAAATGAAATTAGTTGTGGTGGACATAGGCTTAAATAACTTGCATTAGGTTATGCCAGATAAGCAGAGTGACCCTAGTTAGTGTGAATAGCTATAAGCAGAGTGCCCCTAGTTAGTGTGAACAGCTACAAGTAGAAAACATTGTGCTGTTCTTTTTCTATATACATATACTTTATGTTTATTTACTGAACAGACAAAGCTGTTGTTTTTTTTAGATATCTAAACGGTTGTTGGGATGACATAAAGGTTTTGCTACCTATGTGAGGCTGAATATTGTTTTATTCACTATTATGTTTAATTCTGATGATGGCAATTAATTGGGAATAAGAAAAAAAAATAATTAAAGAAAAAGATTAGATAATTAATTTATAATGACAATTACTGTTTTCATTAATTGGTCTAAAGTTTAAATATAATTGGGTCTAAAGTTGATATATAATTGGTCTAAAGTTGATATATAATTGGGTCTAAAGTTGATATATAATTGGGTCTAAAGTTGATATATAATTGGGTCTAAAGTTGATATATAATTGGTCTAAAGTTTAAATATAATTGGGTCTAAAGTTGATATATAATTGGTCTAAAGTTGATATATAATTGTGGTACTCACTTTTTTTGTTTATATTCTACTTATACATAATATTGAAGCATTTACTTTTAGTGATCTCCCCTTGCAATTGTTTTGGCCAGTTAACACTTTTTAAAATTTATTCTATTTATTATCTCTGTAATTAAACTAGCGCTACAGTTTCTTTTGAATTTTCAGAATGAATTCTGTGTCTAAAACAGGCTGTAAAGTCTTCATATCATTCTCTCCATGCACCTCCCACCCGCAACTTCCCCCCCACCCTGTAATCATTTTCCGTCCTGGAAAAAAGTTCAGAAACTCCACATATTCTATTGGTTTGTTTATTTGGCTAAGATCTGACATAATACAAGAGTACGGTTTGTACCCTGGAAACAAAAATTCACCTTTTTTTTTAATTTGTCTAAGACACAAAGAGAAGTGTATAATAAATTTTGTTTTCTGTATAATGGTTTCATGTAGAAAAAAATGTATTTGTGTAACAAATTTCAATGGAATTTTTTTCATATTATTTATTTATTTTTTTAATTGATATTTCCCTGAGAAATTTTAAACTCAGTTAAAAAAAAGCTCTAAAAATAATCTCATTATACAAACAGTATTAGATTCCAAAGAGCCTGTGAGATTTGTGAGATATTTTTAGCTTTTTATTGATATCAAGTTGTGAATAGATTTTACATGCACTGAGAGAAAATAACATATGTTCTTGTACAGTTTAAAAAACATGTCTTTAATTTTAAATGTATATTTTGTAAACCACTCTTGGCAGAGTCGTTGAAGCCTATAGTTATATATATATACAAAATTGATGTAATTATTTATGTCCGTATAACGACTTGAGCCTGCTACACATAATATATAGTCTCTGAAGAATTCTGTCAGCTTGTTGTTGTTTTAACTTTACTAACTATGGTGGTTGTTATGTATTAAAAATATACATACTGTTACCTGAAAAATATCTTCACTTTTCCAATGGAAGGTGTTCTCTGAAATCTCAACAGCCCTTGTAAATCTTGAGCTCAATCTAATGGGGAATACCTGGTGTAATTTCACGTAAACTGAGCACAGTACTGGTCACACAGTCCTTACATACACTGTGACAAAAATGAAACAGGGTAACAAGGGCTACAGTATATCTTCCTAAAATTATTTTTTTTTACTGAGATTTCTGTCATTGAAAATCTTTATCATAGAATTTTTGTATTTCCAGCTTAATGTCTTAATGTAAACAACTACTCTGATGCTGCATCTGGTGGAACACAGTTGTTGACAGTTTAATAATGAATTATGTAACTTATGTCAGTTATGGAATATATACGTGCCTTACCTACTGTAGTATTATACTATGTCGTCCTACTATATGACTATATGACCATTCTGGTCTTGTTGCCCTATATCTGTTCTAGGAAACATGTTTGTATGTGGAATCTTTTTTCTTCTTGTAGATTTTATCCAAATATAAGTATATATATGTTATTAATATATATATATATTATATATATGTTTTTATACAATGTATACTTAGATTTAGATCTAGTAATGCCAATACTACAGTATATCATCCAGGTGCAAAGAATGACACTGTGAAAAGTTCAATGTATGGTTTATTTATGCATTTTATGGTATAAGGATTGCGCTTGGGTAAAAAAGTTCTTTAATGGCACTTACAAAAGTACAAAGAATATTGATCTGTGCTTTATTGTTATAAGACTTCTGGATAAACCTTGAAATGGGGTTATGACCTCTCACCCCTGGTTTGGACTAGATTTAGGCTTAACTAATATAGAAAAAAGAACCCTTGAGATTGTAGTGGAAAGTATTGGATAGTTTACATCTCTTTTTAAACTAGTACTAGGTTTAGCACTTAGATACTTTTTTTTGTTCAAATTGTTGTGATTATTTTTCCATTTAGTCACTCAAGTTACTGTCAGTGACTAGCATACACTTATTGTGATTAATTGTTCCTTCTGTGTACATCCACTTTGTTTACTAGTTGTGTGGTTATGTTTACTAGTTGAGTGTGGTTATGTTTTAACTGTTTACTACTTGTGTGGCTTTGTTTATTATTGGTATGGCTAGACTTATCAGTATACGTTTTTACCTAGAAAAATTATTTTTTTCATAACAAAGCTACTGATTCTTTCAGACGTATCTTATACTATACAATAATGTATTCTATATACTAAGTGCCAGTATTTTGTTAGTGTGTCTGTAATAACCCTTATAGTAAAAACTGTACATGTCCAATGCATATATTTAATGCTATGTTATGATGATATTTATTGATATAATTATAATACCTATATAAATAAAGTATCAAATTTTAAACAAATACTTTCTGGTGTTCATCAGCATGAATTATCTCACATTTTTTTTCATCTCTGAAGTTTGTCCAACACTGTACAATACAATAGTTCTCATTCATGCATAAGAGAATACGTTATATATAGCAATCTCAGAAAATTCCATTTGTTAAGATTCACCGTTTTTCAATCACTAATTTAATCTTCATGACCCAAGGTTGATTTTCACAATTTAATTACAAGTATTTAAATAAATAAATTGTGACTGGGCAAAGAATATTGAAAATATAAATTGTTTAACAAAAATATATAATTAACTAAATGACTAATTATCACAAAAATTATCAAATTGAATGTTCAACACTTCTTTAAATTACACTTACTATAAATATTTTGATCATGTATTCATCACATCAAATCCTGGTGCAGGCAAGGATTTTTTCCTGGGACTTGAGGGTGCCCCTGAGTCTACCCAGCTCTGATAGGTACCTGACACTATTTGGGGTAAAGTAAAGGCGGCTGGGCATTGTGCTGGCCACAAAACCCCTCGTATGCCGTGGCCACAGAAACTGGTGAATGCTGCTTCATCAGCCCGATGATCAGTTCGATCCTTGATCCAAAGGATACTTTACTTAATTTTTTATTCATGACATTACACAAGCCAATATAAACAATATTATGTGTACTGACAATGTATATTTGTGATCCAAATTGAAATTTTACTTTAAATTTAGTGAAATTCAGAACTTTCCCAAACCTTGGTCAGTTTTAACAAACTTTGGAAGAGAAAATAAAACTAAGATCAAAGCGGCAGACAAAATAAATCAACACAAATCCAATATATCAGTTGCAGAAAATCTCACTATTTATAATTCCATTTCTTGTGTCAATTTTTTTATTACAACAAAAAAAGAGGGAGCAAACAAAAAATTTGAATGTGGTTTTAAAATATTTCACAGATCACAAGATTTGTCCACATGGCCATGGCTTATCTGTCAACATGGCCATGGCTTATTTGTCCACATGGCCTTGGCTTATTTGTCCACATGGCTATGGCTTATTTGTCCACATGGCAAAGCATATTTATCCACATGGAAAAGCTTATTTGTCCACATGGAAAAGCTTATTTGTCCACATGGAAAAGCTTATTTGTCCACATGGAAAAGCTTATTTGTCCACATGGAAAAGCTTATTTGTCCACATAGCAAAGCTTATTTGTCCATGGAAAAGCTTTTTTGTCCACATGGCAAAGCATATTTGTCCACATGTCAAAGCGTATTTGTCCACATGGCAAAGCTTATTTGTCCACATGTCAAAGCTTATTTGTCCACATGGAAAAGCTTATTAGTCCACATGGAAAAGCTTCTTTGTCCACATGGCAAAGCTTGTTTTATAGTCATAACAAAAAAAGGTCCAAATGTAAAGAGATCAATCAACATGTATGTTAGTGTTAGCCTGTTTTTTTTTGTTTAGGTTTTGCTCATAATATACAGAAATCACAGAAATTTAATGAATTTGAGAAAACTCATAAATAAAAAACAGTTCAATATTCAAACATCTTACCTCTACATGATTCCATTCACATCTTACATGTACGTTGATACCATTCACAACTGATGTGTAGAATTGATCCCATTCAATCTCAGAAGTACAACTGATCCCATTCAATCTCACACGTACAACTGATCCCATTAATTAATCTCACACGTACAACTGATCCCATTCAATCTCACACGTACAAATGATCCCATTCAATCTCACACGTACAACTGATCCCATTCAATCTCACACGTACAACTGATCCCATTCAATCTCACACGTACAACTGATCCCATTCAATCTCACACGTAAAACTGATCCCATTCAATCTCACAAGTACAGCTGATCCCATTCAATCTCACACGTACAACTGATCCCATTCAATCTCACACGTACAACTGATCCCATTCAATCTCACATGTACAACTGATCCCATTCACAACTCATATACACAATTGATCCCATTCTAGAAAAACATACCATATATTTGATATCAGACTATGAGGTAAGTTCTATAAAAAAACACACACACACCAAAAGAAAAAACATTTGACGTTTGTTCATTGCTCCAAATCTTCACACAAGTCAAACAACAACAAAAATTGGTTGATCAAATACATTGACTAGTTCAGGCTTTATAAAAGCTTTCATTTAACAGTTTTAAAAAAACAACAACAACACATGATTTTGTCATCACATTTAAAGGACCCTGACTGTACAGTACTTGTACATTGTACCCTCCACTCACTGTAGGGCAATGTGGACAAGAGAGAGTACAGCCTGGGTCGTGGTGTATTCAGTTTAAACAATCATCATTGTTACAACCTAAGTCTATTCAAAGCCTATAATAAGATGGACCGCTTTAATATTTCTGCAATTTGGTGACTCGAATATTCTCTTTTCAGAATTTTCAATTGCACCAAGTCCTCTAGACCTCCAGACTAGTAATTCTATAAGATTTTCTCAATGGAAAAGTATGATTAAAATCGAAAGTTGTATACAGCGGAAGTCTTTAGGGAAGTTAAGGAGTCATTAAAGACAGAAAAAACAAATGCTAAGCTCTAAAAAAGAGCAAGCGGTCCAGCTCATTATAGTCTTTGATGTGCACCAGAGAACTTGATGACTTATTGAAGGCTGCACATGCACAAACTAACATTTCATTTCTAAAAGTAGAGCAAGCGGTCCATCTTAATTTAGTCTTTGGTCTATTAAATGCCATTGATAAAATAATAATTAAATAAAAAGGATGGATGGTTGAATCATAATGTATAATATTACAGTAAAAAAAAACATTCATGGCGGCTCAGTACATAAAGATTCGATAATACACAATTCTGTATTCATCAATTTTCTCTTCAGTTGGCTTTTAGTTTTGTTCTTTCACAATGTGATGTGGTAATAACACAACAACAACCAAAAAAAACAAACAATATTAATTGAACACTTGAAAACATTATTACAGTGTTGAGTTAATATTGTTTGTGTGTGTTCATATACCCGGTACTGAGATTCATGCCCCATATAAATTGACAAGTTATTTTACTTCACCAATTAGAGTCATTACACTTCACAGATTTATTATATGCACGGGCTAGGATTTGGTTCACAGTAAACAATTGAACAACAAATACAATAATACCAATGTCTAGGGAGAAAAAACAAACTTATAAAGCCTCATGAGCTAAAGAATACAAAAAATGCATCTGTAAATTATTTAAATGCAAAAACTGAATGTGCAGAGAATGTCTGGTGTATACACATTTAAGACTAAGTTGGTCTATTGAATTCAATACAGAGAAACAATGACCCCCTCTATGTACAATATCAAACATTTGTATACATGTTGTGAACAGTTGACAGTAAATTATTCATTGGACTGGAATGATTAACACTCAATACAATAGATATAATGAACTTGTCATTAAAACAACTATACTGTTATGGTTTATATGTCACAGGAAAGGGGGGGGGGGAGTGAATTAGCCCTGATCTCTCCAATCTCTAGTCAGAATTTCAGAGTTGTCCACCACAAGAGTTAACTGGAGTGCATTGCACAAAAGGTAAGAATGCTATCCCAAAAATATGACCAAATCAGACGTAGATATGTAGACCCACATAAACTAAATGTATGGACTATTATGCCAGTGTATTGGTTGAGCATCAACTGCATGAAAATGAAATGTTCCTTTGTTCCCATGAATGAATGAAATCACTGCACACTTTCACTCAAACTCCATCATCTCAAGTGTTCCTTATTCAAAACGGTTTGCCTTGCATTCTTGATAAATCTATCAACCAGTCTTTGGGGCATGCACTGCAGCCACTACTTGCACCCACATGTATGCAATGTATAAACTGGATCCTTGGTCAATGTGGCATCAGGGAGTGCTCATCATTGGATGATGACTACACAAATTTAATCAGATTCATCAACTTTACACAATTGTATGTTTAAAATACAAAATGTACTCAGTGAATGGTGTAACTTTGGTAAGATCTCACTTGCATTTACTAAACCTGTACACAAATAAATTAATCCAACATATTCACTTCTGTTACTAGAGTCACCCAGTGTATGACAGCGCATACAAGATGTAGACAACAAGTTATGTAATCAAACATAGTGGCATGTAAATGATGTAAAACTCAGTTTAGTAAACTGCTCAGAAAATAGTCATCATAAACAAACTTATAACCGTTTTTTGAGATTACTCCAAACAAGATATTATGGTAGCTATAAAAACAATTGTAAATTCTTTTGAATATTGTATGCCTGGAAGCTAAAGTCTAATCTTATTTGTGTTTAGCTTCTTTTAAACCTTAAAGGACAAATTCAACTTGTCATTATGCCAATTTACAATTTCCCTCTTTCTAAAGCATCAGGTTTTGTCTTCATGCGTCTTCTGGATCCTGGAACCCAGTCAGTGTCTGTATTATCATTGACATCCGCTGACAGCTCGTTCTCTCCACCACTGTCGTGTGGCTCTATGCTGCCTGCGTGAACTTTAGGAGACCGCCTCTGAGACTGCCTCCTGGGCCTCTTGTCAGCCTCAGGGATCTCCTGCCTGGCTCGCTTGCTGGGAGCCCTGGTGACTGGTTCGTTCTCTCTGCTGATGTTCACATTCAGTGGCTGAAAGTTCATCACAGGTTGTGCTGGGACCGCAGCCTTGCCCACACTTACTGGGTTCGGTCCTTCCCCTCCGCTTTCCACCTCCGTATCATCATCATTATCTTCATCTACTTCATCATCGGTATCTGGGTTCTGTATAACAAACGGTTTCACAGCACCGGCTTGAGACGAGTTTCCAGACATGTCATTAGGAGTGACCGGGTGCTGTGCTAAAGAGGGCGCCATCGGTGGAGGCATGGGAGGAGCCTGTGATGAGAGATTGGCTTGGGCAAACTCCTCTCCTTCAACTTCACCCTGTGAGATTTTTCTGGGGATGGATTTCCTCCCCTTTCTGTTAGATTTTCCATCAGCATCCTCCCCTTCAGAGCCAGGACTCAAGCTTTCATTGTCCCCATCAAGATTATGTTCATCTCTTGCTCGTTCAGAAAGAGAACTCAAGAAGTTGACAGCATCTTCCTCCATCACATCCGTTGTCTCGTTCAGTCCATGTTTAACCTTTTTATGCCTGTTGAGATTGCCTGGGAAGATATGAATATGTTTATTTACAATTACATAACATTGTGAAACGATTATATTTAGTTTTCACACAAGCCATGGCTTATATCTCAAAAAATCTCCAGATTTAAAATTAGAATTTTATTTATACAAGTTAAACCTAAACTCCATAAATGATTGTTGTATTTATATAATATAATCTATAAATCGCATACTTTTTCTTAACATATATGTGATGCAACCCTACAGAATGGTACTGAAGTAATTTCAAGTAGGCAAAATAAGATAATTAGTTTTAGGTGTTTAAAGGAAGACAATTAATTTATCAATCTATAAATTGGTGAAAAATCTCTAAAATCCATTAATTAATTTAAAAGTTATTTGAAATGTAAAGGTAAGAGAAGTGCTTTGTGAGAAAATGACCAGGATTAATAAATATCAACCACTTGCCATGAAATTTAGCTAACACACTCAGAATGAGTCAATACACAAGCAGTTAAATTTTAAATATTTTAAATAATATTTATTTGACTTTTAAATAATTTTTTATCGTTAGAGGACATTTTGCTAGATTTTATACAAAAGCTACATAAAAACAATTTGAAGCAATTTCTAAAAATAATTATAGTTATAAAATTAACAGCTATAAGTTAAAGCATTCAAATCAATCATAATCTTGAAAATTATTTTGCATTTATTGGAAAATCAGTCTTCCCTGACTTCTGTACCGGTTCATGGGGTAGCATCACATATGGTTGTTTTTGTTTATTTATTGTAACTAGCTTACCTTTTAAAGTGAACGTACTGCCACAAAAACATACATATGGTTTAGTGTTTGTATGCATGTGCATGTGTCCTTGCAGGTTGTGATAGCGGCCAAACTCTTTACCTTCAATATTGTTTTAAAAAACAAATAACAATTTTGTTCTAACAAATAATAAAAAACGAATGGAACATTTTACTTCACTAGTACCTTACTTAAGAAAACACTATTAAAATAAAATGTACTTTAAAATAAATCTAAAAATGAGAACAATTTAAAAGCAAAGATTTTTTTAACTACAACCTAGTACCTAAAAGACAGGTGGCAGTGATCTTGGCTGCGGTACCGAAAGTCCTGGGATCAAATCTTAATGAAGGCTAGGATTTGTTTCCGGGATTGGAATGTGTCCCTGAGTCTACATAGCTCTTATCAGTACCAGTTGGGGTATAGTAAAGGTGGCTGGGCATTGTGCTGGCCACACAATTATCTAATATGCCGTGGCCAAAGAAACTGGGAAAAGGTGCTTCCACTGCCATAAGGAACAATTCGGTCTGACGGGATACTTGACTTAGTAATAATAGTACTTTAAAATATTTCCCGCTAATCAAATATGAACACCATACTATACTCACCACATATTGTGCACTCAAAAGGTTTTCTGTCAGCATGAACCACCTGGTGAGCCTTGAGTGTCTGCGGCTGAGTGAACATCTTGGCACAAATGTTGCACTTGAAGGTGCGGGTGGTCTCATGGATCAGCTTGTGGCGCTGGAGATTGGCTCTCTGGTTGAAAGATCTGCCACAGATGTCACAGGAGTAAGGTTTCAGACCAGTGTGTGTGAACTGATGGGCTTTAAGGTGATGCTCCTGATGGGAAAATAAAGTTCAGCTTATTTCAAACACAAACATTTCAATTTTTTTTTTAAATAATGATGAGTATAGAGGTGAATTATTTTTTTTTTGAATGCTATATCCTTGAAACAATGTACTAACTGTTCAATAAATTAACTCATTAAATAACATAATTTACAAGTTCATCTTTTTTGCATCTTTTTTCTAAAGAATAAACACATTTGTCCATTAATAAAAATTTAATTTATGATTCTGGAAATTTTACATGGAAAAAAACATGTTTACAGCACAATAAATTAACGTCAATTTAAGTAAAAGCCAATGAAGGAAAAAAGACTACTACAAGCTACCTTCATAAAGTCCATGCCACACTCTGTACACATGTAGGGTCTGTGCCCATTGTGTGACTGCATGTGGTCCTTCAGTTGACTAGGGTAGCGGAACTTGCGATCACAGTAGTGACAGAGGAGCTTCCCACCCATGATCTTGTCTCCATCTTTCACATCTTCCATGTCGTATTCTGAATCAAAGCTTTGGTTCTGGTCTGAATAGCGTTTGACTACAGCGCCAGGGGATATATGGATCTGTTTATGGAAACAAAAGGGGCTTTGGTGAGACAGTAAATGGATATTATTAACATATCATTCTGACTTTACGCTTTTCTAAATCATTATAAAGCATCACATAAAGTTTAAAATGTAAAGATAGTTAATACTACTTTGAAAACTGTTTGATGATATTTGAATCTATGACCATATCAAGCCTTTTTTCTTAAATACTAAATTCAATACTTAAATGCAATAAATACTTTTATACTTACTCCTGGTCCAGAATGTTGTGAAGATGAGGGCGAATGACCAGATGGATGCCTAGAGCGCAGGTTAGCACAATAGCCATTTTTCTCACTGACCGCTGTGTGTCTTTTCAGGTGGCTTATCTGCGTGAAACCTTTGCCGCACATGTTGCAGGTGTGTGGCTTTATCTGGTCGTGCGTCAGCATGTGGGTGTTCAGGTGACTGAGCTGCTTGAAGTATTTGCCGCACTTCAAGCACAGGTGAGGCTTGATGCCGCTGTGGTCAAGGACGTGCATGACCAGGTTATGCTTGGTGGTGTAGGACTTATCACACTCGTTACACTGCCACCTTTTGGCATTGCCCACCTGCACGTACTGGGTGTCGTCAATTCTGACACTCACTTCCATCCTCTCTTGTTCCAAATCTCTGGCCTTGGCCTTCCTCTCCTCCAGTATCTGCTCCTCTGTCTCAAACTGGTGGTCCACTTTGATGTCCAACTCCCTCCTATGTTTATTCTGATGGTGGTTCCGGTACATGTGACCGCTTCCCGTGGACATGATTCTCTTGTTCTGAGTGCTGTCGGTTGAATAAGGTCCACCGAGATTGGATGGCCTACTAACTATTCCCACTGTGACTATGGTAGCTTTATTAGCAACACATGTAGTCATGGTCGCCTTACCAGCAGCGTCCATAAAGCTGGGAGATATTATGGTCTTGACCTTGGGACTCTTGTTGAAATCACAATATTCACCGCCTTGAGCGGGAAGAGGGTCATACGGAAATGTGATGCGGGGTGACCCCCGGGCCCCTTGGTTTTGACCCTGTGCAGCTCGGCGCCGACGCCCCCGCCTTATGTTGTCATCAGAATACTCATTCTCCGACTCCGATTTATAAATTTCAGACTTTGGAATTTTAATCTTTAGTTCCCCCATCTGCTCTTCATTGGTCTGTGTGCCCTTATTAAATATTGATGGTCTCTCTGTTTTACTTACAAGAAAAAATTTGCATGGACCAACATGCCTCCTTGGCATATGCTGGCTGTGTGACAGATACTTGTGCTTAAACTTTGGAATGGTCATGGATTCTCCTGAGCTCTGAACCATGCCTCCGTGGTTGTAGCCTCCGTGGCGGTCGAGGTGCATGGCTCCGCCCAGATACTGCTGCTGTCCCGGCCCATCGTCCTTGTAAGATCTCGGGGAGTGGGACGGCATGTGCTGACCGCCACCGTTGTGGGCAGCGTGCTGCATTATGGCGGAATGGGGTATGCTGTTGGCGTAAGTGTTGCCCATCCCTGGAGAGGTGGAGCCATGAGACGGGGATTTGCTGTAATTTTTACCTGCCACTTGATCAGGGTAAGAAGAGGAATCAAAATGGTTCTGGATCCCGCGACTCCCTGAAGGTTGGAATGCATGCTGCTGACCCGATATGCTGGAGTAAAGAGCCTGCGCACTTTTTGCAATCTCTGTGCTGCTAGTCCCACTGCTGGACACTATTGTGCTAAAACTCGGGAGACGGTCTGACAGCATGCCAGAAGAGGACGACGACAGTGCCATAGTTAGGTGGGGGCCCTGGTCCGGTGGATAATCTGAAAACCTGGTTCTGAAGGATCCAGAGGGCAGGCTTGACATGGCGGGCATGCTTGCCTGCTGGGAATAGTTCATGTGAAATGCTGGCATGCCGTAGCCACTTCCCCTCTGGTTCTGCGGGAAAACTGGACCACCTCCAGCGAATGCCATTCCAGCCTGCATCTCACTAGGCAAGGAGCCTGGGAAATCAACGGGTCCATAGTCTTCCCCCACAAACTGGAATCCTGATGGAGGCAAGTTGTCCATCTTGGATTAGAGGGGAAATGTTCCTGTATGGATTGATAAAGTTTATCATAAATATTTGGTGTTTTTTTTTTTGTAGGCCTTTTGCATGGTTTGGTTTTTTAATTGTAAGTATCCATTAGTATCCCAATCTTTGGTAAACCAACACCCATTTACAACTGTTTTAAATTTGAAATACTTATATAAATTGTTGGTATCATTTTGAAACTATGTCAATGTTCATTTTTGTTTTTTCCCAACCAGTCTTCTACATTACCCCACGGATACGCTTAACAACAGGTTGGGAACCGCTGACTTGCAAGATAAGCTGCTTTAATGATGTCAACAAAATAGAAAAAGTGTTGAGAAAAGATTAAAATCATTCTTGACAAGTAAGAGAAGAGAAGTCAAGTCAACTTTTTATTAGCCCCTTTATGTTTGTATACAAAGTAAAAATTGCAGCTCGGGGGCTGAGCGGCAGCGAATCGGCTGGCATACCAAAGCTCCTGGGTTCAAATCCTCGTAAAGACTAGGATTTATGCCCGGGTCTGGAAAGTGTCCCTGAGTCTACCCAGCTCTGATGGGTGGCAAACTTTATTTGGGGTAAAGTGCGGCTGGGCATTGTACTGGCCCCCACAATCCCCTAGCATGCTGTGGCCACATTGGTCCAATAATTGGATACTTTACTTTTTTTTTTAATAAGTATAAAAATATTTATTCAATAGAATTATTCATATTTTATTTCTACACTAAAAAGATTTTAGCACTCAAATTGAACATTCTTACATTTTTAGGGGAAGGGTAAATAGTTGTTTGAATATTTACATATATTATATATGACTTTAACTATTTACTATTAAACTGATCAGGACTACTACTCCTACATAGATTTGTTTTATGGTCTACATTAACTAGGCTACTTTTATATAAATTTCAAGTAGTAAGGCCTCACACTGCAAGTCCAGCCATGCATTATGATTTTCCCCTAACTATTGAAATAATGTGTAAATTGTAGCCTAAATAAATGTTTTGCGAATGAACGCTGTTACCAGTAGGCCCATTTCATATTTTTAAACAATTCACTACTTGACAGGGCCAATAAATTTTACATTTATTTTTTTAAGTTTTGGATTACTTTTGTATAGAACTGTCACATAGGCCTATAGGGGCTATAGGCCTATACTTTTATGACTATATAACTATATAGGCCTAGTCACTATAGACTACAGTTTGCATAGACTAGAATCTGATATCATCATTATATTTATATCATTATATATTATAATATATACTATTACTACAAAGATCCACCCTGTTAAAAATGAAAAAGGGAATCCCAGTTATCAATAATACATTATAAAGCGGTTTGAAACCTCTAACTTTCAACAGTTCAACAGCATACACCCGTACAAAATAATGAATATATGTGATAGTGATAAATAATTAAATAGCCTACATCTTAATATATTAATAGTCTACAGCCTTACTATATTATACTATAGTACTATAGTCTATAGCCGAGCCTATAATATTCCCTATTGGTAGTATTAGTATTAATGGGCCCAAAGAAAAGAGGCTGAAAGACTAGAATCGGTGAAGAGAAACTAATTTTCCACTCTTGGCACTCTTCTTCTCACCCATCCCATCCCCATCAACCCATGCCCATACACTAAACGAATAAAAGTAAAAAGGCTAAAAAGCCTTGTTAAGTCTTTAAAATATTCTTATCAAAATGTATATCAAGCTAAAATTATTTAATTGAATGTAGCCTTTAGAACGTCTTTGTAAAGTAGATCTCGATACAATAAAACCTATCATTGTATTCAAATCACTGTTACTGTTATAATGTTAACATAACCTAAGCCGAGGCGAAATCAGCGCCGCTTCTTTTTTTTTTTTTTTTCATGTTCCAAAGAGTGAATGACTACGTCACTCCTTCCCTCCTTTCTTGTTCACTCGTATTCTTTTATTTAAATGTCTTTCTTTTTTTTTTATATTTCTTTAGAACATTGCATTATTGGCCTAATGTAAATCTATGAGGCCATTTTATGTCTTAACACATTTAACAATGCAACAATCAAGGTTTTTCCTCCAAATTAATTGAAATTAATTAAATAATTGCACCTAATATAAGACTATTGAGGTTTATTCTATATTAAAATGAAGGACGGAAGACAGAACTAGCGGAGGAAAATGGCGTCAAAAGAGAGAAACAGCCTTACGAACAATAACACAAATACAATGATCATCTATGTTGTCCTTTCACTTATTAGAAGGTTCACAAACTATACAATACTGATGGAAAGGAAACGGTTGCAACATAAATAAGCATGGTAAATGACTTACTTTATTCACATATGGATTAAAATCTTGAGGCGGCAAGTTTGACAGTTGATCAAGGAAGGATTGAAGGAAGTAGATTTTGTTCTTCCACCCAGCGTAAAAATAACAATGAGCTAGAGAAAATATCCGTTTCAATATAAACAAATGAATTTATTTCTGTTGCATTAGAAATGATTTAGATGTATGTTTATCAACATCAAATATAGCAAGCTTAATGTTATTGTTGCATAATATTAGAAATAGTAAAGTGACTCTTTTAGTTCGCGCAAGGACATGACCTATTTATGGTAAGACGTAGTGATACAACGGTGAACAATAACATCGCTTTGCGCTTCTTTTCTTTCTTGTATTTTAAACAAATAAAATGTGTCTATGTGTATTTTATTTTCATGTACTTGTGGTAAAATTTAGTTTTTAATACAATGCATAGCATTAAATGCGAAACGATAATTATCTTGAGAATACGTGCATTTTACATCTGACAAACTTAAATAACTTTATTTGGTTCCTAGAGGTGACTTGGACTCGGAAGACTGAAGACATAAAAAAAAGTATTTGTTACGTCCCTTTCCAAATGTCTAGTTAGTGTAAAAAATACTTATAAGAATTATTTCCCTTATATTGGAAAATGATTTTTCAAAATATGATAATGATAGAACTATATTATAATGGTAGATCTATATCCTTTTTTTTTATAGATCAAGGCCTACTCAAGGAAAACGGGTCTTTTAATGTGTGTGTTTTTCTTTCTTGTTTTGTGTTGTTGTTTCTTAGTTTTATTTGTTTTGTATTCTATTTTATTAACTGCTTATTTTTTTTTAACTACTTATTAAGGGAGATTTTTTATGTAGGCCCTTATTTTCTATATATAAAAAAAAGTCAAATAAATTGTTGATAGAACTTTACATTTTAGTAAAATTTTCTTTGTTTTAATACAACAAATTGTGAAATAATGCTACCATTATAGATTGTTGGCTAGTCAATCATTATTAACATCATTATTATTAGTTAGCCCTTAAATCATTAGTAACATCATTATTATTAGTTAGCCCTTAACAGATTTAGTTGATAGAGACCAATAAATTCAACACATAATTACAAAACAACTAGATAAAAAAACCACACAAAACAAAACGGGGAATGGGATGTTATTGAAGCCCGTCTTTCTATCCGCTGCACATTAATTTTTCCAGACACGCTTCGTTTCTATGACAATCGGGGTCAGCAATAAAAAAGGTCATATAATAGTCTACTATTCATAAAAATTAATAAACAAGTTAAGGAAAAGAAATGGCCTAATGATTAATTGTGGAACGCTGACACGCTTAACCCCCTTAAGTCGGTTTTATCTCATTTAGCGTATCATCTCCCAAGCAGACTACTTGTCTCACCTATGGTCTCACTGTTGCGTCGAGATTTTTATATATGCAAAATTGGCATGACTGGTTTGATATACGTTTTGAAAGAGGTAACTACTAGGTCTGTATATAAGTGACAACATACTAAGCTATTTTACATGGACCGCCCACCCACCCCTACCTGTTGTTTTGTTGTTGGAAAACGCATTTAAACTGATTTTATTGATTTTTAAGTCTTTCTAATGTTTGTTTCCTAGAAATAGATAACTGGTTAGTTGTCACATTCTGAAGCACAAAGCAGATATATCTTCTGTTTTAAGGCTGGGGGGGGGGTGCTATTTAGGCACCTTTTTTTTTTAATTTACCGACGAAAACGTCATAACTTTAACCTCATTACAAGTATGGAATATCATTTAGAGCAATCATTTTTTTTAAATTAATCAGTGGCCATGGCAACGGCCGCCATATTGGATTTTATAGAATTTTAAAAAATCTCCTCTTAAACCGTTATACCTACAAATACACAATTAGATACATTTCGTAAAGAAATAAATGTAGGTAAACAATGTGATGCAGCCACTTTTTTTTAAATTTAAAATTATTAAGTTTTTATTAAAGCACTTTTTAAGTATTCCATTTTTCGCAACAACAAAAAAAAAAACTCCACGTTTGTGCTCATAAAATAAAACAAATAATACCGAAATCTGGCTGCATCACGTTATATTAATACATGCTTAGATAAAAATAGCAGTTTCAATACACCTCTTTTAAATTCGATTTCCTCCCTTAGAATGGTTTCTCAAGTTGCTTGCAGCAGGGACCTAAATTTAATCAAGGAAACGAGAAAATTGCCTGTTGAATCATCACCCCCCCCCCCCCATCTCTATTCTCTCCCTGTCTCTCCCCTGTTCCTCATTCTCTCTCTTTTTTTTTTCTTCTACCTTTCTGTCTCTTCCTAACTCTTGCTCTCGAGATAGAAGAGGCGTCTGTTACATATAAGATATGATATCGCCTCTCTATAATCTACTTCTACCCATCTATCTCTTGTTTCTTCCCCCTCTTCCTCTCCCTATCTCTTCCCTTCTCAATGTATCTCCTAACCCCTCTACCCCCTCTATCTATCCCTCATTCTATCCTCTCTCTCTCTGTCTAACCCCCTTTCACCTCCCCCAAGCCCGACCATGTCTCCCTTGTCTCATTTTAGTTTCACTGATGTATGATTACATAATTATAAGGACAGACATGAGGGCGAACACGTTTTTATATAAGTAGATAGGTAGGCAACATGACAGACTTAAATATAGGCTATATATAACAATAATAATAATTATTATTATTATTATTATATTTGTATAGCGCTGCCAACAAACATAATTGTCGCTCAGAGCGCATTTAAAATCGAGCAACAAACAACCAAGAACATGAATATAATTTTCTAGGCAAAAAAAAAATAAAGCTAATTAATAATCTTAAAACTTTACCAACATAGATCAAAGCAAATAAATGTAGCATTAACCGACCTAATATACAAGTAAACAGTAGGGATCTAAAAAATGTTTAAAGACCAAGTGAAGAGCTTTTTATCAAAATTGAGTTAACATTTATTTTGATAGTAAATAGTGTATTCAGTATCTGAATGTTAATAAAAAACATTTATACAAAATATCAAAGATAAATTTTAAGTAATTAGTTCAATATTTGCAATTAAATGTGTGTGTTTTTCGGAAAAATACTCCAAATCTCGTAGCCATTTGAGATGTTTTTATTTCCGGCAATATAGGAAAGTGACGTAACATAAAGGATTCCGACTAGGAAAAATGAATATTGTCACGTGTTTTAAATCTATTGCCACATGTTTTGAATCTTTTCCCGGTTCTTATTTTTAACAAAATGGTTAAATATAGATTTATAGCGTCTATTTTTATTTATTCATTTCCCTTGTGATACGTCACTTCTGTATGAGGCTATTCCAAATCTCGTTCCTTTGAGAAAAACCTCTTCACTTGGTCTTTAACGACGGTAAATATAAAATTAATGTGTTTTCAAGTTTTTTTTTTTTTTAAATGACGATAGAACTTGTTTGCATGAGTTGGATGGGAAGTAGATTCCATACTTTCGGAGCCAGATAGTGAGAAGGCTCTCAGGTCAAAGGTCGTCAGCGAGAAGTCTCATTCAATCGTTGGTATTCAATTATATCTTTGGATTCACTTTTGTTTAGAACTTTTTTTTTTCTTTACTGAAACTGAAACAGCCAATCAACATAGGCGACATCAAAAGCGGACACGTATTCGTTCCAGGCGGCAAACTGGACAATTGATGAAAAGAAAACATTCCAAACGTCAACATTGCGTGTTACGATTCATTTTTTACACCGTGTGACCTGCTGACCCACATTAAACAGGAAGTCGGTATTATTGTTTGCAATAGACGTATTCTGCGTCGTCAGCTTGACCTCGTCAAGAAATAGGCCAATCAACATGTAACATAGGGTAAATGTAAAGCGCATTCGAAGACTAATTGTTATGAATAGTGCTATGTAAATAATGTAATTTGTAATCATGAATGTAATCATAACGCTTTTTTAATTTAAGCTTACGATAAGTTAAAATATCTTATCATGATGTCCTTATTTTTCGCATATTAATCATTTAGCCTTTTTTACCATCTTATAATTTCTTATCTTAGAATCTATTACTGACGCTCCGTCCATACAGAAGGTTCATTGCGTCCTATGCTTATCCGTGGTTCCAGTCTAGTTTTGCATTTTGTTTTGTGATTTAACTGATGTTAAGTTATTGGTTTTCTTGGTTTGTTCGGTCAACCCATTCCATGCCCAGATGCCCCTCGGGAAGAAATAGTACTTTTATGCATTTGTTCTTGCATATTGGATAAGAAAAGTGTTTTTACTCCCTTTCTTTTAACACGTACTGTCTGTCTGTCTGCTTGGTTGGTTGCTTGCTTGCTTGGTTGCTTGCTTGTTAGCAAAACTTTGCATCGATTTTTTTCGACCACTTCCCGTCGTCCAATCGACCTGAAACTTGGGCAGCAGACTTGTCCCGACTAACAATACATTCTATAAAATTTTCTGCATTATAGCCTTCGGAATAGTCACAAATTCCTTCGACCAATTTGCGAATCGAAGAAATTATTTTACGCAAATTATGGCTTCCTCTACCGGAAGAGACGGATGTAAATAAACTTTTCGGATATGTTCGTTTTAACGAAATAAAAAGAATGAAAACGAAACAATGTATCTTTTTATTGTTTTTTGCGGGCCAAAGCTAGAAAAAAAAAGGATGCGCAAAATTTTAGTGTGGAAATTCATGAGGCATAATATCACTTATATTTATTTTAATCTATCAAAATATAAATTAAATATAAACTTAGTTTACAAAGAAAGGGAGTAGGCCTATAATAAAAACTTTGTTTTTATGGGTTAGTTTTTTATCCTTTTGTTTATCTGAGCATTGTAACAGATTGTTATTGTGCTGTATTTCTACGTTAGAATGTAAAGCCTTATGTATTATTACTACTTTATACTCTTTGCCATTCACTTTCCTAGTTGTCTTGTTTTAGTTACCATAGTTACACCGGCAAGACTAGATCTAATTTAGCATTGGTGTAAAAAAAAGAAGAACATAGTTTGTCTTTTGTACACATGGAATAAAAATGTGTACGATATTTAATCACATTAAAAAGCTAAAGTGCTTTCTTAGGTAAACATTTCTAGGTAGGCCCTTGCCTGGTCCAGGCCAATGTGCTTTTGATGTAAACATACTTAAACAGTAAACAAGCATAACAGCATCATTAGTGATTTGTTATTACTGTTTCTTATAGAACTTAGAGGCAAAGCCTATGCCTATTAGTACCTATACAGTATATTTACCATACTTTACTTGTTGCTGAACTAAGTTGTTGAAAATCAACTTTTACATTGAATTGATTTTATTTTAATGTTTTTATGTAATAAAGTCAAACTGTGTCAGCCCATTGATCTAGAATCTAGAATCTAGACCAGGTTTCAAGACTTGTGCACCTTACCCCCCCCCCCCCCCTTTTTCCTTTTCCACTTTTAAGACTAATGACGTCACCTTCTCTTAGGAAAAAAAAAGGGGGGGGGGCGAAAACGGGGCCAGGTAAAACAGAAATATTTATTTGTTTAAATAAGACTGTTGTGGTGGGGTTGGGGGAGGTTGTAACTACAGTCAGGGCGTATAAAATGTTGGACTTCCTGGCCAGGAATTGAAATGACAACAAACTTGAATGAAGTTGTCAAATGTTCCAAGCTCAGCTTCCGTCATACTTACAAACTAACATACAATTTTTAAAGGGAGAAGAATTGGGGGAGGGAGGACAATTGAGTTTAACCAGTTTAACCCTTCTACCTCTGTAGTCTTCCACGCTTTATGGGGACTTGCTTTGTTCAATCACTAGCTTTCATTTTCGCCACCACTATATCTTCCCACTTTTAGTCTCTTTCTTCCCTCTCCAATTCTCGCTCTCTCTCTCTTTCTCTCTCTCTCTTCCTATCTTTATTTCTCTCTCTCTCTCTCTTTCTCGCTCTCTACCTCTCTCTCTCTCCCTTCTTGTGTTTAGTTACCTTAGCACTAAAATATTTCGACCTCTGTCAACAAACCTCACCGACTTTATAAGCAACCAAACGCTAGGTGAACTTTCGAATCTATTAAAATCTATTCAAATACTGAAAACAAACCGAGTAAGATAACAAAAAAAAAAAACAAAAAAAGACTAGAAATAAAGAAATTTTATATACATATATAATCTATGATGAGAAAATGTCAAGAAAAATTAATGAACACATAATCCACAGTTTAACAAGATTCCGATAACTTTTTACCTGTCTGATTGATAGAATCTGTTTTCTACCGCACAAAGCCAAGTACATTTAAAGTAGCTTTGTATAGTTTTGTTTTCTCAAAGTGCAACATATGTCAGATAGACTGTACGGACAGACTGGTAGATAGATAGATAGATATTGGGATGGATAGATAGAATAGCTAGATAGATAGATATATAGATAGAACAGCTAGATCATAGGTTCTCAACCTTTTTCGGCTCATCGCCCCCTTTTACATTTTTTTTTTCGGTCACCGCCCCCCAACTTAATTTAAGCGCCCACTCCCCCACCCGACCCCCCTGGACTATGGTGTTTTTTTTTTGGCGGACTAGACTTTTTGTGTGATTTATTATCTTAAAAAAAAAACTGAAAATAAAACATATTGTAAGAATTAATAGATCAAAAAATTACCTTAATAAGAGGCTTAAATAAATAAATATTGAATGAATCGTTTGTTGCTAGTAGTTTGTCTATATGTGTTTCAATTTTGTTTGCAAAAGCCTTAGGTCTCCACCTTCACTATTTGCAGCTTGTTTTTCTTTTTTGACAACCAAATGTAGGCTAAATAGCATAAAATCCACTTTGCACAAAAAAGGTTGATAAGAATTCAATAATTTTTTTTTGCCGAAAATCACAGATCTAGAGAAACTGATTGATTTTATCCCAAAGAATCGCCTTTGCTTTTCAAAAACTCGAGCACTGAATCCAAGTCTCATACATAATGTTTAAACAGTCATCGTTTGCTAACCAACGTAGGGCCTACCTCTGAGTGTAGTAGCCATGACTTGAAGTCTTGTTCAATGAACTCTATTTATTTTCCCACAAAGTACATAAGAATAATAAAGGCATAGTCAAATACATAACAATAACAAGAAATGTATACAATTGTCAAACAATAACAAAATTATATCGTCATCTGCTATTCTCAACTGCTTGGCATTCGCTTATTTACTTTCAGCTTTTGGTTCAACTTTCACCTGTGAACAGATTTTATCGCACATCAAAGCTGTTTTAAGCATACAAAGAGGTCACTTACACTTGACCGCTCATTAATTGATACAGACTAATTACATTTAAACGCGTTTTTATGCTCATCTTCTTTAATTGAACATAAATATAATGAATTCTAAAAAAGTGTATTTGTATTATTAATTTAGAATTATAACAGACTTATTTAATAGCACTATATGTAATTTCTGTAATTATTAATGTTTAAAATAACAACTCCTTAAATGGACAAAACGATTAATGCAGGAAATTTTTATTTACAACTGTTTAACGTAAATTATTTTAATCCTCTAATAATTAAATCTTGTTATCAATACCATAATGTTGAATGTATATAAAGAAATAATAATAATC